>OZ030008.1:20572500-20960000 GCA_964023405.1 Apodemus agrarius
GTCAATTGGTCAGATGGTGATTTGCTGGGTCAGACACCTGAAGGAGTGTTTTTCTGAAATGGACACAGATGAAAGGATGTCTTGCTAAAGCAGCACATGAAAGGACGCGTGATGAAGGATTCTTCTCTAATAACATGTATGTATTGGTTCTCCTTACATCGCATAGCTGAGCTCTGTTTGTCGTGACTCCATAGAGAGAAACTGACCAAAGAACTCTTTGTGAGGTTCTGGCAACTTCTTGGCGGTTCTGTGGACTCTGGCCAATTGGCAGGATGATGATGTCAGCTGATACAGACTCACTTGCTGAGACAAGACAAGTAGTGAGGCAGTACCCATGGAGAACATGTGGAGGAATATAAACAGGACCCAACAGACAGTGCTGGGAAGACTGCATTTGCAACGCTTCTTGGTCTTCACTGAGAGAGGCACAGCTGAGAACTTCTCCTGGCATCCCTGGCGGTCTTGGTCACTCCTGCTGACTCTTAATGATTCAGTTGAAGTCTAGCTTGTTCTGCTAGGTCATGCCACCACTGCTGAATCGTGGTTGCTATCCTGACACTAATGAACTGAACTGCAAGTATATATTTGCTCGCAAGGAACTATTTCTAAACAGGTTCATGTCACTCATATCCTAATAACCAATCTTTTCTACTATCTCTGGTGGGTGGTGGGCTAGAAGGGAGGTTAAAGCATTTAAGAACCCTTATTAAGAGTAGGTCTTTGAAAATGTAAGCAACAAGGGTCTTTCCCCACCTCCATATGTGTATATGTGTGTATGTGTAAGTATGTGTGTATAAGAGACACAGAGACATGGGAAGACACAGAGACATGGGAAGAAGTAACATAAAATATTGGCTCACATGATGATAAAGACTTCAAAGTCCCACAAACTACTGACCATGAGCTGGAGACCCAGGAGACACTACGATGGGATTCAGAGACCATGTTGCAGATCCCAGAACCAGAATGTCATGGACAGAAATGGCAGATGTTCTCCCCCACTTCCTTGCCTTTTGGTTCCTCTCAGACCCTCAATGATCAAATGTGGCTCATTCAAATGGAAGAGGCCCACCTGCTTTGTGTAGTCTACTAATTCAAATGCTAACCTCTCCTGGAAACTTCCTCCTAGACACTCCTAATGATAATGTTCATGAGATTTCTGGGCATCCTGTAGCCTAGACAAGTTGACACATAAATTGAGTGGTGGCAGTAATTAAAGTTGATTTCATGTGACCTGATATTCTTTCATGAGATACTCTGGGCTACCAGCAAGGCTATATAAAAACCTAGAATCTCAATTAAGCTATGACAAGAGCAGGTACCTTTACTGGATTTCTGTCCTCTCCAGCCTTCCCAAGGGAATATAAAACTGGGAAATCCTTTTTTTTTTTTGAGACTTCAGAAAGCTTTAATATGAAATTGAAAACAGTGGATATATAAAGTCATCATGGAGCTTTTTATATTGGTTAGATAGTATAGAATTATTTATTGTAAAGGAAAGCTGCTATGATATATTTTTAAGTGAAAATAGAATTAAAATATTACAGGGAGTACGTTCCTATAAAAGAATAACTAGATAAATTATAGATAGGTAGGTAGGTAGGTAGATAGATAGATAGATAGATAGATAGATAAACACAGAGCTTTCTAGAAGAATCCACAACTGGAATAATAGTAAGATTAATCTAGATAGTGGATGGTATTTTATTTTCTCTAATCCTTTCTATATAATTTTATTTTTGAAATGAATAGTTGTGTGATTTATTTTTGAATAACTTAAGAAATCCTTAAAGTCCTTTCAGACCAGTAGTGTCCCTTCAGGTATAACAATAGTCAAATCTCAAAGACTGAAGGGATACCAAGGCTACTTCTTTGAATCAAAAGTTGATTAGCTCAGGGTTTCTCTAAATTACATTACTTTGCAAAATCACCTGGTTTCTGTAAGAACAAATCTGCCATAAAAACATTCCCTGAAGTGTGTACAGTGTGCAGAAGATAGGAAAGTATCAATTCGGGCACAAAATACAAAAGTATACCAACGAGGGGTAGGGAAACCAATAACTAAAATAAATTAACATTACTATTGAACCCTTAAAAATGAATCATCAGATAAGGCGGTCCTAGAACTGAGTAGTATTCAGGTAAGAGATTCGAGAAAATCAATGCTCGGCAAAACAGAACAGAAAGTGAGCATTTTTTAGAAAATTTTAGAAAAGAAGAGGATACCACTCATGCAGGAAGCCTTCAAGCATCAGAACATAAGTTCAATCTCTAGGGGAAAATGTATAATAAGCATATCCAAGCAGTATCACTTCAACAAGTCAAGATAAAGAAAAACAAATTTCAAAAAAGAAAGAAAGCTGGACAGGCATGGTGATACATGCATGTAATCCCAGTGCTGGGGAAATGAAAACAGGAATACACGCATGCTCATACACTCACTAACAAACACGTCCACATCCACAGTCCTCCATGCACACACATGCACACATAGACACATATGCACACATACACACATGCACACATTCACACACATATGCACACACAATAAATACATGCACACAAAAATTCTATTCATATATTTGACAAGAGATAAGGGGGTAACAGAATAATGGCATCTTGATATATATTTCCCAGTCTTCAAAATGTATGGCTATATTAGGCAACATCAGATAAAATCAAAGTTTCTGACAGACGTAGTCACTTTAAGTTATTTCTAATTCTAACCTTGAATTAAATCTGTCATCCTTGGTCATCAGGATAAACCCAGGGTCATCACAGGATCCCTGAACAGGCATGAGGATGGCAAAGAACTCAGAAGCAGAGAGATGGAATCATGAGAGACAGGCCAGGCCATCATTGTCGGACTTGAAGACAGAAGGAGGGTATGAGCCAAGAGTTCCTCATATGGAAATGGGTCCCCACAGAGTATCCAGGAGGAATACAGTCCAGACAACACCTCAGTTTACTGTAGCCTCGTGATAACACTTCGGATTCCTGACTCCTAGACCTATAAACAATAAACCCAAGCGACTGGAAACAAACAATGCATAAATCCATCCATTCCATAAGCAATAGGAAGCTAACACAGATCTAGGTGTGTGGATGGTGAGTATGGTTCCAAAAAATGTTGGAATGGGTGTCATAGATGACTCCTCTTAGCAGAGTTTGTGGGTTCAGAATGTAATGGAGAAAAGAAAGCATACATTCTATCCTAAGAGAACTGAAGCCGGGCAGTGGTGGCATGTGCCTGTAATCCTAGCACTTGGGAGGCAGAGGCAGGTGGATTTCTGAGTTCGAGGGCCAGCCTGGTGTACAGAGTGAGTTCCAGGACAGCTGGAGCTATGCAGAGAAACCCTGTCTCAAAAAAGAGAGAGAGAGAGAGAGAGAGAGAGAGAGAGAGAGAGAGAGAGAGAGAGAAAGAGAGAGAAAGAAGAAGAAGGAGGAGGAGGAGGAGGAGGAGGAAGAGGAGGAGGAGGAGGAGGAAGAGGAAGAGGAGGAGGAGGAGGAGGAGGGAGGAATTGAGGGAGAGAGGGAGAGGGAGAAGAAGAGAGAGAGAGGGAGGGAGGGAGAACTGAAGAGCCTCGTTCTGAGTTAGTCCCATGTTTCCATCTGAGCCCCAAAGCCTCAGTGCTTGATGCAGGGGAGTCACATTCTGTGGTTTCAGAGTTTGCCACCTCCATCAAGGCAACACAGCTGACTCTATTTTTCCCTGAACATGCCCATGGAGGTACTATGTGGACTGCCTTATTGACGGTAAGGAAAGGGCTAGCTTTGTCTCTTTACTAATTCAAGTGTCCTTTTCATTCCCTTTTCTTTGTTGCAGAGATCAATGGAGGCTGCTTTCATCTATGTAAAAATAAATTTGAATCACCTTTGTAAGGGAGGAGAAGATAAGCAGGGCCGTGTTCTAAAAATGGACTCCCCTACTTAACAACTGCTAAGTGCTATTTCTTGAACGATACCAAAGATGACATCACATTCAGGCTATAGAGTGGGATGATCAGCTGTTGATTAGGGAGCTATTGGAAGGGGGGAGGTAACTGAATGAAGCCATATAAATAGATCCAATTTGTTATTGCTGGGTGAGCTCCCTGGATGTGCAAGGCAACTGAGAATGAGCTAGCCAGTGATATATTTCTAACGTGGAAGGTGTGGGTGTCACATCCCTGCTCTGTCCTCCACCACCACGTCCAAGGCTGGATGAACACTGCTGACCCAAGAAACCATGTCAAGCCGATCAAACCCAAGCTCGCAAGCTCTCTCTTCTCATTCCCACCCCTGTGCTTTCCTAAACCTTCACACCACAGCTTCCAGCTTCCCTTACCCTACAACTAAGAATTACTGATGGAGAACGCCTGTTGGCTGCCATTTTCTGTGGCAAACTATATCCACATTGGGGTAACTGTTCTTTTGATATCTGAGATATCATGTTGACTCCATTGATTCTGGCTTGTCTGTGTGACATGCTGTGATCGATGGCAAGTGGAAACATGTGGCATGTGCCAGGTTCATGAAGACATTAGTCCATACCTCACATTTCCATCGTCTGTAATGCTCTTCCCTCTAGAGTAAAACATGGCCTGGGTTGGGGTGACATTTTCTGCCTGGGTACAGAGACATATTCAGATAGTTGCAGCCAAACTGTAGCCACTAGTATATGAGAGAGAGAGAGAGAGAGAGAGAGAGAGAGAGAGAGAGAGAGAGAGAGAGAGAGAGATCATTTTATTCTTGTTAAGAGCATTGACATTTGAGAAGCTGTTTGTCACTACATGATTACCGAGAAAAATCTGACTATGACGTAGCCCATTTCAGTCGTTTCTCCTCAGGTTTTTTTTTTCTGAGACAGGGTTTCTCCGTGTAGCCCTGGCTGTCCTGGAACTCACTTTGTAGACCAGGTTGGCCTTGATTGAACTCAGAAATCTGCCTGCCTCTGCCCCCCAAGTGCTGGGATTAAAGGTGTGTGCCACCACCGCCCGACTCTCAAGTTTTATCCTGCTCATTCCCTGAAGTAATATTTACCAAATTATTACTCTAGAGAGTCGTAAACTTAACAAGGATAGTCTAAGATCAGCTGGAGAATTCTGCAGTCATCTCATGACCGTTCCTCATGACGTCAGCATATTGAAGATTTTGGAGAGTTCTGTAGTGTTCAGTAGTGGTTGGGGAAATAAACTCTCATGTTTCCTGGGTTTAATATTAAATCTACTACTGTTTACTAATTAAACGACTTTACACAAGTTGTTTGAGTGTGGTGTTCTTATTTCAAAAGGGAGGGGAATGAGAGTGCCCTGCAGGGTTTGGTGAGGGTTAAGGGAAATAATGCAAAATGGGCACCAATGGACCAGCTCTCAGATTGTCTTAACCTCCTTTCCGTTCTAAATCATATGAATAGCGTACAAAATTGTTTTTGAACTAGTGATACTTATGTGTGTGTATGCATGTATAGATGCCTGTATATACATCATACATACATACACACACATATACACACATACACACATACACACATGCACAGATGTGTTCAAATCTTTGGAGAGGCGGCTAAAGCTGAGTGTTTACTGTGTGGTAGAACTAAAAGTAGTCATTAAGAGGTGCCAGTATCCCAGGAGGATGAAAAACAGACCATCCTTTGTACCTGGAAAGAAAACAGACAAAGTGCTTTAAAATGAGGTTTCAAAGCTCTATCATTTACCCAGGAGTAGCAGCCATGCCTGGACTCACAGCAAAAGGAAAAAACAGAACACATGACCATGATGGCTGAAACTCACATACTCGAGCTCTTCTGTCCCCAGCCAATAGAAGCCTTGGGCTGTTACTATAACCAGTCTCTGAGAAACACACAGCATCCAGCCAAGGTAGCCATGACCCTACTCACACAGCATCCACTTGAGGTAGCCATGACCCTACAATCACAATAGACCTTCAAATGGGAACTACCCACTAAAGCAATCAACACCTTTGTACCTTCTATTGTTCCAGTAGAACAATAGAAGAATCCATACAGGGCTAGGAGATTCCAAGCATCCCACCATACTTAAAGACGCATAAACATTTCAGAAGAGCATAAGGAGCCAGGCATGGTGGCACACTCCTGTAATGCCAGCACTTGAGGTTGAGGTAAGAGGATTAAGAGTTTAAACACATGATGGTGGCTGGCAAGGTGGGCTCTGGGGGGAGTTGTGTGTGTGTGTAACAGTCTTGAAGAATAAATACAAATATTGTATTTTTTTAAAGAGTATAAGCTGCGCTACCACTCATAACCAAGAACAGGAATTTGAAGACAGAGCATCAGTCACAAATCAATTAAGTCAGAAAAAAAAGGCAAAAGAATCAGAGAGGAGTGCTGGGAGTACAAATGTGGAACAAGTGACATAATCACACCTGACCCACAAACATCCAATATGCTATTTTAATAATTCTAAAGAAAAATGTCTAATTTTATTGACATTTCTATTCCCAAATGTACTTGAGGGAATGAATAAGGCCATTGCACTGAGATCGCTAGCTGGTTCATTCCTCACCAGTTCTATTTGGATGGCTCCTGGGCTTCCTCCTTTGAGTCTTATCTCACAGCTTGTCTGACTTGGGCTGGAAATGAAACAGTCAGTATAGAGCCTGGTACAAGGCAGGGGCCCAATCAGCACCAAGCATATGTGCTCAGTATTAGTCTTTATAAGGAGCATGGAACAGTGGGGCCACCTCTACGGAAATGCCGGGACCGCACAGCCAAAAAAGCATCTCCTGCAGAAGGACCTAATTGAGGACTGCCTGAGGATTGCTAGTTGCAGACAATGCCAGCCAACTGGGAACTGCTGTTTAGAAGAGATGCTTTCTTGGGACTAATGGGACATGGGTGGAGAGCATTAAAGACCTTGCAGTGGTGCTCAGATGAGCTTGCTGCAGCGTTCCACACCTGCTCCCAGAGTCTGTATCGTTGACTCTGCCCCACCTCACCTTCACCCCCCAAGGGTAGGTAGGGTCGGGTGTTGGCCAGTAGTCCAGGGCACAGGCAACACTTACCCATATGTTTTCTTTGCAACTCATTTCTCTCATTTGAAGTACAAAGCAAATGTACCCAGACTGATTTTTTCTGTTCGTGAGATTTGGAGGTCCCTGGACCATCTCTACCTGTGAGCTTGCATCTCGTTCCATTGGGGCAGAAAGGAAGAGATCTGCTGTTGGTGCCTGAAAGTCAGAGGTCAGGACATTTCAAATATAATTTGATGATGGGTGTGGTTCACATTCCTTATCCTGTCCCCAAACGTTCATCCCCATGTTCCCTTTTGTCATTAATCTTCCTCACCAAGCTCCGAATATCTAGAATAAAACAGGTGTCCCATCACCTCCCAAAAGGTCTCAGGTATAAACTCTGTGTGAGGAAGTAAATCTGACCCTGGATCCTTAATTGACCACCTTCCCTCTAAGGTCTCACATTCAGACTGCGTTTCCTAGAGCAATCTAAAACCACAATCTACACCCACTCCTCTTGGTAGTACCCCTCACTTCCCCCTTACCCAAATCCATCCTATGAACAGATGTCAGAAACCACAAACCAGGACTGGTTATTTCACCCACATGAGGCTCAACATCTGGTGTGGACGCCTTCCCTTGAAATGACCTTCTCTCCCAAATGTTGCCTTGGTCCCCCGTGGCCCCCTCAGCAACAGAAACCCCAAACAGTCTGAGAGGACCTATGGGCCTGAGCCATCAGCCCTCCATATGGCAGACTGGTTTGGACTCTCAACACAGCTTGAAGATACTTCACCCCTACCCCAGTGCAGCTGTGGAGGGAGTAGCCTCACCCTGCCCCAGCACATAGCAGCTGGGACATCTGCTCTCACCAGGGGACAGAGCAGTTCATATAGGGGGCAGCTGAGGTCTGTGCTCAGATTAATTCATTCATTCCAAGAGTGATTCGTGAACTTCTAAGAAATGCCAGAGCCCAAATCAGGCAATGGAGGCAAATGTTTTATCCTAAAGGTCCTCAGAGCTTAGTGAGGAAGACTAATGACCGAAAGGAGTGTGGGGATGAACTCTGAACCCAAATATTAGAGCTAGAAGGAAAGTGAGCGCAGAGACCTTTGAAAATGACAGGAAGAAACACCTAAGCCAACCCTGGCTGTCAAAGAGAGAGAGAAGACTCCCTGGGGTAGGTGATTCACAGGATGAGAGCTGGGAGTGTGAACAGGATGGAGAAAATCCTGAGATGCCCCATGGGCAGAAGACCCAGCATGAATGAGAGCACAGAGACTTTCTGAGCTGGTTCTGGAAATGGGAACACATCACTGACTGCACTGTCTGTCCTGTACCTCTCTTCCCATCCCTGAGCCTGCCATAATCATCCACATGACCATATGAGGAGACTGCCATGCCTCTAGAAGAGACCAAGCTCTCACTTGAGTGCCTTGAACTCAGGGAGCCCCACCTGGGGGATTCTAGATATTGTAACTTTAAAGGAAGTGATGTCTGAAACTACCAGGGGACCAAGGACACACAGTGTCGTGGGTTTTAGTAGCAAATTTAGTAAATATCATGGTGATTTTCAAGCATCAAAGAGGTGGATCAGTGGACCATGCCCTCAAACTGTGGAATAAGATTTTTAACTAACTTGATGGGTGGACCAGGAAAATAGCCCCTATGGTTCTATTATAAAGGACCATGTGCCTTCAGAACCCTTTGTTTGAGACCCCAGCCTTGCCTTAGAATTACTATGCTAGAAAGACACCATAGAGATGCTCACAGATAGGTAAAGAAAAATGTCCAGGAAAACCCAGCCATCAAATCTACAGTTGGTCTGATATGCTAATAAGGAAAACTGCATTGGCTGTCTTGGTGTCAGCTGAACTGAAGGTGTATGAAGAGCTGAGGATGAACCAGGTATTGCCTGGGCCCTTGGAACAACTAGACAAAGGACCCCCATTCTGAACAACTTCATTCAAGGTACCTTGTGATAAACACATGGAGATCAGTCTTTTGTAGAGATAAAGTGGCTGAAAATGGATGCAAGAGAAAGCTTATCTTTGAGTCCATGGTGAGGCTATTTCTGGAAACTTCTACTAGCCCTCCATGCATCAATTGTCTTAGATGCCATGAGGCAGGGGGCTGTTGCCGATGCCTTTGTCATCTCAAATGCTACTTGAAATCTAATTAACAATGAGTGATCTGGGATGAAGCTGGGACCTTCTTGTGCTTAGATGACATGTTTTGGAGGGCAGAATTAGTAAGAGACTGAGGGAGGGAAGTTAGCCTAGGATCGGTCACTAAAGAACTGTAGGCTCCAGCAAAGGATTTGTTTCAAATTCTACCCTGCCTATCTTCACAAATAATTTGAGGACTGAGAACTGGGGGAGGGGAGGTGTCAATAGGAGAGAAATTTTGCTTCCGGTGTAACCGGCTCAGACATACCATGTGGAAAGGCCAACTTCCTGAACTGGACATGAATACAAGATGAAGAGATCAGTAGTTCTTAGGGAAAGAAGTGATGCTGAGCCCAGATGAGACATTGGGTGGCGACAGTCATAAGAGTGGAATGGGAAAGTATGGAGAGGAAAAGTGGCCAGGACAGGGAATCCTTTTACAGGAGTGGGAAAGACAGAAAGAGTCAAGAAAATAACCCCAAATTTGTGTCTTGAGCACCGGAAGAGGTGATGGGACCTTTTCTAAGAAGAAAATGAGGATCAAGACAGGAGGTAACGGGGGCTTATGCTCTTACTACAGTGCGGAGGCACTAGAAGCATTTGAGGGGAATATCACTGACAACTGTGTCAGTCGGATACATTCTCTGAGCACATATTACATTCCAGACTCTGACGAGATGTTGGTGGGCAAAATGGATATGGTCCGCGGCTTCGTAAACCGTACAGCCTGGTGGAAGAGATGGGCGTTAACTCCATGCACAGATATGTCATTAGAGATTTTGGAAGAAAGCTTTGAAAGAAATAGGGGGCTACAGCAGTATGTTATACAGGGCAACCTGGTAGGATCTGGAGATCTGTAATCTCATGACAACTTCAAAGCAGAGCAGTATCCAATGCTTGTGGTCATGCATCATCTCAGTTTCCTTCAGTCGGAAATAACAAAGGTTCTCGGTTGACTACTTACCTCTGCCCTGTAGCATCATCAGGCGACTCCAAGGCCAAGGGCCTAAAGATGAGTTTGGATGCCCTTTCACTCATGTGTTTGATGGGCAATACTGGCTTTTGGCAGGGGCCCTAAATTCCTTTTCAAGTGGTCTCTCTGCAAGACTAATGCGTCTTCCTTCAAAAATGGTAGTGAGTGCCTTACACCTCAGGAGAAGGATGCTCCAGATACTACCATGCTTCCTTTAATGGCCTAGCTTTAGAAGCCACGTGGTATCATACCTGTTTATTGAGATAGCAACATGGCTTCACACAAGTTTTAGGTGAAGAAACCCATCCCCACCTCTTACTAAAATGATGTCAATAGAACATTACAGAGAGCACGTGGGGTGGAACAAAATGTTGGCCTAGCAACCTTTGGAAAACACCTTCCACAGAAGTCAGCAAAGCCTGGAGAAAGTGGTCTGAGTGATGAAGGGAAGAGAGGGATAAAGGAAAGGAGCCTTCCTTGGCTGTCCAGTGAGGTGGGAAGCCAGTGCTGATTTGTTTCATCAGCAACAATGAGCAAAAAGCACTCATCACAAGCAAAGCCACTTGCCAGTGAGACTTGTTCTTTTATCCTCTCTCTCTCTCTCTCTCTCTCTCTCTCTCTCTCTCTCTCTCTCTCTCTCCCTCGCTCTCTCTCCCTCTCTCTCTCCCTCTCTCTCTCTCTCTCTTTCTCTCTCTCTCTCTCTCTCTCTCTCTCTCTCTCTTTCACACACACACACACACACACACACACACACACACACGTCCCTTCCACTGGCATCTAGCTCAGCCTTCCATGGTTTGTTTGGAAGGATGGAGGAGAAGGAAGGTCAGGGGCTGGACCAGCAGCAGCAGGAATAGCATCATTGAAGCATGAATGAGTGTGATGCGTTCAAGCTGATAGGAGGCTGTGTTGGAGTAAACTCAAACTATGACTCAGGGACTCGAGGAGAAAGCCAGGGCAGGAAACATGCTGTGGAAGGCTGGGGTAGAGGCCAGTGGAAGGGACACGTGGGGGAGCGAGCAAAGATAAGAGAATGCATCTCACAGACAAAAGGGTTTGCTTGGAACCAGTGCTTTCTGACAGTTTGTCACAGCCAACAGGAGTTATTATTATATGACTAAGCATTGTCACAAACAGCTTCTCAAGGGACCTCAAGGGTCCTTGGCTCAAGGTTTTCAGACTCCCACACTGAATCAGTCTGACCTCTATGACCAATACTGCAACAGGAAGAGTGTGTGACTCCAGAGAGTACGATCATAAGTCACACTCTTCGGGCACTTTCTGAGGCTGTCCGCATCCATAGATAGAAAGGGCAGCCACCACACCATGAGAACGTGAACAACCCTGTAGAACAGGGTAATACCCAGAACCATGAGGCCAACCACCTGCATGAGCCTCCTGGAAAGATCCTCAGTGCAGGCAAACCTTCAGATGATCTCTACTTGGAAGTCTCAAGACTTAGACAAGGTCCTTGCTGTTCCCTGAGTAATGACTAAGAGACCTAATTAATTAAAATACCCCTGGGCATATACCCAGAGGATTCCCCAGCATGTAATAAGGACACATGTTCCACTATGTTCATAGCAGCCCTATTTATAATAGCCAGAAGCTGGAAAGAACCCAAATGTCCCTCAATGGAGGAATGGATACAGAAAATGTGGTATATTTACACTATACTACTCAGCTATTAAAAACAATGAATTCATGAAATTCTTAGGCAAATGCTTGGAACTGGAGAATGTTATCCTAAGTGAGGTGACCTGATCACGAAAGAACATACATGATATGCACTCACTGATAAGTGGATATTAGCCCAGAAGCTCGGAATACCCAAGAAACAATTCATGTACCAAATGATGCCCAAGAAGAAGAAGAAAGGAGAGGCCCCTGGTCGTGGAAAGGCTCAGTGCAGCAGTGTAGGGGAATACCAGGACAGGGAAGCAGGAAGGGGTTGATTGGGGAACAGGGGGAGGGAAGAGGGCTTATGGGACTATCGGGGAGGGGGGATCCAGGAAAAGGGAAATCATTTGAAATGTAAGTAAAGAATATATCAAATAAAAATATGTTTAATTTAATAAATAAATATAAAATAATTAAATTAATAATAAAATAATATTATTTTTATTTTATTAATAACAAAATAAATTAATTCAAAATAAAAATAAATTAAGCTGTATACCAACAGCTGACTACTTTACCACCCCTAGCCATTTGATTACCCCTACACACACACTGTCATGATTATAACTGCTTCTAAGAGACTCCCTGAGCTAGAAGAGACTGCTCTTTCAAAGCTTGCTTCCAGTTTGTTTCAAAACAACATTCTTTTTGCACATTCTGATGATTTCCCAATTTACTAACTGGAAGACAGTGAGCCTCCACCATTTTGTTGAACTCCAGGCTTCCTGTAACCTAGAATCCCGGAGGTCTTTCCACCCTACACCCTGAACTAACGAGTTCCTTCTGTCCCGGGAGCTGTCCCTGACCCAGTGCTGAAGCCAAGCCACCTCTTCCCAATCAAAAGATCACATTGCTGCTCTGAAAGGCAGGCTTAACTTGGAAAGCTCAGCAAGAAAGTTCCATTTACCCGTATCTTTAAATGGAAAAAGCCTCCCTGTCAGTTTGGAGCAATTAGCTGTGGGAGATGATGACCGAGCAGCGAGAGTTGCTGCGAGGGGGCAGAGTGGCAGCGGAAGCCCGGGCTCAGACAGACACGCCGCAGATGGTACAACGAGATAACGCCTTTCACGTTTCAGAAATCACATTGTCAACAATGTTTCCAGACTCGGAAATTAGCTGAAGTCATCAGGAGCGCCTGGCAGCAAGCAGCAGGCGCCTTGGTGGGGGCCCCTCATTTGACATCATGCATAGGTGCAAAGAGAAGACCGCAAGATTTGCAGAAAATGACGGCGAGGCTACTGTCGCCTAAGGCTGCGGCCAGGGCAAGTCTGGGACATGCTGAGGCATTCACTGGGGGGGGGGGGGGTCCTACACCAGAAAGCCCAATCCTCTACCTTCTATTACCGCAACGGCCTCAGAATGGGACTTCTTTCTTCTACCTTGTCTTAGAGTGTCCTCTTCAGAAACTTACAGAAATCAAAAGTGTGGGCTTAACTGGCCATGCCTTACCTAATAATTAAATTGTGTTTAAGGGGATGGAGAGAAGACTCAGTAGTTAAGATCACTTGCTGTTCTTCCAGGAGACCAAAGTCCGGCTCTCAGCATACCAGGTGACTCACAACTGGCTGAAACTCCAACTCCAGGGCATTCAACTTCCTCTTCTAACACCTGCAGGCACCTTCACAGACATGTCACACACACACACACACACACACACACACACAATAAATAAATACATAAATACATAAATACATAAATAAATTCTGTTAAAGTTAAAAAAAATAAGGATGCTTTCTGATAAATAAACATCCTTATCAAGGGCCACCTGTACATCCTCTCTGGCTTTCGCAGCCCAGGGACTCTCTACCATTAGAAAGGTCAAATAAAAGAATGAGGTGGCTCAAATCCAGCATCTGGGCACACCAAAGCTCCAGCCACTACGGTGACTTGAAGGGTTGGGAGATAGCTATTGTTGCCACCCCAGTTGGTGACACATGCAATCGCAGGCTGCAGCAGGGGTCAAGGGTCACACAATGCAAGGAACAGTCTAGAAGAAGACAAATTAGTCGTCTTATTGCCAAGCACTTTCTGGCATTAGCTCTAGGAGGAACACAGCTCTTTCTCTAATTTCAGGATCCCAGCCTAATAAGCAAGCCTACCATTCAGAGGGATAAATGAGTGTCCCCCAGAATTCCAAAGGATAGAAGCTAAACCTGAACATGGTCCTTGCATAGCACCAAAAATAAGACTTGCAGATGGTGATGGGTAAGGAGTGAGGAGTAGAAGGCTCACTCGGGCTCAACTTGAAGCTTCAACATAAACCAATTCATCTTTAAATAAATTCAAGACCCAGGAGGTATAGGCTATCCTTGCATCTACCTGAGACTCTGGAAATTTGGGAGATTTGCCATTGCAAGACAGCCAACAGTGAAGCAGACACCTTAATCCAACTGATGAAAGTCCACTTCTTGGTGGATGAGAGGGAACAGTGAAGTTGAATATCTTGCCTACAAAACTTCTGTAATGTGTCTAGAGTCTCCATTAAAGACCGCTACCTGGGACCTACCATTTTATGACAGCTCCTGGCATGGATAAAATGTGAAGAGCAAAAATCCATAAAACAGTTAGTTCTACTTCTGGTAGCATGAAGGCTTAGGGACCTGGGAGAGAAAGTCCTTTATTCTAGCCAGTAGTGGGAAGAAAACAGAGTGATATAGTTCTCTAGTGGCTTATTTATTAAAGGTTTAATCCCTAGGGTGGTGCGACTGGAGGACATGAAATTTAAGAGATTGGGCCTAGTCCGTGATCTTTAGAAATTTAGAAGTATGCCCTTGAATGGAGTGGTGGGATCCAGCTCCTTCCTCTTCCTCACTTTGCTTCCAAACTGACCAATCAGCTCCATGCTGCTACCATAGATGCTGCCTTACCACAGGCCCAAAACCAGGTGTGTCAGAGGATTATGACTTCCAAGACTGTGAACCAAAACAAACATCTGGGCATTGGTTTGTTCATGTCTTTATTGTAGTAACAGCTAGCTAATGCAAGAACACTGCCACTGAGTTACTCCCAAGACTCTCCTCCCTGGACAGATTCTTCTGGGCTCAACTGCAGCCAAGACGTTTCCTCTAGTAAAGCAGAGGATGTTTACCCTCGGAAAGCCGATTCTTTTTCACCTATCATCTCAATTTGCACACACACACACACACACACACACACATACACACATACACATACACGCACACAGTGGCAGCCAGAGAATAATTAGAACAGGGCATACCTGCAAGCACAGCTATCTGAAACTCTCACATAGAAACCCTACCCTAGCTGGTCCTGATTTACACCAAGCCTGCTGATCCATGATGAAAAGGCTCTTGTCAGGGACTGAACTTTGCCCCTAATTTTAAGTCTAGGACTACCCAGGCAGGAGGCCATCAGAAAACTAATAGGAATTAACAAGCCAAAGGTAACAGTATTACATCTCTGCAAATTCCAGAAGGAACTAAGAAAGGCATTGCTCTTGCCTCAGACTGGTGGGTTCTGAAGTGCAGTCCCTGGGTCAGAAACATGGATACTACCTGGAAACTACCATGTCAGAGGTGTGAATTTTGAGACTTTGCCCTAAGCCCAGAAAATTGAAAACTCTGGAGACAGAACCCAGAAGCCCACATTTGAAGGAACAGTTCTGACACATGGTCAAGTCAAGAAAACCAGTCTAGAAGTTGAGTTAGCCCCATTTAGGTCTGTGGAGGAACTGGCCTTTTGAGTAGGGTCAGGGTTAGCTTTTAGAATATAGGCAGGCTTCCTTGTGTCCCTCCTTCCATAGGAAGCCACACACTGGGGTCTGTGAAGGCCATACTCCAGAACTGCTAGCCCCTCCTAGTCTCAGCTCTACTGAGAGTATGTGTGGGGTACTCCAGCCTCTGAGAAATTACAGGGGCTTGGGGGAGGCTGGAGAGGGATGACTTGTGAAGAATCCTATTCCTATTGAGTACTGACAGTGCATAGAACAAAGGCTATATTCAAAATGCAGTCTTCTTTCCACCTAGGGACACCTGCCCCTCACCTGCTTTTCTCCAAAGCCTCCTAGGAGTGGATCAGCAAGGTGCAGCTTCCACCACCTGCCTTCCCTTAAAAAAAAATAAAGAAAAAACAAAAACAACAGCAACAGAAAAAACCCACAATCCTCCAAGAGACAGACAGCAGGATTAGCCTAGGGGCTCTGAGCTGGGGTCCTGTCACACCTGAGGAGGCCCAGAGGTGCCAACTCGGCAGCTGGACAGGATGGCAGTGTGGCTGCTGGCTGATGGATCGCTTTCCAATGAGGGTGCCGTGCAGGCTGCCAGCTGTGCTGGGATAGACTCGATCAGCATGGCTGCACCACTCCCCTCTGCTCCCATGTAGTCCGGAACAGAGAAGTAGAAGAACATCACAACTTGGGCAACCAGCAATTAATCTTTGTGGGAGACAAGATCAAGATAGAAGAGGGGGGAGGCTACCAGCGAGATGAGAGTCCCTGCCTTTACCAAAAGATCAGCTGAACTCTCCAGACACACAGTCTGCCCAGGGTCGAGTGCACAGCCTTGTGGGAAAGCCAACATGTAAAGACCACTGGACTCAGTCAACAGATACAGGTTCAAATCCAGGCTCTGCTGCTTAAAAGCTGTGAGAACTTGAGCTTTCTCGAACTTTCCTATGAAAAACATACAATAGCAATCACTTAGAGCTATGTAAGGGGTTAATGAAGTGGCCATATTGAAAGCCAGAGACACAGCAGATATGCAGTGACGGTGACTTCACTCTCCACCCACCCACCCTCAGGTATCAGCCTGCACCCTAAGAATCTACATACTACTACAAGCAAGAACACAGTATCTCAAGTTGACCAGGTCCTAAAAGCAAACAAAAATGCAAAGGAGCAGATATCTTTCCATGGGCCATTCGGTCTAGGAAAGAGGCTACAGAGAGAGGAAGCAGCTGACCTAGGGACTTTAAAATGCAGATGGTGTCTGGTCCCCAGATTCACTCATGTCCAGTTCGCAAGCCAGAGCACCCCAGGAGGTGACCTTGAGAAGAAATAACTTATCACGCTGTTCCTTAAGCCCAAAAGATTTCCAAATGCCAGCAGAGCAAAGTGAGGACTTCTCAGCCTGGCATCCAATCTCATCTCCAGATCTGCTGAGTCTCACCCCTGACCATGGCTTCACTCATCATTCCCAGAACACACCAGCCTCCCCATGCCTCCCCATGCCTCCCAAGCAATGGCATCCTGCCAAGGCCCACATGGCACTCTACTGAGTCCCTGTCTGCTCCACCTTCACTATTCAAAATACAATAAAGTCATCACCTATAACATAACATTAGTAACTCCAGACTGAGAATATCTAGGGGCAGCTGGGAACTCAACTCATGAATATAGCTCACAGGTTAGGCTCCATAGTCAACGAAATAACAGCCACTAAGAAGCCATCTGAGGGAATGTGGAGATGGCACAACAGAAGTCCCTGCAGCACAAACATGAGGAACCCCAACACCCACATAAAAACCGGACCCCTGTAGTCAAAGCTGTGAGAAGGCAGAGATAGGCAGATCCCTCGGGGTTTCCAGCCAGCAACTCTAGCTGAATTGTCAAGCTCCACGATCAGTGAGAGACTCTGACCCTCTGCCTCTTCAAGCTCTGAATACTCAATAGAATTTCTAGCCCATGGTTCCAAAGACCTTGAAATTTTTTCCCAAAACCATGGCCTGGTCTGTCTTAACAATCCCATGAACCTGGTACCAATTTCTGTTTTGAATAAGATTTCTATCACTGTGATAAAATATCAGAACCAAAAGCGACTTGGGCGGGTTGTATTTGGCTAATAACTTCTTCATCACAGTCCATTACTGAGGGAAGTCAGGGAAGAAACTCAAGGCAAGAACCTGGACCTGGGAACTGAAGCAGAAGCCATGGAAGAATGCTGCTTACTGGCTTGCTCCTCATGGCTTGCTCAACCTACTACTCTCTTATAGCTCCAGATCTACCTGCCCAGGGGTGGTATCACTACCTGTGACCTGATCCTTTCCACATCAACCCATCCATCAAGAAAATGCCGGACACAGACCAATCTATTGGAAGCAAGGCCTTATTCCCAGGGGTCTTAGCTTTGTCAAGATGACATAAAACAAACCAACACAGATGGATAATGACCACAATAGACAGACTTGGAGTTAGAGGCTATCTGGGGTTACTGGGCATTAGAAGCACTCTGTAGAGTCATACTTAGTGACCCGCTAGCAGAAAAGCCAGCATTCCAAACAGTCCTCAGTTGAAGAGCAGCATCAGGTACACAAATAGGGGTTCAGAGTCTATGGCCTAAGGCCATCAGTGGGCAGCTGTGGCATGCAAACCTACTGGATGCCAGGAATATGTGCCACTAATCAGTGTGAGATGTAAAACCTCAAGGATAGGAAACCAGCAGTGCAATATTGCAATCTTCTGCCTTGCACTGTTCATCTGCATGTGTTCACCTACCGATCCACACTGCTGCTCTTTACACAACCCAAGACTGTTGTGGAGTGGGCCACTTTGTGCCTCCCAACACATCTGTTCTCCCGGACAGCATCTCTACAGTTGCAAAAGACAAAAGTACAGACCAGTAAAGTATAAGCAAGAAGATCACCTACGGGAGTTATGAGGCAACCTGTGAGAGTCCAGGGCTACAGTGAAACTGTCGCTCAATTAAAACAGAAAACTACCACTCAGTGTCTACCTTCCATTCCTCCCACATGTCATCCTTATTCTTCTCTCTCAGAGAGAGGAAAACCATGCCTGTTCCTGTAGAGAGATAGTAGTAGGCTCTCCTGTCTAGAGCCCTGAGTGGCCAGAAATTAAACTGGACCCCACCAGAGCACATCTTTCTTTTCATTTTTAATTAATTATTTTGTTTATTTATATCTCAAATGTTGCCCCCCTCGGTACCCTCTCCCAGAGTTCTTCACCCCATCTCTCACCCCCTTTGCCTCTGTGAGGGTCCTCTCCCTCCCCAGGAATCCCCTTCCCTAGGGCATCAAGCCTCTAAAGGATTAGGCGAATCCTCTCCCCTGAGGCCAGACAAGGCAGTCCTCTGCTACATATGTGCAGGCTTGGGGGATGCTCAGACCAGTATATGCAGAGCACATGATTCTAATCATGACCTCTGGTGATGGGGGGGGCGGTATTATCAATCAAGCCCTGGGAGTCCAAAGGGTCTCCTACGCTGTGAGCAAAAGCTAACGGAAGAGCAACACTGTCCATGGCAGAGCCACGTCCTTTGCCAGGCAGCCCTCTGGAGCCACTGACGTCTCAGTAAAGGCGCCATTGTTCTCTTGTTCACTCCCCAGATTTAATCCGTCAGCAGCTCCCAGGGTTGTTGCTTCAGGATGGATCTTGTCAGTGTCCCTGTCCTTGCCACCATTCCTACCACCCAGCCAAGGATGCCACGCTCCCTAACCTGTGTTCACGATGGTCTTTCCTTGGTCCTTTCTATTTTCTCTATAGCAGTACATAATCTTTTTTAAAAATATACAATAGAGTATATTGCTTCTCTCCTTTACTTCTACCCATTGACTTTACTATATATTTGAAATGAAATCTGTCTTTGCTGTGACCTTCAGTGCCCAGTATGATTTGGCCTCTGTCTTCTCCTCCTTGGTTTATTTTCCAGCCTTCTCTCTTACCTCTAACCTCCTGCCACTTTGCCTGAAATGCACCACACTCTCTCAACGCAGGACCTTTGCACATGCCACTTACTTTACTCAGAAAGTCTTTCTGCAGATATCCAGATGATTCGTTGTCTCCCTGTTTCTATGGTTCAAATCCATGATCCAGTGTAAAATCCTTGAGGATCCCATCCAAGACCTGCTACATACACAGCCCTGTCACTAGCGACTTTGTGGACAATGACAGCAATCACTCTTTCTACTTCCATATCATCTCTCTCCCTCCTCTATCTCCAATATCCTTCCATCTCTTATAGAGAAATGGTTTGGATTTAGGTTCACCCACATGACCCTGAATTTTCACCTCATCTCAAGATTCTTAACCAAATTCGCAAAATTCCATTATTCAAAAAAGTAATCATGCACAAGACCTGGAGACATTCATTGGTTCACCACATCAGCCCTGAGTTAAATCATCTTTTTAGTCTGTCTGGTGCTTTATCTGAGGGAATAGACATTTGGTCACATGTCTCCTAAAATAAATGTCACTAAATACCATGGATCTGTGATGGTCTTCTAATAGCTCCAGAAGGTAAAGGTCGGCATCTGTGTGCTATGTAGTTGTTTCCTCTGCATTTAAAAATTCTTTCTAGAAGGAGCAGGGAAGCTCATAAGACTCAGAGGGCTCAGACAACTTAAGGTGCTCAGGAAGTTCAGGAAACTTAGAGGACTCACAAGCTCCTCCCAAGGTTGAATGTTGTAAGGAAGAGGCTCTTCAGTGGATCTGTCTGCTAGCTGAGTCAGGGGCTCTGGGGATCCATCACTCATACTCCTGTAAGCAACTCTAACACATTGCTTGAGCTGAAAAATATTTTTGGTCTGTCACTGGCACTCTATCTAGAGGGATTGATATTTGTTCCTGTCTCCCCAGAAAAAGTCACACAATAGCATAGGTCTGTGATGGGCTTATAATAGCTACAGGAAGCAGCCCCCAGCATTCCAGATGGGCTTAGTATCTCTCTCATTCCTAGCAACTTGATGTCATTAACGACAGTTATAGGATGGACTAGTACTCATGTATACCTTTTCTCCTGTCCCAGGACACTTTCTTTTCCAGAGAAGCTGAAGTTTTTAGTTCAACATTTTTGTCGTGGGGGTGCTGTAATGCATCCAAGGTAACAGTATGGGTCCAGGAGCTGGGGCTACTGCTTTGCAGCTGGTGGGCATGGACAAGTCTCTCTCTACTGGCCTTAAGAAGTGAGTGTTTGAGGATGTGCCAATATCCCTTTGTGGATTGCCTTCTTAATACTCCTAACAATACAGTATGTTGAGTAAATAAAATTACTTTATCCATTACATTTTTATTTACAGAGCAGAATGCAAGCATACCATAGTGCACATGTATGTAAAACTTAGAGAATAACTTGTAAGAATCACCCCCCCTCTCCTTCCACCATGTGTATT
This sequence comes from Apodemus agrarius, assembly GCA_964023405.1. Lineage (NCBI taxonomy): Eukaryota > Metazoa > Chordata > Mammalia > Rodentia > Muridae > Apodemus > Apodemus agrarius. The sequence continues at coordinate 20,593,375 of OZ030008.1, forward strand.
CCAGGGATCAAACTTAGATCATCAGTCTTGGTAGCAAGTACCTTTACCTGCTGAGGTGTCCCACTAGCTCCCTAATACCACTACTAAATCACCCATTCATTGGAGCTTTTCTTTCAGCAATTACCTATTCTAGGCATTGTGGATCCAGCAATAAACAAGATAGGCAATATCCTTGCTTTTATGGAATTTACCCTCCAGTGATATAGACAGACGCTAAGGAAATTAAGACAGGCAATGAGCATTGTGAGAGCGATGAAGTCACAGCTGAATATCACAATGGTAAGAAAGTAATGGGCTCCTTTAAGTAATCTTGCCTGGGAAGAAAGCCTCTCCAAGGATTTGACCTGACTGCGGTGATAAGAAGGTGTCCTGCAAAGGCATCAGGAAACCTAAGCTATTTCCAGATGAGGAAACCAAGCTGTTCGGTACTGCACAGCTGGCCTAAGGTCACTGTGCCAGAGAATAAAGCAGCTGGGACACAAAGCAGATTTTCCACACGTACCACCACAAGCATGGTTTCCATCATCTCTCTTCCAAGGGTTTTGACAATTAAATGAGAATAACAAACTGCCAGGTGATGGCAGGTGCCATCACTGTTCTTTCCCAAGTGACCTCGGAAGATGGGCCTCTAGGTCAAACCCTGAAGAACAAAGACACAGGGAGGAGTCCAGTGACCTGCCCTAAACTCTGAAGGAGGATATCAAGAGATTCCCATCGGGCCCTTCGAGAACCACCACCACCCTGCGGTCCTGCACCAGGGCGAGGCTCTCACTCACATGCTATTCCCGAACTTGCACAAGTTTGAGAATGAAGGTCACCTAAAAGCCTATACTCCATGTCTGGGCATAGGGGCACGTGCCTGCCATCCCAGCACTTGGGAAGCAGAGACAGAAGAGTAAGAAGTTCAAGGTTGTATTCGGCTTTGTGGTAAGTTTGAGGCCAGCCGGGACTACCTGAGACTCTGGCTCAAAACACAAAAACAAAGAAATATAAATAAAGCGTGTGTTCTAGATGCCTCGGTTTCTTGCCATACTCCCAGCACTGCACCGGAGCCCAATGTGGGACACTACTCAGAGCTCTTCAAGCTGCAGCAGTCTGTCGTTCGTGATCTTCCCCTGACTTCCATTATTCCATCTCCCAGATGTATCCGCTAAGTCCAGGTAGCCTAGCCTAACAGCCATGTATAGCCAGCCAGGAACTCAGCTCATCCCAGTCAGAACCCAGCGTGGATTCAGCAACTCCTCCGTCCAGGCTCTGCCTGGTCATGGGCTCACAGGGACTGTGTGTGTTCTTCAGGGTGACAGCTCTTGTACCACTGAATGTCATAGCACAAGTCAGGGAGGGAGGCAGGTGCTAAGATGGTAAGTAATGCTTCCAGAAATGCTAGCCAGCCTTCCCGGACACCACACCTGGACCCCAGCCCCTCTACCATGTCCTCAATGTTTGGTTTTAATGAGCAACAAGCTTATTAATAACTCTGCCTTCCTTCCTGAGTTCCAGCCACAAGGGGGACCAGCAGGTGCAAGGGGCTCACAATTAGTCTTTCATAATGCACAGCTGGCAGTAAACATACTCTGAAGCTGGGGCAACCAGAATCCAGCTCCACGAGATATCTGCTGCAACTGAAGGAACTAACAGTGGACCTAAGATAGAGTGTGTATTAACCCTTGTGAAGCCAGAGGCCAGACCATTGAGAAGCCACTGGGCCCAGAGTCCTCAGAAGACTGAAAAGGTCATAGAGGTTTCATACACACTATGAAAAGGACAAGTTCAGGTCTTACATCCATTACCATTACCACTTCAATGAAGTCACCCCAACCCCTGACCCTTGTCTTCTCACCCCTAGATTTTCAGTGTCTCTGGGTATTCCACCTATAAGCCAATTAACATCAGTCTAAAACTGAACTCATCTGAATGTGGGCACCAAGACCTTTTCCTCCCACAGCACTCTGGGTGCAAGTAGACATTGTGAATTTAGCTGTAGCCACTATAGAGGAAAAGAGGTTTTCAACTGAATGCAGGGGACCACCCAGGGACATTTAACCAATATAGAAGTCATCAATGCACATAGACTCTAACTTCACAGATGAGGAGGGCTGACCAGGACATGTTGTTGAAAAGCCATAAGAATCATACATGACCTTGACAGTTGGATTAGCCCCAGAAGGGGGAGATCCAGGAAGAGTTACTTGACTGAAGCTGAGATATGAATGAGGTCAGAATGAAGTTTAAAGGACAACAGTGATAGTGATGGAGATGAGAATGGAGGCGAGTAAAACAGGAGCTCTTGGAACCTAAAACTCAAATGCCAAGTATTCTGATGTGAAATCATGGTCAGACTGTGACCACGGACTTGGGTAGCTCTCAGCATTGCCTAACTCCAGAAATGCTACTCATGAGAATTCGGTAATGAGCAGCGTGGCCTCTCCGGGGCTAAGGAAGGATGAGAACCACTGACCTGCCGCAGCTGGAAGCCTGGGGCACAGGAAGGAAGGGAGATGCACGTGATGCACATGAGCACTGAGGAGCCCAGGGAGGCAGTGGGATTCAGGAGGTAGAGGAAGCCTGTGATGTGGGAGAAGTATTAACTTGGTACCAAACAAATCTGACCTCAAATCAAGTTCATCAGGTACTTCCTATGTGTCCTGGTAACAGACCTCCCACCTCTGCTAGATCCCCTGTGCCTCACACAGATCTGTTCTTTTCTCTCCCCAACTCTGCTATCTATGGTACAGACAGCTGACCTCTGATACAACTTCAAGGTCAACTGCTATCTCACAAGGGTAGACCAATGGGAGGCTCTGGTGGGAGAATGGAAACCGCAGGAGGGAAAGCTCTAAATGAAATTCTGTATCATCCCCTTCCTCTCTGCCTGAGCACTATTTCCAGAAATAGCTGACCCTCCACCAAGGTGGAACCTCCCAAGCACCAAGTTAGAAAAGCTCCACCCATCCCCTGAGTCTGTCCAGTCCTAGAGACTAGAGTTGCTGTCCAGCCCTGAGGATTGTAGTCGCTGCCCAACCCTGGAAACTGTAGCCTCTTCCCATTGCGACCCAAACCCTGGATTGCTGCAGTTTTTGTAATTAGCATCTTTACTCTTCTATCACCTCTGTCAGTAGCTTCTCTCTGGTAGAAATATGTAACGTGACCTCCATATTGGCCCTGACACTTACACAGACTTAGTGCCATGCTTGGCTAATGGGAGAAACTTACAGAGTGTGTAATTTTTATAGTTGGGTTGAGATTTCCAACATCAACTCAAGACTGTTGAAAATGTAGCAATTATTCTCCCCAAAATGGTGGCCAAGATGGGCACACAAGGAGGCACAATGGCTTGCCACATGCTCGTCCAGACAGAGCCAGCTGATGGGAAATTACAGGGTATTTTGTTTGCAGCAGCCTCTGGATCTCAGCCCCAGAACCGTGTCTGAGTACTTATATTCATAGCCCTGGTGTCTGACCCACTGCCTGACACAAAGCAATTTCTCAAAATAATGGTCAGTGGAATGACTTGAAATCTTTCTGGTTGTGAGGCCAGAACAGTATTTATTTATAAATGTGCAGACCCTGAGAGCAGGTTGTGGGGGTCTCATCTGTGTGTTCACAGAAATTTGAGAAATCAGAAATACACCGAGAGAGTCGAGGAAGGGCAGGAAGCAAACCAGGCATGCATCTCGGGGCTGCAACTTCAAAGTCTGTCGAGAAGACTCAACAATCAGAGCGAATATTACAATGCAATATTTTAACATCGTAATGAATGCAAAAATCCATAGTGGACAAAATATCAAAATTTGCATAAAGAGAATTAGCATTAACGATTTCCCCTCCTTGCCTTACGCTCCCTTACAGCTTGGCCTAGACTGACTTCAACTGGGTCACTGCTTCGAAGCAGTCACATAGTCTGCTGGAAACTTGTATGCCCAAGTGAGGGAAGCTCCAAGTCCCCCACAATCACACACACGGCAGCCTGCGAGCTCTGAAGAGACTGTTAGTCTTGTTCTCTACTGTCACTTCTACACATAGTAGTCTCATTTGTTACATGCATGCATACATGAATGATGAATGAATGAATGAATGAATGAATGAATGAATTGCATTCTCTGCATTCCAGAGATACCAACAGGGTCACCAAAAAATATTTTAACAATATACTTTTTTTAAAAATTATTTTACAGGTCTATACTCGGAGGAATAAAAAAAAAGAAATGTATATTGAAACGAGGAAGGGCCATTTTTCCCTGCTAGAATTAGCAAAGATTTAGAAGATTGACAACACCCTGTATTGACATGGAATTCAAGTAGAGGGCATTCCTACGCATTACCTCTAGGACTGCAAATTAATGCAGTGCTTCTGGACAGCGATTTGGCAATATGTAACAAAGCCCTTTGAAAAGTACACTCCTTCTGACGAGCAATCCCACTTCAAAGAATTATTCTGAGGAAATAATTAGGCAAGTGCCAGAAGATGCATCTTTCCCCAGAATTTCTTCACTGCACTGCTTGTGGCAGCAAAAGCTTGCAAACAGCCTAGAGGCCCAGGGACATTGGGCTCATTATTACTAAGAAATATTCATAAATAAATAGAGGCGCCATTGGAGGAAACACTCTTAGGCCATTTAAAACAATGATGTGGCCCGTAATTTAGTTCTAAGGGAAGAACATTTATGCAGTGTAAAGTGGCCCTAAAGATTATGAAAACAGTTCAAGTGTGTGATCATCGCTTTTAAAGAATACAGAGAGAGAATATTTAGAAGCCTGAATACAAATGTTGACTATCCCTGGGCGGCAAAAGAGTCGCTTAATTATTTTCATCTTTCGTCTCTCTGATTTCTCTAAGTTTTTGCCTGGTTTATTTTTAATTAGCATACAAGATAATAGATTCCTATGGCATTTTCATATGTACTTTCTGTTTGATCCTTCACATCTCCTTCCTCCCCACTCCCAACTCCCCCAACCCCCACCTGGCTCCTCTGTCCCCAAGTATTTCTCTTTCTAACTTCATGAAAATAACCTTTTATGAGAATCTCCCTGGTTGAGGGGGTTGGGGGCGGGGCTGGATATCTGATATCTCCCTCACCAACTTTAGGGCTTTGTTATCTGAATGGAGTCAGAACACACACGGGAATTATTCTCCACATGATAGATTCTACTTGCTCTTCCTCACTGAAGAAGCACTCAAGCACACTCAAACACTCTGCCAAAATGTCCCTGAGAGTGATCCGTGCTTCTCAGGATCATCCTCATAGCAAAAGTCTTCCGCACAGAGGCATTGAAAGCCCATTCAGAGAAAGCTGTTGCCTCCCAGCTAAAAGATCAGATGCTGTCTTGGGGGAGACAAGTCATTGTCTCGCCTCTTAAGAGGTAAACGTCTGGGCAGGTCAACTGCCTAGCCAAGAGGCCATCCCTCAGGAAGGCGCGGTTGCCTTAAGCCATGCTACAGACATAGGAGGAATAATTATCCCTTTAATGAGATAATGTGCTTTCCCTTTCCACAATTTCTACCCCCAACTCAGTAGCTTACACAGTAGCTCCCAGCCCTACAGCCTCCACCTCCCAAGTCAGACAGCTTCTCCAAACTACTCAAAAAGCCTCACTTTTACGTTTCTTATTTCTGTTTGTTTTCTAAGCATATTTTCCCTAGCACTTTGATTCTCTCTCTTTCTCCTCACTAAATGGCTGCTTGTCTGTCATGTGGTCAACCTCAATGTGGTTCTAATGCAAACCAAAGGTCTCTCTCTCTCTCTCTCTCTCTCTCTCTCTCTCTCTCTCTCTCTCTCCCTCTCTCTCTCTCTCTCTCTCTCTCTCTCTCTCTCTCTCTCTCTGTGTGTGTGTGTGTGTGTGTGTGTGTGTGTGTGTGTGTCCTCCCTCCCTCCCTCCCCCTTCTGCTCTGTCCACCTTCTCTGGGCAGCTGCCAAGATTTACAGCCGCCTGCTTTTGAGTCTTTTAAAACTCTAACAAAACCACTCTTAGCTTTCCCTTTGAGTCCTTTCTTAAATTATTCTCTTGACGAGACTAGAAACCTTAAGAGGGGACCCCAATTGTCACAGTAGCAGTCTCAAAGATCACTTTTCTGATCAAAAAGGCTGATCACACTTACTATGAATAAGCCCACAAGTCCCCACACTACTTTGTCATTTGGGAAATGAGGACAGGTCCATCCTTCATAGATGGACCACAAAAAGCAATCTGTGGGATACTGCAGCATTTAGGACCACATCAGCAGGATCATCAAAGTCGTCAAACAGTAATAAGCTTTACCCTGGGCTAAAACAAGTCCTATTTCTAGGTACAGTTTAACTAGTACAGGTCAGCTGGGGCACCTGCTCCCTCACAAAGGCTCCCAAACTGGGAGAGACCTCACCCCCACTACGTGATTATATTTTGCTAAAGCCAAAACACGCCGCATTTTCAAAGGACAAATACACAAATTCAAAGGACAGGGGAAAATCAAACTTTATGTGTCAGAGTCTAAATACTGTCAAACAGCAAAGTAACTTGTAGAGTTGACATTTATAACTAAGAGGAAATGCCCCACGTTCACTCCGAGGCAGAGTGGTCTCTGACGTGAATCAGTAATTAGTCTAGGTAAATTTACAAAGAGAAAAATGAGTTTTATCAAGGCCACAGAGCTAAGAAGGTCTGTAACCATGGGTGTATCTTGTCTGTACGTACGCTTGTGCCTGACTGATCATTCTGAGGCTGCTGAGAGTCCAGCAGCCTACTTCTTCCTGTCTTCCAGAAGTAAATAACGCTGCCTGCTGGGTTCTCGGCACAAGCATTTTAGGCTGTCCATACAATGGCAGGCACAAGGATTGGGTGAGAATCGCTCCAGACCTGATCAAAGGTGGCCCTAGAAGGAGCCTGAAGCAGTTATCTCCTGAGTTCACAAAACTAAAGAGTAGGGTATATAGTGTCATCTGCAGACACACTGGTGCCTGGGCTTTAAAGTAAAGATCAGACCTTCCCTAGTGAGTTCATGTCCCTCTACTCATATAGAAGAAGACACATAGCCACCTAATCAAGTATCGGCAGCTCTGAGTCACTATGCAAGGGTAGCAGACAAGTCTTGCATGCCCCCAGGCAATCTTCTGCATCATATATGCACGCCGTGCACACACACATGCAGTCACTTGGGGATGACTTGTGCCCACTTGCACACATGTCATAAACACATGTGCAGAGTGAGTGCCAAATGCAGCACTGACTCACCAGTACCCATGGGCACTTAACCATTAAGAGGAATGAGCCACATGCATCTCCCTATGTTGTTAAGTCACGTGAAGTAGCTCTTCCTATAGCAATACCACTCGGCTCACACTAATGCTCAGATAACATAAAATTATTCCACAGTCACACACACACACACACACACACACACACACACACACACACACACACAAACATACACATGCACACACAAAAAAAATATACATGTACTTGCATGCACACACAAACATGCACATATTTGTAGACACACATGCACACATACAGACAGCGTCTAAGCACGTGAAATAATGCATTTAACTGCTCCACGTTCCTCACCCAGCCCTGACCCAGGCCACAGGCTCCAAGGAAGTGAATTCAATCTCTGTCACAGCCAAGGCTACTATTAAAACTGAGCTCTAACCATCCAAGGAATCGGCCACTAGGGCTTAGCCTCTATGGCCTCTAGCTTCACTCCAACAAGCTGTGCTGATCATCTGCCCCACCCCTGTACCTTCTGCTTAGCTTTACTCCCCCTCCCCCATCCAGATCCTTCTGCATACCCCACTGCTCACCAACGGAAAGACTGCCTGGAGTCACAGGGTATCACGCCCCGTGCTGAAATCCAGTTCCATCCTACAAGTCCACACGAGCTAAAGATACTTGCAGGGGTCTGGAGTGTCAGGGAATCATCACTGATAGAGAAGGTCATTGCAACACATAGTGGCCAGGCTGTCCTTGGAAATATTTCTTGGACAATAACTTGTTAGTCCAACTCTCACTGCTGTATTGGAATGCCTGAAACTGGATAATTTATTAGCAAAGGAAAGTCATTTCTCACCGTTCTGGGAGTTCCACAACATAGTGCCAGTGGCCTTGTGTTAGGTCCTAATGCAGCAGAGGGCAAATAGGCACATGGACACTAGAGAGCAAGAATGAATCAGGCTGGCTCAGGAGCTCACCCCCGCGGCAGCTACCCCCTCCCATGGCAACTTGTCACTAAAGCAAGCAAAGGCCTCACAGTCTCATCTCCCAAAGCTCACACCTCTTACAACAAAAATATCTGTGTGGATTTCATAGGGAATTCAAACCCTAACACTGTATCAGGCCTTGAACTGGTACTATAGAAATAGCAAGAAACAAACACGTACATAGATAGCATGTACACCTCACATACTATGGGGTGAACAAACTTGTTTTAAAAGCAGGGCAGGGTGGTGCATGCCCGCAATCTTGATACAGAGGAGGCCGAGGCAGAAGGATCATAAGTTCAAGACCAGCCCGGGCTACAGAGCAAAAGACGCTGGGGCTGAGTATGGTGAGAGAAGGAGAGAAATGGGGGCGTGCTGCAGGGAGAGAGAGAGAGCCTAGCTATAAGGACAACAATTAGAAGGCAATGCCGTGTTAAAGATGAGTAATACGAAGAGTCAGAAAGGCAATTAGAGACCCACAGAGAAGCTAGGAGTGTGACTTATGCAAAGCACCTCCTCGCGCAGGAGACTGAAGGGGCATCGCTGTTAATTCGAGGGCGTGTTAGGCTACAGTGAGAGGCTTCGACTCAGAAAAGCAACATAAAAACGCTAATAGACCCAATCCCAGAACTAACTAAGGAACTCTACAGAAGACAGAAACCCGGTACTGGAAATTATACCTCATATAAAGCAGACAGATAGCACCAATTTAAAAGAGGCAATGTGGGAGAAGACTCATTGCGAGGATTGGGCAATGTATGTGTGTTGCTGGCTTTTACCATGATCAGTTCCACAGAAAAAAAGGAATAAGGCCTTCACTGGAAAATGGCGGCAGCAGGGTTGAGACTTGAAGATGAGTAAGGATTAAAGAGAAGGAGGAAAAGAGGCAGTGTGGGCATGTGCAAAAGTCCTGTGGCAGGAGGAAACATCCCAGCAACTGGAGAGGCTCAGATGCTTAGGGGACAGACAAGTGACAGCGTTTTTAGCACCAGACCGGAGAGTATGATGGGTGTCTGCCTATGGAAGGCCCTGAAAGTGGGGGTAAGAGGCTAGCTGACCTCAGTGTATGTGAAAGGCCACTGCAGAATTACAGGCACTCTGAAGCCGTGTTTCAATCTTATTGGAGAAATGTGACTTACTGACATCCATATCCGTGGAGGACACAGAAGAGAGAAACTGGTGGCTCCTGCCTCATGGGTGGCCATTCCTGAATCATGAGAGCATCCATCTTAATGCTATGATTGCCAGAGATAAAAACATAATTCATAAAACTAAAGCCAAATAGCCTGGTGGCTCCTATAACTGGGAGACGTAAGAGGTAGAGCAGGAGAGTCACCGCTGAACTGAGTGACACTGTCGTCAGAGCCTCGTCTGTCTCTCTGGTTTTTGACTCGTCTGCCATGTCTCAGTTGTGTCACTGGGCAGGTTGCCTCCTGTAAGAGGACTATTAGCCAGGGTTTTCTGGAGGAACAGAATAGAATGAAGATGTTTCACTATGGTGGTTTGACTGAAACTGGTCCCCATAGGCTCATAAATAGAATGAAGATATGTGACAAGGTGGCCTTATTAGATCGGCTTATACAAAAGTCAGGCTGGGAAGCCCAATGCTGCCTGGCTGCATGCTGGAGAGGTTATGAACATGATACAGGCTTTGTTTCAAGGCTGGATGGCTACACAGTCCCAAACTGGCTTTAAAGGTCGTTAGGACTCCTGAAGAGCCATGGGTCTCCAGCCCATGCTGGAAGGCTGAGGAATCTGGATTCCAACATCAGTGACTGATAGAGGCAGCAGTGGGGGGCAGCAGCGGGGCCGATGCACTCACAGGCAGAAATAGAAAGCAGGCAATACCTTCCCAAACCCAGCCAGAAGCATGTCTTCTGCTTCCCTTCAGAACAGAGCAAGCTTCCCAGGGATAGCAACTGAGTCCATCTTAACAAGTTACTGTAAGACTAGGTCGTAGCTTCTATTTTATTTCAGATCCAATCAAGTTGACAGACAACGTTACTCATCACAATGAAGAAGCTTGTACATGGTCACCCTACTCTCTTTGGTCACTAGAGGTCATTTGCAGATACCAGTGTCGTCTATCAGGATATATCTAACAAAAGTCCCAGAAAGCACCCTGACTTCCCAGGCAGGGATGACCTGCTCACATTTGGGACTTGAGAGTAATGTCCCTTCTCCAAATCTACATGGACTGAACAAGATACTCACAGACAAGAGGTGTCTGGATTCAAGAAAGAAAGATGCAGGGAGAGCTGAGACAGAACTCACACCCATCTCTTTGGGTAAGTTTATTCCCAGGTGTTTCTTGGAGTTATAGAACTGAGATGATAAGAGGTCTGATGGCTTCCTGGAGAGAGCAGTGCTCTCCAGGCTGACATGAGTCTCTCATTGGTTCCCCCTGACTGAGGTCAACCTCAATTCTTTCCCTGAAATTCTGTCTATGGTGGCTTCTCTAGCATGATCAACCAGTTCACTCGTTTCCTGGATCTCTAGCCCTTCCCACAGTTCCCACTCCTTCTGATCAACACACACACACACACACACACACACACACACACACACACACAAACTTAAGTATGTTCGCAAACAAATATATATATATATATATATATATATATATATATATATATATATATCTTTTTCTGGCACTTCTCTCCCCCTATCTGTGCTCCTTGGGTATCTGAGGTGGGTTTTATTGTAGCACTACCCAAAATGCAGTTGACAGACAGGTGTGGTCATGAGCTCATTATGATCTATGAGAGCTCAGGGTAGAAACCGAAAACAAATCAGTTAGAAACCTTAATAACATTTTGATGGACTGACACCAGAGCCACTGGCTCTAGAAATAAAGGCCAGGCCTGCATTTTGTATATCAATTAGTAGACATAAAATAGTTATGCATGTGGAGAGGGTTGAGTGTGACAATTTGATGCATAAATACAATTTGTAATGATCTAATCGAGGTAAGTAACATTTCTAGTCATTGATTTTTTTACTCTATCAAAGTATCAGTCTACAATAAACTGAAAAGTTAACACACATACTATCCTAGTTTGCTTTCTGCTGCTGTGATAAAAACCAACCTGGGGAAGAAAGGAGTCATCTTAGCTTATACGTTATACTCCATCATCAAGAAAAGCCAGGGCGGGGACTCCAGATGGGAACTAAGACAGAAGCCACAGAGATACACTGCTTGCCTTGTCACTTCCTCTGGCTTATTCCGCTACCTTCAGATAACCCAGGCCCTCCTGCCCAGACATGGCAGCCCACAGCGGTCCGAGACCGTCTACATCAATCAGCAACCAAGCAAAGGCCTTCCAGATTCGCCTAGAGTCTAATCTTGAGACAGTTCCTTAGTTGAGGTTCTTTTTTCCTCAGGAATGTCCAGCTTTGTATCAAGTTCACAAAAACTAGCCATGACACATGCAACACAGAGAGAGAGAGAGAGAGAGAGAGAGAGAGAGAGAGAGAGAGAGAGAGAGAGAGAGAAGAGGGAAATTGATCCTTTCACATTAATGACTAGAGAAACAACTGTCTTGTAGAAACCTAATTTATGACATATGCAATGTAAAAATAAGTTTAAAGTGAGTTACTTAATGGCACAGAAGTGGATAAACGTGTGGGTGTAGGGCTCCATAACCCCCCAAAATTGGTACACCACTCACTCTCCAAGGCTGAAAAATGTGTGTGATTTTTTTTAAAGTACTCTCTGAAGCCTTCATTTGGAATCTTAAGGTCTGAGAAGAAACAGGCTATGCTTCAAGATCTAGGCCATCCAGCCTATGCCCCAAGATCTAGGCCGTCATGTTCGTCATCCAAGGATCCTTCTTAACATTCAGCAGTGGTCACTAAATGTTGGTTGAATAAACATGTTATCTGGTGCATCACTGTGCCCACAACACCTGAAAGAAACAGCTCACGGGAGGAAACACTTATTTTGTGTCATGGCTTCAGAGGGTTTCAGATGACCATCAGGAGGAGAACAAAGCAAAATAGCTCGTGGCACCAAGGGCATAGGACAGAGGCTGCTCGCATCATGGTGGAAAAGGAAACAGAGAACATCAAGAACCATGGGTTGGGTATAATAATTTCCAAAGGTTCACCTCTCCCCTCATGACCTCTTGCCTCCAGCTATATCCCACACCCAATGGAGCCTACCACCTACCAAAATAGGGCATCTAATATCTCATTTAATCCTAACAACAGTCACTGGAGTGAAACTGAAGCTGAGGTACCCAGAGCTTAAGTGGCTTGCCCAAGATCTCACAGGGAGCGTCAGAAATAGAACACAAAGGGATACCCAGAGGGGCCCCACCTACCCAGAGGAGAAAGAGAGGGGGTGGAGGAAAGATTGTGGGAGGGGTGGCCAGGAGGGGAGCAATGAGCAGGATATAAAGTAGATGACTAATTAATTAGTTAAGTAATTAAATGGGACACAAAGCCAAGCCTTCTTCCACTATGGGACTGTGATGGTTTGTATATGCTTGGCCCAGGGAGTGGCCCTATTAGGAGGTGTGGCCCTTTGGAGTAGGTGTGTCACTGCAGGCGTGGACTTAAGACCCTCACCCTAGGTGTATGGAAGTCAGTCTTCCACTAGCAGCCTTCAGATGAAGATGTAGAACTCTCAGCTTCTCCTGTACCGTGCCTCCCTGGATGCCTCCATGTTCCCACCTTGATGATAATGGACTGAACCTCTGAACCTGTAAGCTGGCCCCAATTAAATGTTATCCTTATAAGAGTTGCCTTGGTCATGGTGTCTGTTCACAGCAATAAAACCCTAACTAAGACAGGGGCTCACATGGCTAGTCTGGTTTCCCTTTGTAAAGCCAATTGGCCAAGATCTCCTTCACGAATATTTTTTTCCTTTAAAGTGATGCCCTGCCCAATTTGTTGGGAATGGTCTGGTAGCTCAGGGATTGCAGGTCATATTTCTGCAGGAGCCCAGGAGGGGCTGCCAGAGTGGCTCTCAAGCTCTGGCCAGGGCGAACAAGTAATTCGATTGAATCCACTATTTGGCTCAGTTTCTTTCCCAAGTAGATTGGGCTCTGAGCAATCCATTCTTCAGCCACTAATACATCAGCTGGGAGCTCTGAGCCATGATGGACGAGCTGGGCCATCAGCAGGGTCCAGGATGGATGGGTGTCATTCATCACTGTGGGGAGGCAAAGGAGCCATGAGTTACTCAGACTGTGGCACCTCCCGCCCCCACTGGGGCCAGAGCCAGAGGCTGGGGAGGCAGGGAGAGCTAAACAGACTTTTCTGGGAGACAGGCCAACAACCACGGGAACATTCTGTCTGAGCCATTCCAAAGTAACGAGATGTTTAATAAGGTTTGTTGCTGGGACAAGGACCTTAGGAGGGAAGGAGGCTGTCGTAGATAAGCTTGTGGGCTTTGGAAAAGTCGCTCTTGCCCAAGAAGACTTCTGTCTCTTCTTTACCATCCAAGGTCAAGCATGGCATTGACCTCTAAGCATCTCCATCCTCATCTCTTCCCACGTATCCCACACTCCCATTTTTTCAGCCCTTTGCAGATAGGCAAGGCCTTGTGGGAAGGTCCTCTGAATGGAACACATGGGTGTGTACTAAATTTCCCCTCTGCCTATGGCTGGGAAAAGGCTTCCTTGACATGCTCTAGCATCTCTCTTCCTCTGACACACTGCCAAGAGGCCTGATGTTCAGATAGCAGAACGACAGAATTCAAAGAGCCTCGTTGGTTAAGTGCCTGGAAGACCGATGCCATAAGGGTGGCACAGACCCACAGCTGCCATTAATTCAGCAAGCAATGAACCCTTGCTAGGCTGAGCCACGAAGGGGGAAGATTGTCATTGCAGCACGACTCAGCCTAACCCGACTAACGCTCTATAGGAGACGTTACTATTCTAGGCCTTGCAAGTCAGGTGGTCTCATACTCTTCTTTGTTTGGTTAACAACCCTTTAAAAATGGGACAAAGGGAGCTGGAGAGATGGCTCAGTGGTTAAGAGCACTTGACTGCTCTTCCAGAGGTCCTGAGTTCAATTCCCAGCAATCACTTGGTGGCTCACAACCATCTGTAATGGAATCTGACGCCATCTGGTATGTCTGAAGACAGCTACAGTGTACTTATATACATAAAATAAACCTTTTTTTAAAAAATAGGGCAAAGAGTGTCTTAGATTATAGCTCATTGGTAGAGTATGACATGCATAGCATACACAAAAGATCCCCAAAAGAGAAAGAAAAACAGAAAGGCAGGGGAGATGGGGCGAGGAAACAGCTCACACACTTCACAAGTAATCCACAGGATTCTCAACACGTCCTCTAAAACCATAAACTTTTGTAAAAATGAATTGAGATAATAAACACAAACATATTTTAAGCATTCACTGCTACTTTTTAAAGGGATGACAATAATTGTATATAAATATAAAATATGTACATCAGGCACTCTTGCAGACATTGGCGATTATGCACGGAACTAAAAACACTGTGAACTGCGGTTTAGAAGGGGAGGAGGTCACAGGGGAGGAGGAGGTAGAAGTAAAGGCTGAGAAGGATGTGGAGGTGGAGAGGAATTTGAGGGGGAAGTGGTAATGAAGGCAGAGGTTAGGAAATGGTAGAGGTGAGGTAGGGGTGGTTGCAGAAGGGAGATGGTAGAGACGGTTGTGGTCATGGTGGACATGGTTACGGTGGACTTGGTTGTGGCAAACTTGGTTGTGGTAGCAGAGGTGGTGTTTATACCCTTCACCCTCATAAAGCTCAGAGCTGCCTGGCTCATCTGAGTGTGGATCTCATGGAGACCTTGGTAAGGACTGGTGTGCATGCTAAGCTAAGGTCAGCCTTGGAACTCTGTAGCAATTGGCAAGTGATATGTATGTGCCAGAAGTGATCCTGTACCATCTGATAACTGTATGAACCACAGGCTGCATCTTCCCAGATGAGGGAACTGAAGCTCACAGGGATGAGAAACTTGCTTGCAGCTATAGTTTGGTGAGGGGTTCCCCGGGGATTGGAATCCAGGGAGTCCAGAGTCGGTGCCGGTTCCATCACGCCATCTTCTCACAAGAAGAACCCAGCAAGTATGCAGTCAGAAAACCTGCCCCAGGGAAGCTGGATGGTCTCATCATTGTGCGGTTTTTGTTTGTTTGTTTGTTTGTTTGTTTGTTTTAATTCTTAGGGAGTTTGATAAGTATGATGTGGAACCCACAGATTGCATTTAAACAGCGATGAAGCTGCCAGTCTGTGAACGTGGAAAGTCCTCCAGGACATTCGTGTCTCCTCTCATTTCTTTCTTTGCTGTTTCAATTTCCTGTTTGGTTAAGTTTATGCCATAGTGTTTGATTCTTTGTGATGTATCATCATAAGTGGCATTATATTTTTAATTTTCCTTTTACATAGTTAGTTGTTAGTACATAGGGATGTGATTGATTTCTGGGTGTTTGTTTTGTATCCTGACTTGTAATGGGCTTGATAACTAGATTGTTTAGGCTTCCGGAGCAACCTTTGGGTTTCCTACACTGAAAGTCAAGTCATCTTTAAATGCAAATCGTTTGACTCCTCTCTTTCTGACTCCCATGATTTTGCTTTGTTTCTCTTGTTCAACATGCTGGCCACCCACTCCAGGGTCACCTACTCCAGGGCCACCCACTCCAGGAACACCCACTCCAGGAACACCCACTCCAGGAACACCCACTCCAGCAGTATCTTGAGAACTGTTGGGAATGACCACCATGCTCTCATCTCAGACCTTAGAGTAATGCTTCAGTTCTTTCTCAGCACGAGTGATGTGAATTATGATTTTGTCTTATATGGCCTTTATAATTTGAGCACACATAAGAAAAACAACAGAAAAATAAATAGAAAAAAAGTCAAAACTAAAAATTATTTTTAAAGGTAATTAAAATCAAGAACATAACTAGAGCATTAAAAAAGAGAGAAAATGCAACTAAGACTCAAATAAATTTGTTAGTAAAAGAGGAAGTGTTGCCATCCAACGGCACATACAGAGAAGTATATAAGGACTACTCTGGGTAGCTGACTGCTAGCAAGTGAGATAAAGCAAAAGAAGCTGGCATGTGGCACACCACACGTGCTTGAATCACAAAGAAGCAGAAGACAGAATAGATGACTGACATGTAAGCACCCAGAACTGAGGCCAGACATGGTGGTACACATGGGAAGCAGAGGCAAGCAGATCTCTGTGAGTTTAAGGCCAGCCTGGTCTACAGAGTGAGTTCCAGGACAGCCAGAGCTACAGAGTGAGATCCTGTCTTTTTAAAAAAAAAATTAGACTTCAAATCAGTAATTAAAAAAAAATCTCAAAAAGTTTGGCATGGTGGGGTATGCCTTCGTAGCACTTGGTAGGTTGAGGCAGGAGGGTTGCAACAAGTGTAAGGCTAGCCTGTGATAGGAGAGGGAGAGAAAGAAGGAGGGAGGGAGGAGGGATAGAGGGAGGGATGGAGAGAGAGAGAGAGAGAGAGAGAGAGAGAGAGAGAGAGAGAACCAGGTAAACTGAAGATCACCTTGGAACTTCTGTTGGTGCCTACGATGGCCTTCCTTGTTCTCCATGAATATCACCTTAAAGTGTGGAGTGTGGGGTATATGGTGAGCAAAGCCACTTACAGCATAGTACCAGAAGCAGAGTATAGGGATCTGCGACCAAGTCCTTCCAGGACATCCCTAAAGCAACTACTCTTCACAGGTAATCCACCTCTCTAAACAGTCTATTAAGTTACAAACTTACCTTTGGATTAATCTACTATTGCTGTCAGACCATTCACAAGGCAATCACCTCTCAGGGTTCCATCTCTGGTTACAGTTGTATTGAAGACCAAGCCTTAGATCCATGGGTTTAAGGGAACATTTCATAATCATGAAGATATCATTTATGTCCAACAAGCCCACACAACAGAAGCTCGGTAAATATGTGTTGTCTTCCTAAGCCATAACAAAGAAACTTTCCAACAAGGTCTGCAAGCTCTCAATACCCACCCCACCTAGCCTGGCCTGGCGTGAACCCCATGGTCCCATCCCACACAGCCTCACCAGGCCACTTAAGGCTTTATGATCACACCCCTCACACCTAACTCCTGAATTCCAAAGCAAAGAAAGCGTCCATCGTGTCCCCCATGTCCTTGGGCACAGGACAGCACCCTGCACCTGGCAGGTGCACAGGAAAGGCTGATGACCATGCAAAACTCCGCTTGGAGGTTTTTATCACAAGCAAGGTAGGCGGGACCCAGCTGAATTCATCTCAAAGTCACAGGAAAAATCTTTGATAAATCAAGGAGAATGTTAGGGAGTAAAGAAGATAAATAATGTATCGATTTCCTGAGAAAGGAAAAGGCTCAAATTCAATCCCAAGAAAAATTCCAGATCTTATTAACTGGTCAGTTGGCAACTAACTGTAAAAGAATGAGGCCCTCAGCAAGATCTAGTGTGCATCCCCAGAAGATGTCACGGGAATTTATTCTAAGTTCCTTTTTAGTGAGGTCCCTATGCTCAGAACTGATAGTGTCTATATTTTAGACAAGTGCTCATTCTATAGCTATTTCTTGATGAGTCACCTTGTGCAGGCTCTGTGCTTACACAGTAGATGTGACATGAGCAATTAACATATTCCTGGGGTTACTGGGTGATGTGCGCATCACAGATGGCCCACAGCTAAGTGACATGTCTGGTATAACCCACGGTGGTGACTGCACTGAGGAAAAAGAGAGGGCGGTAGAAGAGAACAAACTGACAAAATCTGAACACTAGGCAGCTAGCTGGAGAAGGCATCCAGAAGGGGAAGTCTTGAAAAAAGGCCGCAGAGATTCAAGGAGACAACCACCAGATCCCACCAGATCGCCAGAGTACAGACTACCAGGCTAAGGAAGTGATGCGTATTCAGAGCCAAGGTGTGTACCTGCCTGGTGGCTGTGGAAGGGACAGCAGGCCCTTGTGGAGTCCACCCACAGAAGGGTGGTTAAACAAATGGTAATGTTCTCACAGCGTGAAATACTAGGCAGCAGAGAAGATGAATGATACTTGCCCATACGCATGGCCCTCACAAATAAAGAATGAAAAGAAGCCAGAAACAAGAATTTTCTGGTGTATGGTCACATTTATATAACGTTTAAAAATGGACAAGATTAATCTATGCTGTTAAATGCCAAGGCAGTGGGATATTTCATATGGAGTGAACTTCTTGGAAATTCTGCACCAAATACAGTTCCATTGGTTTGGGACAAGTCAAGACATGTCTCTGTGGTGAATATGGTCGCATGTATACTCACTCCGTAGTGCACGTGACTGAAGAACAGTGACCCAGCATAACTCAAGTTTCTATTTTGTAGAAAAGAATCTGTATTTTACCAGAGAGCCAACAGGACTCTGAAGTCCTTCCTAAGCAGGGGCATATTGTCATAGCATGCATCCCTGAACCCTTGAGTGTGTCATTACCATCACCAGAAAGTCAACTTCATTGAGGTTAACTTGACTGTTTCATATGTGTCACTGCTTAACCTCTAATAAAAATGGACCTACACACACACACACACACACACACACACACACACACACAAATATATATTTATGAGAAGATGGCAAGAGCTGAACCTATGGACACCAGAAGAATCTTGTCCATTATCCACCACTTCCTTGTCAAAGTTCTATCGGCAACAACCACTGTAAGTATAATAAGAATCCTTTTATGACAGACTCCTGTACTTCTGATCCTCACCGCATCAGGGATTATTCCCATGAGAACTAGGTTTGGCCGAACATCTGTAAGGTGCTAGGCTACATCGTTGATAGTTGCTTATCTCATTGCTGTGGCCAAATACTTGACAGAAACTTTTGGTCTAAGGAGACACAGTCCATCATGATAGGGAATACATGGTAGTGGGCTCACAGTTTAAGATGGTCCATCACGGTAGAAGTCCATTGTGATGGGAAGACATGGCTGTTGGATGTCTAGTCCATTCTAGATGTGGGATGTCTAGGTCACCATCTGGAATCAGAGGGAGAAAAACCTGAGCACTCGGCTTAATTTTCTTTATTCAGTTTGGGACCCCAGCCCATGGGACAATTTGAGTTCCCCACCTCAATTAACTCAATTTAGAAACTCCCTCAGGATGTGCCTAGAGGTTTGCCTCTTAGATGATTTCAGAGCCTGTCAAGTTGACAGTCAAGAGTAAGCTGCATCTACCTGAGAAGCCAGTCACTTGAGAGGAGAGCCGCACTACATGTGTTTACCATGGGGAGGACTCCTACGATACACGCTATTCCGATCACAACCTACAGAGCCACCCTACCTCCACTCCCCTTCCCAGTCCAGCCACTCTGGCACCTCGGCACGTGGTCGCCATCACTGAGTAGCTCAGAGGAGCCTGCCCTCCACCCACCGGATTAATCTTTAAAATCCACTCCTATTTTTCCATCTTAACTCTAGGGCATTTCTAAAGCTCAGGGAGACTTTTCCACGCTGGTTGCTTTTGACCCTGCTTTCCCAACTGTGCATTCCAAAAGCCCCAAGACCCCTCAGGACATACCCTGGACACCGGGATTTAAGTTCAAGGCTACTCTCTGTGACAGTGGGCTGCTGTTGTGCCATTTTCTGCATGTGAAGTTTTTTTTTTTTTAATCCTAACAAAGGCTCGCTTCTGCAGTGGCGCATGCTGAGGCCTCACAATGCTTGCTGTCGGAGAGGGCTGATTACCCAACTCCATTTATCAAAGTGTCACTTCTCTGACAGGCCCTAATAAATATCCTGCCAGAGACCCCGCACCTGGCAGCCGCGCCACTCGGCAACACGCCGCTAACCTAATTTGCTAATTGCTGCTTTCCCCATTAATTTTAGTCCTGTCTTGTTTGGTGTTGACATGGAGGGAAAAGGAAGAGGGTGGAAAAAACAGACAAGAAAGAAAATATCTCGGGGTCCCCCAACATCCACCCCACCCTCTTACCCTTCCTCCCCCACACTCACACCTGAATACCAACTTTCTCTTCCTACACTGTGGCCCAGGAAAGATGAAGCATTCAAAGGTTCAAGGGTCACATGTCCCAAACCAAAAACCAGGACAGGTGTCTGTTAATGGACTATAATGCTTGAAAATGGGATTGGTCATGGTTAATGTAAATAAAGAACTTCATCAGCCTAGACAATGCTATTGATGCAAGGTTAGGGAAGACAGAAAGGACATGAAGGGGTTAACAAGGACAGTGCACCAATCCTCATTAATGCTCTCAGGTCTCTCCTTCCAATCCTCCCAGCATCTTCTCTCCTTTGGTCTCCCACCTACCAATAATATCTAATGTAGACCAGAGTCTGCCTGAGAAAAGACTTTGCATGCAGGACTGCCCTTCCCTGCTCTTTAGCTCCTCCCCCAAGGACTCAAATGATGGACAGTTTCACTGAATATTGTTTGCTTATACATCCTTAAGTTGAGCTCACTGAATTCAAAAACCTGTTGTTGCAAAGTCCAGAGTAAAAAAGACCATCCAATGCAAAGAAAGTTAAAAATGCAATTGCTTTCTATTGCTTTCTCGGAGGCGACAGAAGCTTCGATCCTGAAATGGTGAATGGCTATCTCAGTCTCAAGGAATCCACCAATGACCTCTTTCAATACCTTGGTAGACGGAAACCTTGGGAACTTAGCATGTGGGTCCACAGTGGACTGAGTGAAAGACTCCAGAATGTACTTGTCTTGAGTCCTTCCTCACTCTAGATTGCAGGCTGAGCAAACCACATCAAGCAGGCTGCTATTAGGTTAGGCAGTCTTTACTCTTCGGTATGATGAAGCATGCTTATTATAGAATAAAAAGACCCTCGATGTCACATCAGGCCAAGACAGCTACCCAACGGCATAAGGACATTCTGTGGTCCCCACTGTACCACAGGACTGTGCTGAGCGTAGATGCCATAGCCTGACCTGTTTCTCACGTCATCTGAGGCACTCCTTCTGAGACACCAGTGTATCACAGAGACAAGGGCATTTATTCCTGTTTTGTTTTTCCCACACACCACTGTGGTAAATAGCCCTGTACCTGTATCTATGTGCATCTGTCTAGTTAGGACCTAGGACGGATGCTAGAGATAGAACATCAATTTATGCTTGAGAAAGACAAGGAAGCCAGGAGGCACCAATTTAACTGACATGTGAATTTCAAACATAAATAAGCTCTCTCACACTGTGAAAAGGCTCACAAATGTCCATATAGCTCTCATGTTGTGAGAGTTTATGTCCCTTTTACCTCAAATTAATCAGGTTATTTTTTTATTTTTAATCACTATCAACTCTAACAAATGATTTATTTTATTTGCATTTCTTAGATTATTTGTGAAATTCATTTTTTGTTTGTAGGACATTTAGATTGGTTTTTTTTAATCTTTTTCCTCAGTCTTTAGACATTTTTATATTAGAGTGTTTGTCCTTTTCTTATTAATTTAAAGGAGATTTATATAGGTTAGGGATAACACTTCTTTACTATGGACAGACTTTTCATGCATTCTCCCTACCATGACCATGATATTGCTTCTTTATCTACAATACATAACAAAGAGATGCATGGGGAACATCCCATAGTGGGTCTGGGTTCCTGCAGAGCTTCACAGCTGATCAAGGTTCTGAGAATAAGTATTATTGAATACTCATCCCTACACGGGACATTACTATCATTCCCTCCAAGGTTCAGACAGATGGGTGGAGCATTGCAGAGCATGGTTTCCTAGACATGGCTGCTGTGGCTTTGCGTTCCTCCCCAAGGATGGGGGGGAGGTGAATGGCCGCTTGGGCAGGCAGTACACCTAGAAGCTAGGCTACATTTACCCTGTGCCACTGTTGGATGCTGGGCTGGAGGAACTCACTGATACACCATGCAGGGAATGGAAAAATGTAGCCTCAATGTTTAACTGAGACCTGGAGCACAGTAGAGTTGAGCCTGGTGGTAGGGGCCTGGGTGAGCTGGCCCTGAAGGCATGAGCACGGGAGAGCTTGCCTCACCACTTGTCTGCCCTGTGGTGACGTGCTTAAGGTAGAGATGCTTCCATTTTACCACCTATCAAGGCAGGAAAGCTGGCCTTGCCCCTTTCCAACTGCAGCACTTCCAAGGATGGGGCCCTGTACCTCACCTGGGCATCACAATAGAGCTGATTCTGGGAGCACAGGCACAGGTGAGCTGGCCTGGAGAACATGAGTATGGGATTGCTGGTCCTGCCTCTTTTCTACCTGGTCTCCATGAGACAGGACAACAACAGGATATCCAAGAGGAGTTCCAGTAAGGACTCAGTATTGATAGTGTAACAGAATTCAGAGGGCTCATACCAGACCAAGTCTTTGCATAGAACATTTACAAAGCAAAGAAGTATGGACAAAAAGGTATACTATGGGACACATTATGACATCCTACAACTTCTACAACAAGATTTTTTTCTCTGTTGTGTGGGAGGTTGCAAGGGTGGACAGTGGCTATGAAGGGAGGGGGAGACAAGTGGCTTTGGGGTGCATGATGTGAAATTCACAAAGAGCCAATAAAACATTTCAAAAAAATGGAGAAAGATTTCATAAACATAATACTTTTAAAAATAAAAGTAAACCTTAAACACAAATATATACATACATACATACGTATGTATACACACACACATGTATGTGTGTATATAGAGAGAGGCCGGGAGAGGAGACAGAATGGATCTATCAACAGAAAAAGGAGGTGTTCACAAAGCCTCACCCCTTCCTAAGAATCTAAGGCAGGGCAACCGACAGTTACTGATGAAGACAGATGTTTTCTTCAGTGGCCAGGCCACCGGTTAGTCACCTGTGCTCTTGCAAAGAATCCCTCAAACATGTTCTGTAAGAAACCTAAATTTAACTGATTGGTCCACCAAAAAAACAAAGGAAGCAACAAAGAGGGTTAGTGCCAATGGGGAAATAGCATCGAGATCTATTACACACTTGTATGAAAATGTCTCAGCTTCTATCTACATGGTGAGCTCTTGGTGGCAATGAATACCATAGCCTCCCTCAGACTTTTTACAGCTAGCCAGGAGCAAGAGGGTCATGGAGACCACAGGTATGTTCTACCAGGGTCATCCTCTTGAAATGTAGAGCAGGGTAGAGACAGCCCAGTAAGGATCTGAAGGGTTCTCCAAGAGATGTGCACATTCACTGTTACACGCCAGGAATTTGTAGGCACTTACTTCATGTTTCCCACATTGTTGAGATCCAATGGATTATTGAGAAGAATGATGTTGCAAGTTCATGGGCAACTTCAGCCCCAGTTCATTCTATTAACATCTCCCTAATGCAGAGTTGTGACCTCCCTTCCTCCCGGATGCCTTCTGCTAGTACTGACCCTTTAAAATGTGGAATTTAGATAAGGAATGACTGCACAGATCAGCAGCATTCTCCATTCAACCTCTCTTAGTACAGCCTAAAACTCTGTCTCAGTCAGGGTTTCTATTCCTGCACAAACATCATGACCAAGAAGCAAGTTGGGGAGGAAAGGGTTTATTGAGCTTACACTTCCACACAGTTGTTCATTACCAAAGGAAGTCAGGACTGGAACTCAAGCAGGTCAGGAAGCAGGAGCTGATGCAGAGGCCATGGAGGGATGTTCCTTACTGGCTTGCTTCCCCAGGCTTGCCTAGCCTGCTCTCTTATAGAACCCAAGACTACCAGCCCACAGATGGTACCACCCACAAGGGGCCCTCCCCCCTTGATCACTAATTGAGAAAATGCCCCACAGCTGGATCTCATGAAGGCACTTCCCCAACTGAAGCTCCTTTTCCTATGATAACTCCAGCCTGTGTCAAGTTGACACACAAAACCAGCCAGTACAAACTCCAAACCACATATTGGGAACATACCATGCGCGCTCTCCTTCCTATGAAATAAAACTCCTACATATGAGCACATGGGCTACTGTATATGTAACATAAAATGAGTTCTAGAAGATAGGCGTGCTTTGTACTTGGTCTCACCACTGAGAGCAGTTTCTGAACTGAACTTAGATCAAGACTGGTGAACACCAAGCATGTACAGTTCCACAGCAGACATTATTAATCGATATGATTGCTCATTCCTACAACTCTAAATCCTTCTTAACAATGCTTTAGGCCTTCACTGCCTGTCAGTTAGTGATGTCTGATGAAACAATTCTGTGCTAGGTATACCTTAGATGTGGGAAGTGATTAATAGAAGTGGAAACCCAAGTGCCTGATGGAGAAAAACGTGTTTTTATGGTGTGAATAGCCACCAGATATCTAATAGGCTCTTTATGAGGTGTCCTAGTTAGCTTTAACTATCAATTTGACACAGCCTAGTATCATCTGAGAAGGGAGTGTCAGATGAGGAACTGCTCAGACCAGATTTGCCCATGGCAGAGTGTCTTGGTTGTTTACTGATGTGGAGAGCCCAGCCCACTGTGGGTACCACTCTTCCCTAAGCAAATGGACTTGAGCTGTTTTAAAAAGCTAGCTACAAGTGGGTCTGCAACCAAGACAGAGGGAAAGCCAGCAAGAAGCATTTCTTCTCATGGTTTCTGCTTCAAGTTCCTGCTCAGGTTCCTGCCTTGACTTCCTTCAGGGATGAACTGTGGCCCGAAGCATAAGCCAGATAAACTCTTTCCTCCCCTACGTTGCCTTTGATCATCAAATTTGTCACAGCAACAGAATGACATAAGAACATGGAGGTTAAGTAAGAATGTAAACGAAAGACAAAGCATGGCGCGAGGCTGGTGCTAAGTCCTCAGCCCGCTGCTGGCTGCAAGTTAGCTGTCTAGTCAATAGCAAAGGTGTTCTCTCTGAGGGGCGGGGAAAGTAAGCCACGCCCACAGGGCCTAGCTGGGCAGAGTTGGAAAAGTTCCCCATTAAAATAATCCTACAACTCATAGGCTAGGACAAATTCAGGATGTAGACTAAGAAAATAGAAAGAATCTGAGGCAAAGCCTTTAGCTGGCACCCAGTACAAGCTCGGCGACCACTCATTGTCCCTGCGTGAACGACATGCAACAACAGCCTGCTCCCTTCTCCATGTTCCCAGAGAGAAGTGTCCGTACAAATGGGCTGAGGTGCTCTGCCTCGGTTTCTCTGCCGGGAGCCCTGCATATCTGTCAGGGATCAGACTGATGGCTTTCTCGTGGTTGCATGGATTTAATCACCAGATCTTCACTAGTGCAAATATGAGTCATTCAGTTACTCTAGAATATTCTAGTGGTTGTGTTTTAAAAGGTTTTTTAAGGGTAAAAATTAACTTGAATAATACATCTTATTTAGGACAATGTGTTCAATCTTACTTTAACCTTTTTTTTCCTTTAAAAAAATTGTGAGTAGTATGTGTGTAGGTGTGTGTCAGCGAGGCTACTAGTAGGCAACTCAGGCGAGGGTCTGATGGACTTGGGTTGAGACCCTACTGGAAATATCCCAAACTCCATGCACCTAAGTGGCCCCAGATCTGGCCTCAGATGGCCCTATATCCCCCAGAAGGCGCATGCGGCCCATACCCCGCCATTAAACTGTGCTGAGATTCTTTTAGATGGCTACAGTTGAGCAAAATATTGCCCTGTTCCCAACTCGGTTAAAAGGGCCCAGTAAAGAATAATGGCAGGGATGCTCGCAGCCAGAAGCTGCTCCTCACGGCCCTTTAAGCGAGATTTACAGCCAGCATTTAGCAGTGGCCCTGGAACACTTGCTGGCACCGATCGGTGGGAAGCATGTGTGAGGCTTCTCCCTGGGCCCACAGGCAGACCATCTTTCATCCCAGGCAGTAATGGCTGTCTCTAGCTCTGTGCTCTCAGAGTCCCAATCTCTATAGCCAAGGTATTTAATCCCTATGTCTAGATGCCCTAGGGGTCTTCACAGATAAGTGTTCAAGTGGATTGAGGAAAACATCGTTTGGGGATAGAGTGCTAATTATCCAGATTACTCCTGGGAGTAACCTCTGATCCCACAACCTGTGCATAAGAGGGAGGTGGATCAGCACCACGGACAGAGGCAGCTGCGGGTCATCACATTCTGGTTGCTAGGCATTTTGGAACATGCACCTTCGTTGGGTTCAGAAGGTGCTAGGAATCTAGTGATTGGTTGATGGTGGGTGGAAAAGATGGAAGATTGGAAATTTGGGGCTGGAAGATGTAAAACTTCAATGTGAAGAAGGAAGGTGTGAGAGAGTACGCTTTGTCCCCAACAGGGTTGGCTGGTAAAGGGGAGGAAAAACCATGAACCTTAAAACTCAGAAGCGAATCATCTTGGTGCTTATACTTTCTAAGTATCTTAAATCCATTTGCTCATGTGATCCTGAAGACTCTACAGGAGGAAATTAGAATTGTTACTGTGCTCTATAAAATTTAACCAAGACTCAGAGAGTCATACAGTCACCATACTGTCAGAACACAGTGGTGCCTAGAGAACAGGCACTTGCTGCCATCCACGTGACCAAGGCTCATCACTCCCTGGGTTCTAGTGATACTTCCCACCGAAAACTTAGAGAGTCTGACATCATCACTCCCAAAAAGGGATCCATCAACAAAATACCTCTAAGGAGAAAAAGGGCCAGTGAACGGTGAGCTAGACAAAGCTAATAGAATTATAACCAGAAAAGGCAGGATTTGAGCATTTAATGTATACCAGACTCTTCCTAAACTGGGGACACAAGGATGGTGTTTTAAGTGACAGTTCTCTACTTCATCAAAGTAATTGAATCTGTTTTGTTTACCACTCCTGAACTCTTGACAGACATCACTAATCAACCCCCAGCATCCTTTCTACTGATCCCAAGTTTGGTCTTTTCAAGAGGCTGACTCCAAGCAGGTAAGAACAGCATGCAGAGTAAAAACTAGGCCATCCCAAATCTGAATTTTAAGGGTTTATGGGTAACTATGCAGTGTCCCTCTGTCAGAAGAAAAGTGACTCAAGCCACAAGAACACCACACTAATGAGACTCTGCAAAGACCAAGTCTGCTGTTTCAAGACCTTCATCTGTGCTTGGAACAAAAGAACAGAAGGGAAGGGGGGAAGAAGCAGGGCTTAGAGAAAATCAGAGATAATTGCTACTCTAAGAACTTAGCAGGATCCAGAGGCCTACTGCCCTGAGTCGGGCTTTGTCTCAACCCGTTTGTCAGGCTGTCTCCCCAGTGCCTGGCTAGGGTCCTGCTCTTATGACCCAGCATTCCTTGAGTAGCATCAGAAGCTCCGCGAAGGGTCAAAAACTGCAGGATCCTTTCCTTGTACAGATTCTACGTCAAGAAGATAAGGGCTTTGAGAACCCCTGAGCCTCAGGTCTGGTCCATGTTCATGTCTGAGTCCCTCGCCAGGCTTTTGCTCAACCCGGGTGCCTTCCACCGAGCCTTCCCTCCCTAGACTGATGGTTAGAAACTGCCCATAGAGACACGTGGGGAGTTATGACGGCCGCCTGGCCTCAGACCAATTAGTCAGCTTTGGCCTGAGGACGTCAGAACTGCCAAAAAACATTGCTCTGAGTCCAGGCAGCCGCCGTGAGGTGATGTCCAAAGCTGAGACAGGCAGCCAGCCTGCCAGCTGCTCGCCCCAAAAAACCCATCCCTCCCCCCTCACCAGGCATGCTCCCTAAGGCAGAGGGTCCACCAAATAAAAGCAGGCGGCCAGAGTTCAGGGTCCACTGGCGTTGTCCCAGTGAGCACCTTTTGTTCCCGGCACAGAGCTGTTAATTAAAGAGCTGTGATTAATGAGGAAGAACTCCTGATCCCCATCTAGGAGAAGAGGTCCTGGGGATGCTGACTTTGCTGGAGGAATCTGCAGTCAGTTTCCAACTGGAGCTATTTATAGTCCAGGCTCTAGGAGGGTTGGGAGGAAGATGCCCTCCCTCTCTCCTTCCTTACCTTCCTCTCTCCCTCCCCCACCACATCCTGATGGAACATGGAGGTAGGGATATTTACTGAGGAAAATCTTTTAAAGGAGTAACTCTCAACACATAGGCATTGAACTAAACTCACAGTGCCTTCATTACCTGCACTCACTGAATGCCTGCGGAGCACCGGCTCCAGGCTGGTTACCGGATACCGACAGATACCCACCAGCGAATAGCTGCACAGCCCTGTTTTAGTGGAGTTCATTCTCAAGGATGCCCTTCCCAAAGGACATGACCTGCAGGTGGACGACTGTCCGTAGAGGCCAGAGCCCTGATGAAGAAAGAATCAAACAATCCTCCTCACAAGGTATTAGTCAGGGTAACTATCGGTGTGACAAGATAACACGATAACACGTCTGAAAGCAACTTGGGGAGGAAAGGGTTTATTTGGCTTAAATATAACCGAATCATAGTCCATTGAACTCAAACCATAGAGGCAGGTGCTGATGCACAGGCTGTGGAGGGGTGCTGTTTACTGGCTATCTCCTTGTGGCCTGCTCAGCCTGCTTTCTTATAGAACCCAGAACCCAGCCCTCCCCTACCTATCACTAATTATAATCTTATGGAGGCATTTTCTCAATGGAAGTTCCCTCTTCTCACATGTCTTTACCCTCTGTCAAGTTGACATGAAACTATCCAGGACAGCTAATTACTGGCCTAGAGATCGTCAGCTGCCTCATCTCTAACTAGGAGATGGAGGCCCAGACATAGCAAAGGACTTTATTTTTTATAAATTGTGTGGCAGATTCCAGACCCAAAACTTCAGCATGGAAGAAACCATTGTGCCTTTAAAATCCCATTTCTCCTTTCTGCCCAGTTTCTACTCCCCTTTGAGGTTATACATAGCCATGCAGCTAGGCGTGCTCCCCTTAGTGGGGAAGAGAGGGGGGCAGGCCACGCCCACAGGAGTTCCCCACTAACCTTTCCAAGCTGTGCCCTTAAAGCTCTGGCTTATGAAATCCAGGTGATCTTGAGAGTCACAGAGGATCTGTCAGCCCAGATCCCTGAATGGTCATGTGAAGAAGATCCTCCCCTGACTGAGCTTGTGAGAACAGAAACTACACTCCAGCATGCTGAGTTTCTGAGACAATGGGGTTTACCTGTTATAGCAGCAACATTTGATGTGATGGAAAATCTCAGTTGCCAACTTCATGAGACCTAGAATCACCAGAGAAATGGTTTCTGGGCAAGCCTGGGATGGGGGCGTGGGATATCTTAATTAAGTTCATTGAGGTGGAAAGACAAACCCACTGTGCTGACTTCTGGGCTGGAAGCCTGGATTGTATAAAAAGGAGGAAGTGAGCTAAGCATGAGTCTCTCTCTCTCTCTCTCTCTCTCTCTCTCTCTCTCTCTCTCTCTCTCTGTGTGTGTGTGTGTGTGTGTGTGTGTGTGTCTGTCTGTCTGTCTGTCTCTGTCTGTCTGTCTGTCTGTCTCTCTCTCTCTCTCTCTGTGTGTGTGTGTGTGTGTGTGTGTGTGTGTGTGTGTGTGTGTGTTTCCTGATTGTGGATACACTATGACCAATTGCTTCAGGCTCCTGCCTCCTTGATTTCCCCACCATGATGGACGGTGTCCTTGATCAGTGAGCGAGAATAAACCTCTCCTCCCTTGCTTTTATCAGTGAACTGCATCACAAATTAAAACATTACATATAGGTCTGCTCCAAGCCCATGTTTTATCTGTTAACACACTTAGAAAGCCTTGGTGACTCCCAGTAAACCAAAACTCTTGAGGCCAAGAGTTGAAATGAAAAGGCTTATTGAGTCATTGTGGGAATTAGAATAGGGAAAAGAAAGGACCAGGACTTGGGTCTCAAGTCCCAGTTTTCCTGGGGCCACCAGCAAAGCTGGAAAGCTACTAAGACTGCCCAGTGAACAGGTGCTCTTGGCACTCAAGAGAAGGCTGGGCTGGACAGCTGAGAAGGTTTCTTCATACACTGATTGCATGGGCACCTGGGGTCCAAGAAGCTGAGGTCAGAGTCAGGCTTTCAACACGTTCCTTTCTGTCACCATCCATCCACCCCTCCTACCTCCAACCTCCACCTCTTATCAATTTAGTTCAGGAAATCTCAGAATCTTTCTCTTGTACTCCCCAAAACATTACTACAGCAGGTATGATTATGGATGAATGGCAAAGATGCCCCATGTCCTACCCAGACACCTTTTCAATCAAGCCTCAAGGTCACTGGGAATCAGTCCTAAAGTGTCCCCAAAACCAAGATGAGTCCTCCCTGGACTAGGGGAGAGGATGGTGTATTACTTCAGGCTTCTCTAGATAAACAAAAACAATAGAAAAACACACAGAGGGTTATAAATGTAGGTTTCGTTTTTTCTTAGATTACACCATTGGAAGCTTAGCTACTCAAACAATGGCTGTCGGTGCACTGGAGAGGCGGTGAAATATCAACCCAAGAAGATGGGATCTCAGAACAAGGAAGGCCAACAACACAGTCCATGTGGAGACTGGAGATCTGAACATTGACTGGCATGCACCTTTACTCCCGGCACTGTAAAAGCAGAGGCAAACAGGAATTGAGGAGTTCAAGGCCAGCCTACTCTATTTAGTGAGTTCCAGGACATCTACAGCTGCATAGAGAAACTGTCTCAGAAAATCAAAACCAGACAAACCAAAAAAGAGTCCTGGAATTCCCCCCTCCTCGAGCCATCAATGTAAATCCATACAGCTGGTGACAGCCATGACAGCCACTTAGAGGGGCACTCCCATGTGTCCTGGCACTTTCTCTTCTTTTGTTACATCCAGTGCCCCAGTCTACTGGATAGCACTGTCCATATGCAGGGCAGGACTTACTTTCTCAGTGGTTCTTCCACATGTCAGTCTCCTCCAGAGCCACAAGCACAGCTAGAAGTGTGCTTTTCTAACGGAGGCATCTCTCAGTCCAGTTGAGTTGACAGCCAAGATTAAACATCACAGATGGGAGGCAGCATAAGACAAAAATGTCTTCCTGGAATCTGCTTTCCCCCAGAGGCAGCGAAAGCTTAACTCTGTGGTCAGCAGGCATAGAGGAGGGGGTGGAGCCCTTAGCCTGAGTCGGACTGGGAAGACCTGACCCATTCCCAGGTCTCAACCACTGTCCATGAGGATGCAAAAGCACATGGCAGTGTCTGCCACACAGGTGACAAATACCGTCACAAGTACAGCTTCTAGAACTCAAAGACGACAGAGCAGCCTTGATTCACTGATGGATGCCGTGCAGGAGATAGAATGGCCCTGAATCAACTGGACCCAGAACCACCTACATGTCCAGACATCTCAGTATCCAAGCTAACTAATTACCTCATTGATTAAGACCATTTTAATGAGATCTTCCATTATCTGCAGCAAAGGCATTCTAACTCATCTGGAAGGCAGACATGCAACATCTGTGTGGTCCTATTTTTCAGCTGTGAAATGGGAACATTGGTTTTCAGAGAAGACGTTAGCTAATGGGACAATCAAAATAGGCAAATTTCCACAAGGACAGAATGAGCCTGCATATAAGGAGCTGTCCACACAGCTCAAAACAAGCAATTTCTCCAACTGCTTCTCTCTACTCTCAGCTGACTGTTGTTGTTGTTGTTGTTTTGTTTTGTTTTGTTTTGTTTTGTTTTGTTTTTCCAATGTTTCTCATACCATTTGGAGATATCAAACCCTCTGTGCTTACTCAAAGTCCAGTGTCCCATGTGGACATGAAACAGTCTCTTAGCCCAGCATGTTTCTAGGGAAGGTAAGTGTGATGGTTTGTATGTGTGTGGCCCAGGGAGAGGCATTATTAGGAGTGGTCTTGTGTGTCCTTGTTAGAGTAGATGTGTCACTGTGGGTATGGACTTTAAGACCCTCATCCTGGCTGCCCAGAAGTCAGTCTTCTGCTAGCAGCCTGCAGATGAAGATGGAGAACTCTCGGCTGCTCCTGCACCATGCCTGCCTGGATGCTGCCATGCTCCTGCCTTGATGATAATGGACTGAACCACTGAACCTGTAAGCCACTGCCAATTAAATATTGTCCTTATAAGACTTGCCTTAGTCCTGGTGCGTGTTCACAGCAGTAAAACTCTAAGACAGTAAGTCACAGGCAGCCCTGAGTGGCTTCACAAACCCAAGATCAGTGCTGGGAATGATGGTGTGAGGGATGAACAGCTCATCCTATACAGTGATGAGCATCTTCCTGGAACCAGATGGAATTGAAGCTGGTGCTTTCCCCAGAGGCAGCTAAAGTCTGTACTGTGCTCTAGTATATCCATACCTGATGGAGGGAAAGAAGAAGGCTAGTTCATGCTCCAAGGATGAGAGGTGTGACCCTCTCCACAGAACCTAAAACCTCAGTAACATGAGCTCCTCTCACCCATCACAGAGGTCACATGTAAGTTCAGACTCAGATCCCAAAGAGACCAGAGTCTCAGAGGCTGAGGAGGTTCAGAGAAGAGCAATGACTTCCCCCAAAATCACACAACACATGGGACAGAGCTGGGATTCAGACACAGGTGTTCCTGACCCTGGTACACTGCTTTACATGCACTTTACCTGCTGTGTCCTTAGTCACCTGATACTCCTACCATCCACCTGGCTTCCAGACTTAACACCTGGGGAGCCACCTATTCCTGTGCCTGGGAAGGAATTATGGAGCCTGCACATGGCTCAGTACCCAGAAATTGTCTAGGTTATAAGCATGGTGTATGTATATGTGTATATGTATCTATGTGTGTTTGTATATATGTATATGTATATTTATGTGATTATTCTATATACACTGTATGTATGTATATGTGTGATCATGTGCATATGTGTGTACTGTGGAATATTATCTGCCTCTGTGTGTGGTGTATGTGTGCATGCATATGCCTGTGCATATACATGTCTGCATATGATGTGTATTTGTCTCTATGAGTGTATTGTGTGGATGGTGTGTGTGTAGACATGGTGTGCATATGATGGGTATGTGCATGATGTGTGTGGTAAATATGTGTGTGTGCATATGCATATATGTTCATGTCTGTATGTGATATGTATCTGCTATCTGTGTAATGTGTATTATGTGCATGGTATGTGTGTGTGCAAGGTGTGCAGTGTTGTGATAGGTATGTATAGGATATCCATGTTTACAGTATGTATGCATATGTGTATATGTATCTGTATATGGTATGTATCTGTGTGTGATGTGTATGTGTGTCCATATGGGGTGTGAGGGTGTATATGTGTATGTGTGCATAGTATGTGTACATGATGTATATGTATGTGTGTGTGTGTCTGTCTGTCTGTCTGTCTGTATGTGTAGACTCCAGAGGCTGCAACCCCCAGAACCTCCACTGAAATGATCCACTGTAAGCACCACCACACTGTTCCAGCCTCAGGCTTCCCATAACTACTTCCTTTTATAAGCTCTGTCAGCTGATTCCTATAATTGAAAGATAGCCATGGAATGCCTGTCCTGGGCCAGAAGCCACACAAGGTAGTTTCTAAGACTAAGATCTCAAAGCAAGTAGCTTATGTGAAAGGTGTTTCCAGAAAGAGCACAGTTGCTGGGCAGGGGGACAAGGAGAGACTGCCAGTGCAGGAAGTCTCCATGAGCCATCAACTCCTGTGGGCAACAGGGTCCCTTCCACTGGTAACCTGTAGGAGACAGCATAACAAACCTTGGGCTATCCCACCAGAGGAGCAAGGTGTTGAGTGTCTAGGAAACTTATCTCCAACTCTGGGTCATTGTCTCCCAGGACACCAACCTGTCGTACTTCCAGTCTGCCCTATGCAACCTGAGAGGAAGCCTCAACTGGCTTGAGAGTGAGACTCCATCCATGAGAATCAGGATACAGGGAGGCCATGTGGCTGGGGCATTAGAGCATCAACTGGGTTCCTGTCTCCCTCCCATCCCCACTGACCTGGAAAGGTCTCCATCCCCATCTTCTCCACCCCACATTCTCCTTTTGACCTCACAGCTGAGCTCTTGGTCCTATGGCCAGAGCTGCATAGGTGCAAACGTGGCACTTAAAATCTGTGTGGCCTCCTGCAGCCTGTGGAACTCCTGAGGCCATGGTTGTCTTCTCTTCAACCTGGGAGTCACGTCTCTCTGCAACCCACTTGTCACAAGAGCTGGGTGGGGTAACAGGTGCTCTGGCTAGGTTTTATTGATAAAGTAACACAACTGTCACCTGGGAAGAAGGTGTCTCAACTGAGGGGTTGCCAAGATCAGATAGGCCTGTGGCATTACCTTGGTTGTTAATTGATGTGGGATGGTCCAACCCACTGTAAGCAGTTCCCTGATATGGTCAGGGGACCTGAGGATGTATTTAAAAAAGTAGCTGAACAGACAGTAGGGAATAAGCCAGCAAGCCAATAAGAAGCCTAGCTCCATGGTTTCTGCTACAGGTTCTGACTTCTCTCCATGATTACCTGGAAATGTAAACTGTGGTATCTATTCCTGGTTGTCAACCTGGCTACACCTGGAATTAACTACAATCCAGAAATGGAAAGTACACCTGTGACCCAGATCTTGAGGCTGCAAGACTCAGGTTTCTAACCTGGATCTTGACATGGAGACCTTGAGGCATAGTGGCCTTGAAAAGCTTAGACCCAAGCAAAGTATTACACACCTTTAATCCTAGGAGACTGAGGCAAGCAGATCTCTGAGTTCAAGGCCAACCTGGAACAAAGCAAGTTCCAAATCCAGGAGTAGTGGTACACACCTTTAATCTAGACCACACCTTCTGCTGGAGGCCCACATAAGGACACTGGAAAAAGGAACACACACTCTTTTTTGACTGCTTGCACTTTCTTGCCAGAACATCTGTTGGAATCTACTTCTTCAGGACTCCAGCTTATATAGAAGACCAGCTGAAACAACTCATGAGACTGAGCAACGACTAGATTCTTGGGCTTCCATTCACAGTCACCCATTGTTGGGTTAACAGGACCACAGACTGTAAGTCATTACAATAAACTCCCTTAGTATATAGAGACATTCCACAAGCTCTGTGACTCTAGAGATCCTGACTAATACAGAAGCCAACTGAAGTCTGTAGTGGTTTGAATAGGTTTGGCCCCCATAGGCGCATGTTTGAATGCTCACTCCACAGGGAATAGCACTATTAGAAGGCATGGCCTTATTCAAGTAGGTGTGGCCTTGTTGTAGGAAATATGTCACTGTGGAGGTGGGCTTTGAGTTCCCATATTCCTAAACTCTCCTCAGTGTGGAATCTGAGTCTCCTTCTAGATGGCTTTGATGAAGTTGTAGAACTCTCAGCTCCTTCTCCAGCATGTCTGTCTGGATACTGCCATGCTTCCTGGCATATGATAATGGGATAAACATCTGAAACTGTAAGCCAGCCCCAATTAAATGTTTTCCTTTGTATGAATTGCCTTGGTCATGGTCTCTCTTCACAGCAACAAAACCCCATATAAACCCCTTCATCCCAAAGTTGCTTTTTGGTCAATGTTTTATTGCAGCAACAGAAATCAAACTGTAATGAGCACATAAATTATACCAACACACACACACACTGCTCTACTGGGTACACACCCATCCTTGTCCATGCACCATGCTGGCGCTATAAGAACACTGAGAAATGCCTTGCATTCTCTGACCCCCAAAGGGGACCATCGTCCATCACCTATTCACCTTGAGATGCCCTCTGGTTTTAGTTTTCTGGCATTGCCATCTGGGATACTGCTATCCCAGAATATTATTATCATCATTAGAATTCTTGGAGTTTTTATAAACTTATGAATTCATGGAAGGTACTCTTTAAAGAGGAGAAAATGTCAACATGCATTTCAAGCTCCTGACCAGGAGTTTCTCCAGCAGGTCAAGGTAACTCAAGAAGCCATTATGGCCAAAGACCTCTTGTCCTCCAAGGGGCAAAAATCATGAAACACCTCACCTGCTTCACAATCAAAGCAGCTAAGGGATGGGGTCTCCAGGATTATTTGGGGGATTTAAGCCATTTATTAGTCATAGTTCCTACCACTGCCTGTTGGATAATCTCCCGCTCCCAAACAAAAACAAAAAAACAAAA
The DNA here is from genome assembly GCA_964023405.1 of Apodemus agrarius. Taxonomy (NCBI): domain Eukaryota; kingdom Metazoa; phylum Chordata; class Mammalia; order Rodentia; family Muridae; genus Apodemus; species Apodemus agrarius. The sequence continues at coordinate 20,629,397 of OZ030008.1, forward strand.
AAAGGCTTTTTCAGGAACTCAAGAAAGGATCTTAGCCAAAAGTGTTAAGAAAACACTGCTTCTTCTGGCTACTGTGTCTTAAGAAATTATCTAAATGATAGTGAGAAAAGGGATAATGCAAGATTAAGCTTATTGTGGTAGTTTGATAAGAATGACTCCTATAGGTTCATGTTTAAATGCTTAATTCCCCGTTTAGTAGAACTGTTTGGGAAGGATTAGGGGGTGTGGCCCTGTTGGAGGAAATGTGTCATTGGGTGTGGGTTTTGATGTTTCAAAGCCCATGCCAGACCCAGACCCAGTCTCTCTCGCTCTGTTTGTCTCTGTCTCTGTCTTTCTCTCTCTCTCTCTCTCTCTCTCTCTCTCTCTCTCTCTCTTTCTCTCTCTCCCCCTCTCTGAAAGTTGCCTTCAGATCAGGATGTAAAACTCTCAGCTACTTCTTCTATACCATGCCTGCCTGCCTCCACACTCCCCATTATAATAATGTAGTGACCTTCTGAAGCTGTAAGCAACTCCTTATTAAACATTTCCTCTTATAAGCGCTTCCTTGGCCATGGTGCTTATTCATAGCAACAGGACAAAAACTTAGACATTGATATTATGATACCGATTTAAAATGCTTCTCTCCCGACTGTTTGGGACAACTCTGGAACCTTTGAGCCCATGCCCTAGCTGGCAGAGGTGGGTCACTGAGAGCAAGCCTTGAAACTTCTAACTACCCTACTTCCATTTATGATCTGAGCACTCTACTTTCTAGTCAGCTGTCATGAGAACAAGTTACAAACTTCTTCCACCACAGGCCAAAATACAATGCCTGCCATGATATGTTCACAAAAGTCATAGTCCAAACCAAATCCTTCCTCTTTTAAATTACTTCTGTTGGTGTTCTGAGTGATGACACCGACTGTTGATGTTTCCTGTGTCACTCTGTCCCATTCCAGCTGGCCACTCAGAGGGCTATCTGTCCCTATGCACTTTCTGAGGACTGCCAACGCAGTCAACACAGTCTCTTTCCTCTCCTTACACATGAAGAGCTCACAGTCCTTCCGCTACAGCCCCAGGGTCACATCCCAGCCCCATCAATCTGTCCATACTGAGCCTCCTCAAAAACCCCTGTAGTCATCACTCCAGCATCCCAACAGACCACAGTGTCTCTGAGAACAAACATCACACAGTCCCTGTTTGTCAGCCCAGAAGCCTGTACATGCCTGGAATTTACAACCTAAGAATTCTGTTTTGCAGGTAAAAGAAACTGGTTTTGGTTTTGGTTTTGGTTTTTTTTTTTGGGGGGGGGGTTGTTTTTGTTTTTGTTTTTTTGTTTTGTTTTGTTTTGTCCTTCCTAGACCCCATACAATCTTGCTCAACTCCCCCAAGAAACACTGCTTGGATTTCCTCTCTCTGCATAAATGTAAAAATACACACTCCTCCCCAGCCAGCCCCCACCTGAACCCTGCATCCTCAAGACACTGAGTGCACAGCAGGAAGCACTGTGCTTCTCTTTAGGAGACTCGTCCATCCTCTTCTGCTCCAGACAGACCATCCTGCTCCATCGCTGACTGCCTTGCTACAGCAGACTCCCTCATCAATCCAACATAATGAAGTGAGACTTTGGGGCAGGGTCCAGCCCCTCACTGACAGCATCCTCTCCCCAGAGATCGGCCTCTCTCCATCCTCCCCCAAAAGGCTCCACATTCTCCCCCCGTTTTGATAAGGCCTTCCAGAAGCCCAATGCTGATGATACACATGACTCGCACACACTTGTACAATGGCCAGGACACACACAGCACGCACACCTTTATAACCACCAAGGCTCCAGGCATAGGCAAATCTTGCCACAAATGTAAACACTTTATCCCCTTTTCCTCATCTAATCGTGACTGTGGTCCTCCCACATAACCCACCTGCACACAGAAAGAAAGGCAAGGCGTACATGTAGAAACTCACCCACTCATGTGCGCAGGGCTGCACACACATTCATACAATCCACACCTACAAGCCCATGGGCACACAGTACACATCCTGGGGACACAGAATGCTCTAAAGATCCACCTGGAGAGGGAATTCTGCTCCGTGCCGGCTGGGCTATGAATGTTCCAGTGGAGAGCCAGCATAATTAGTGCTTTAATTAAAGTCCTCTTTCTGCTCACTGGCCACAGGACCTGCATGCCAACACTTGGCTTGGATCCTGAGCCTCTCAGAAGCTGCAGATGGGCTGGGCCAGAACTGCCCAGGGGCTTGGTCTGGGCAGTAATTAGGGATAGAGGCTCAGCTGAAGAAGTGTAGCCAACCTGCTACTTCCCTGTCTCTTCCAAGGGAGTAGGTCTTGCTGGCTCCCAGACTCTGCCGCTTCATAGCCTCATTACACACACACACACACACACACACACACACACACACACATAATGAAAGGATGGAGGTGAGGGCCCCAGGCCAACACAACACTGGTTGGCAGTTGCTGCCATAGCCTTGCTAGAGGGATAGGAGAATGAGAATTAGCATACGGACTTTAGTCCAACCCTCCCCTTCCCTAGGCCTAGCCCAGGCCCCCTTAGTCTACTACCTACCAAATGCAAGACCTGCACAACTTCCTCCACAAGCCCCAAAAATAGGCTCATTGTCTCCCCCTGTCTGGATTGCCCTAATGCTGGCTCAAATAATAGAAACTCACCTCCCTCCATCCCAGTTCATAAACAAGGTATCTGCAAGAGTAGCTTCTGTCTTAGATAGGGTTTCTATTCCTGTGATGGAACACATGGCTAGAAACCAAGTTGGGGTAGAAAGGGTTTATTTTGCTTATCCTTCCACATCTTGGGTCATCACTGAAGAAAGTCAGGACAGGAACTCAAGAAGAGAAGGAACCCGGAGGCAGGAGCTAATGCAGAAGCCACAGAGGAGTGCTGCTTACTGGCTTACTCCTCATGGCTCGCACAGCCTGCTTTCTTATAGACCCCAGAACAACCATCCCAGGAATGACACCATCCACAATGAGCTGGGCCCTTCCTCATCAATCAGTAATTAAGAAAATGGCTTATAGCTGGGTCTTATGGGAGCATTTTCTCAACTGAGGCTCCCTCCTTTCCAGTGACTCTGGCTTGTGTCAAGTTGACATAAAAGTAGCCATTACAATGGATCCCCTGTCAGCTTGACACACAAACAAATCACTATTAAGACATAGTATTTCCTTTCTTATTCATCCCCCAAGATCTCACATTATAAAATATTGCATATATTTAAAGTTCTATAGACTAAAAACTCAGCCCCTTTCAAATCCAAAGTGTCTCAGCTGTGGAATCCTATAAAAATCAAAAATAAATTAAGTACATTTTTTACTTAAAGAGGGAAGGACCAGTGTACAATCACGATCTGATCAAATCAAAAACCAAACTCCAAAACTATAAATAACTCAGTGTCCAATTATCTGGGATTCACTCACGATCTTCTGGGCTCTTCTCCAAAGCCATGGGTCACTTCTCTGGCTCCACACACACAGATTGTCTCCTAGGCTCAGTCTGGCTCCACATTATACCTGATGCTATCCTTGGCAGTTGTCTCATGATACTGTCATCTCCAAACGCTGGGTCTTCTGCTGCAGATGGACTGCACCAATAGCCTCTCCTGACCTCTCTTCAGGGACTCAAGCCCTGCCACACAGTGCAAAGCCTCAGCTGCTTTCGAATGGCCCCTGCACACCTTCAAAACCAGTACCACCAGGATGACTTTCCAAGTTTGACTGCTAATAGGCAGTACAACCTTGGAACACAGTTTATTTGTGTTGACCCTGAGGAAACATTTTCCAGAAAACTTCAGTCTCTTCTAACTCTCAGCCCATTCCTCAGCCATAGCTGACCAGAGCTACAGATTCTTCACATCAAAGGCCTAGTAGTGTCTTTGCTTCCCTCTGAAAACATCACAAGCCAGGCCTCCGTCGACTGCTCTGCTCTCAACAGTCTTATCTTCCAAGCTCCTACAGAGCAGCCCACTAAGTTTGAAGCACTCAATGGCTTTTCTAGCCAAAGTTCTAAAGTCCTTCCACAGTTCTCCCAAAAACAACATCACCAGGTCTGTCACAGCAATACCCCACTCCTGGTACCAACATGTCTTAGCTAGGGGTCCTATTTCTATGGTAAATTGCCATGACCAAAAAAGTAAATTGAGGAGAAGAGGGGTTACCTGGCTTATGCTGCCACATTTTATATCATCAGGACAGGAACCCAAACATGGCAGGAATCTGGAGGTAGGAGCTGAAGTCATTGAGGAGTGCTGCTTACTGGTTTTCTCCTCCTGATTCATTCAACCTGCCTTCTTATAGATCCTGGGGCCCAGTGATGACACAGTGGGCTGGGCCTTCCCCCATCAATTGCTAACTAAGAAAATGACTTATAGCTGGATCTTATGGAGGCATTTTCTCAATTGAGGATCCTTCCTGTCCAGTGACTCTAGCTGGTGTCAAGTTGACATAAAACTAGCCAGCATCATTTCTTCTAAGGATGGTAGGAAGCATGGATCCCCGAGCATCAGTGTTTCCAGCAATGGGTGAGATGCTTTGTCATAAAGACATCACCCCAATCTCTACCCTAATCGTTTCATGGTATTCTTGTAGTGTGTGTGTGTGTGTGTGTGTGTGTGTGTGTGTGTGTGTGTAAGAGAGAGAGAGAGAGAGAGAGAGAGAGAGAGAGAGAGAGAATTTGAAAATATGTACATGAGATTAAATTTAACATTTTCTATGAGAACACAAGCCATCTGGATTAGTGCCCACCCTAAAGGCCCCCTTCCAACTCACAAAGACTCTGTCTCCAAGTGTAAGATTACCATTAGAACCCCTAAGGTGAGAACATCAACAATGAATTTGTGAAAGAAAGACAATTTGTCCCATGATACTGTCAAGTTTACAAGATACTTACCAAATTTACAATTCACAAGAACTAAGCTGCGAGCAAGGGCTAATGCACTGCTCACCAAGACATTATGGGACATCACTTCACTGCGTCCCACCCCTTCGCTTGGTGACTCACTGAGCGTGGCTTTCCTAAGCACCTTCTAGGCAGCAGACTCCTCCAGGGTGGTCAGGCAAACACAGCAGTAGTCAGGTGACCACATCATGAGAACGGCCCCAGTGTGGCCTCAGTGCTACCAGGAGCCTGCACAGGATGCTGTGTGGAAGCAGTGCAGATGAAGGTGGAAGGGAGACCATCTTGCTTCACTATGGTCAAATGAGCTGGGGCATGTGATAGGATGAGGTCACACTCCACTCTTCCTAGGGGACATCCTAACTGAAATCTGCCATGGATTCATGCGTTTAAATGAACACCTCCCAAAGCCTGCCACTTTGAAGGTGACTTCTTGGCTTTAAGTTCAAAGTCTCATGACCCCTAAGACATGGGCTCATGGGCATTGCCAAGGACCCCCTCCCCAACCCACTGGGCATGACAGAAATCTCCCAGTACCTTCTACCTCATCTTTACTGCATCAGACAGGCCCTCCCTCTGCTTCTTAGAATACATCAGTCTGTTCCCCACCCTGATAGCTCTGCACCTGTGACTCCTGACGTCAGAAACTCTCTTCGGGGTGGCTGGATCCTCCTACCTTGGGCTTTCACTCTTGCCTCCCCCACCTAAAGGTGGCCCCTCTGATGCTCTCCCCTGCTGCAGGCTACAAGCATTCATCATCATTATCTCACTGGCTACGCCTATGCTGCCTGAGATTCCACTACTCAATATAAATTCCTTGAGGGTTAGCCATATATCTATCTTGTTTAAGAGGAAGGAAGAGAAGGAGAAGGGGAGGAAGAGGAGAGGAGGAGAAATGAAAGGATGACAGAGATATATGCAGTCTAGGACAGGGTTCCCCAGCCTCGGCAAGAATGGCATGTTGGATCACATCTTTGTAGGGACTGTCCGGCTCAGCCTAAGGAGCTGAGCAGAATCCCTGGCCTCTACTCCCTACATGTCATCACCCTCCCCTCTAGTTATGACAACCAAAACAATGTCTCCAAAGCCCCCTCTCTGGAATCAAAACTGCCTCTGATGGAGAGGCACCAATCTGGAGGGTTTTTTCATCTGTATTCAACAGCCCCCAACTTAGAGGTTTTTTTCAATCTCTTTGCAGTGATGACATCTTTATCCCAACCATCCCATGCAGTCACCTCTGTGTATGAAACCCACAATAGTGGAGCTGCCCCTAGCTCGCTCTGTCATTGACGCTACATGGATACAGCATGGCACGCCCACCATCGCTTGGAAACTCCCAGTCACCAGCCCTGGGCCTCATGCTCCTGGTCTGCAGGTGGACCAGGCTCAGCTCAGTGAGGCCGGGCTCCAGAGGAGTGGGGGGGGGGTGGGTTCTGCTTCAAACCGGAAGGTTGATGAATGTGGTTTAGCCATTAGTTAGGTTCAAGTCTGCTCCGTGCCTACTCGCTGAGGTCCCTGTGGACCAGCTCTGCCTGAAAGTGAGTCACCAGTGAGCATGAAGGGACATGTGAGGCAGATCACACAGGCGCTTTACAGCTGCTTCTCAGTGGATGTTGGCTAACGTCTATCATCCAGGGAGAGCCATGGGAGCAAGCTTAAAATCAAGAGGTTGGAAAACTACCTCTCCCTGCCAAAGGGATGTGTATGTGTGCATGCTGCTACTAAACAATACTATATCCAGGCTGACCCTAAGAGCACACTGATTCAGATAGCTGGGGAAAAGTGAGCTTTGAGTCTACATGCGCAATGCTCCATGTATGAGCCTACTTCCCGTTGCTATAACAGAATTCCTGAAACTGGCTTGTCTTACAAAGAGGTTTGGCTTTGAAAGACACCAGCATCTGCTCAGCTTCTGGTGAGGGTCTTTCTAAGTTTCTGTGCAGAGAAGTGGAAAGGTGGTAACGGGCAAGTCCAGAAAGCATCTGGGCCAGGAAGACATGGGGAAGGTATACACTGTCTTTATAACAACTCCTCTGTGTGTGTTTTGTGTGTGTGTGCATACAGAGTGTAGATGCATGTGAGCATGTGCACACACATGTGCAAAGACCAGAGTTTCATGTTGGATGTCTTCCACTACAGCTTTCCATCTTATCTTTTTGGTTTTTGTTTATGTTATTTTTGTGTGCCTATGCGAGTGTGTGTGTGTGTGTGTGTGTGTGCATGCGCACCTTTGTGTTTGTGCTTGTGCATGTGTGTGTGCCTATGTGTGAGTGTGTATGTGCCCATGCATGTGTGCATGTATGTGTGTATGTATGTGCACCTATGTGTTTGTGCCCGTGCATGTGTGTGAGCCTGAACATGCATGAGTGTTTGAACATATGAGTGTACTCATGCCAGGGCACATGTGCGGAGGTCAAAGGTCAAGCTCAGCTGTCTGTCTTTGCCTTCTACTTCATTTGAGGCAGCCCCTTGCTCCCAGTTGTGGACACCATGCCAGATGGACATGAGCATCCATGCACTCTCCTGTCTCTGCTTCTCCTCTTGCCAGCTTGTAGGTGAGCTGGGATTATAGCTAGGACTATGCCCAGCCTCACATGGGCCCTGGGTATCCAAACTTAAGTCTTCACACTGCACAGAAAGAGCTTTACCCACTGGAGCACCTCCCTAGCCTACCTTATCTTTTGAGACAGGGTCTCTCATTGAACCTGGAGTTTACTGGTCCTCTAGCATGCAACTGGCTGGCCAATGATCTCCAAAGAACCTCTCTTACCCCCAAAGCGCCATAGTTACAGATATGTGCAACCATGCCCAGCTTTAATGTGGAAGCTGGGGATCAAAACTCAAGTCTTCACGTTGCATAACAGGAACCTTATCAAGTGAGCCACCTCCCAGCTCTCAGCACCCGCCGATTTAGTAACTAATGCATTTCCTAGAGAAGTAAGCCAGTCTCTGAGGGAAAACATGAATCACTCCTACAGGCCCTGCCTTATGAATTACTAGCTGGGCCCATGAGCCAGTGCCCACCCTGCAAGCTCAGCCATACTTATTTTCAAGGGCTTCTTGAGCATGTGGAAGGGTGGCTTCACCCAGACAATATTTTTCCAGTGCCTGAGATGTGAAGGACCCTGTCTGGGGATCTCATGGCAAGCGTTGAGCACATGGCCAATGGGGAGAGATGTTTCTACCTTCCTAGGGATGTGCCCTTACAGAAGAGCCACTGAGGTCCCTTTGTCTATGGACTCCCTGGCATCATTTCTCTGAACGTGTGGGGAAATCTCAGAAGGACCCTACTGTCACAGCCCCTAGCTCTCAAACAGAAACCTCTTTGACGTGGGGACTCATCTCATCAAGACATCAGCATGTCTAAATCAAGGCTGTGTCAGCAGCCCCATGAAAATGAATAACGGCCACAATTATGACCCATATAACAGCCCAATAAAACCTAATTAAAATGATCCACATCCCATCTGCCAAGTGTAGGGCAGAACAGCCAGAGAAAGTGAGAGGCCCAGGCAGTTCAAGGAGAGCAAGTAATGTGAAAAATCCTAGCAATACTTATATTATTATAAGTCTATTTACATAATATTAACATATGATAATGTGCTGTAACCAAGACTGTTGTGTGCTACTGTCACCATCATCATCATCATCACCACCACCCTCATTGTCGTAGCTATTGCTTGCCACATGCTTTCCATGTTCCACCCTCCGGTCATAGGAGCAGTCCCTGACATAGTTGTCATTAATGTTCCATAAAGTCAGTGTTTCCATTATGCCCACTTTACAAATGAAAAGCCGAGAGCCATGAGCTTAGCTTGTCCAAAGTGACAGGGCTAACAAGTGCCAGGCTAGAACAGACACTCCGGACTTGATAATTCAACATTAGGTAACGCAGTACCACGCACAACCAACACTCATTCCTGTGTCGCCGACAGTGAGCTAGGTAGTATGTTAAAAAGGAGGTGGCAAGGACAATAAGCCCACATTGGTGAGGGCCAGCAAGATGGATGGTCTGGTGGGGAGAGGGGCTTGTGTGCGAGCCTGGTGATCTGAGCTTAATCCCTGGACCCCACAAAACAGCAGGAGAGAACCAACTCGTGAGAGTCGTCCTCTGGCACACCACACACCTGATGCGCAGGTCCACACCTACAAATAAATAAACCGCAATCTTAGCCTTTTAAATCCACAAGTGCAATGCAGTTGGGCATCGATTTGAACATGCAATGTCTAGTTCACACAAAGGCACACGCATGTATTGAAGGCGTGGGCCCTCGATGGTGGTGCTACTGGGAGATAATAGACTCATCAGGTAATAACTCCATCAATGCACTAATGAACTCATAGCTTAATCAGCTATTAGGAGATCCTTCCGGTCTCTCACTCTCTGCTTCCTGGCTCCCAGAAGTGAGCATCCTGGATGGTTTGAATGTTCCCTGTTATAACACTTGGACTCCGCTCAAACCTAGAGCCACAGAGCCAAGCAATTGGGAACCAAAGCCATGAGCCAAAATCTACCTTTCCTCCTTCTGGCGTGTTTCTCTCTGTTGCTTTATTACAGTGTTGTAGAATACTAACACATGCTGGCATAAATCTGCCTGGGAAAATCAAGGAAGAGAGCTTAAAAGGGCACAGAGAAGCTGACCCATTGAAAGACAGACAGACAGACCGGGGTCTGTGCTGGAGACAAGCAGAAGGCTTACATGCAGAGGTCGTGGCATATGCAAAGTCAGAAATTCCTAGCATGCTCTGGGAGCTACAAAATTACTCCTCCAAAGTCTGAGTAGACCCGGGGGAGTGCAGTCAGGGGTATCTGATGGAAAGGCTGGAAAGGTCAGTAGGTCAGGATCCTCAAGTGCCTTCCAGGGCAGGTCCGGAAATGTAAATTCTGCCAGTAAGCAGTGGGGAGCCAAGAAGAGTTTTTAAGCAGGAAAGTGATGTGGTCAGAGGTCTCATTAGCAAGGTCCCCCAGGTAGATGGGCAAGAAATGTCTTGGGAAGGAAAGTTCATGCACCCTACAAGGGGTCAGGGATTGTCAATCCTTACAAGTGGTCAAAGAAGCCGAACAGTAGTGGCACACGCCTGTAATCCCAGCACTCGGGAGGCAGAGGCTGGCAGATTTCTGAGTTCGAGGCCAGCCTGGTCTACAGAGTGAGTTTCAGGATAGCCAGGACTACACAGAGAAACCCTGTCTCGAAAAATTAAAAAAAAAAGAAAGAAAGAAAGAAAGGAAGGAAGGAAGGAAGGAAGGAAGGAAGGAAGGAAGGAAGCAAGGAAGAAAGAAAGAAAGAAAGAAAGAAAGAAAGAAAGAAAGAAAGAAAGAAAGAAAGAGGTCAAAGAAAACTTACCCAGCTCAGCCAGAATTGGACCACAGCCTGTGTGCTCTTTGTCTATGTAAGAAGTGAGGTGCGTGGTCTATCAGGAAAGAGTTTTCCATGAGTCCCCAACTCCCATCCCAGGGAAGATGAGCTTTATATCCTGGGCATTGTCACTGGTCCCTCCTTGCAGACAGAGTGGCAGGAGCTGGCCCACACTGCTTTGCACCTAAAGGCCTGAAGTTCAGGAAGGAGCAGGCTCCTCCAACTAGATGGGTCTTTAAAAACCAGAGAATGCCAGAGTTGCAGACACATGAGACAGATAGATAAGCTTAAAAAAAAAAAAAAAGACTCCAAGGTTGCCTTTGTCATTTCAAATGATGTTTCCCTTTGACCCAGGAAGGGGTTCTAAATGCATAAATAGAGCAATAGTCTCCAGCATCAATGTTTTGATAAAATGAAAGAGGGGGAAATACCTAATATCAACACCACCTCCGGGAAGCACAGTCAGAAAAAGTTATCAAGCATGCTGTCAGAGCGTGGCAGGCCTCACTGTCACCCACCTGACTCTGGGTGCCTAATAAAGGCCGCATCCAGGAACTTGTCGCTCTCGAATGCATAATTCACTAGTCAAAAAAGCAGCGGTAATACATTGCATTTTCATAAGGGGCTCTGAAGCTGTCTAATTTCCCTGAGCCTCAGGACGGGCAGGAGGCCGTGGCCACTCGAGGAGGCCCCTTTATGCATTATGGATAGAGGCTTTGCAATGCAAAGTGACAGCTCAGGTCCCCACCCACCCACCTGCCCCCAGCCCCCAGTTCCTGCATAAAGGCCTAGAACTACGGGGTTGATCTGTCCCCAAAGCCTACCTGTATTTGGTACCTAGAAATGAGTATTACTGTGTAGGTGTGAGGATGTGTGTGTGTGTGTGTGTGTGTGTGTGTGTGTGTGTGTATCTGATAAGGTAGAGGAAGCTTTCATATCCCAGTCCCAGTCACCACTGAGGGAAGCCGGGGCAGAACCTCTAGCAGGTGGGTCTTAACAGACACAACCAACTTGCCTGTCACTTGACGACACACTTTTAAGATGGAGCAAAGAACAAGAGAATCTACAGAACCATCCAACCTCTGCCCATGTCCACATTGGTGTCCCTCACAGGCCCCAAATTAGACCTCCACTACTTCCCTGCCACACAGAAAACAAGTATGTCTTCTCCCAGCCCCTCGCAGAGGAAAGAGAAGGAGAGAAAGTTGTTAAAGCAAACAGCTAAGTACAGCATTCATGGAATCCTGGCCCTCAGGAGGTAGACGCAGGATCAGGAGTTCGAGGTCAGCCTCAGCTACCTGATGAGCGCGAGGCAGGCAGCCTGGGATACATGAGGCATAGTCTTTAAATGTAATGGGGGAGGATCTCTTTGTGAGGGGGGAATTTTAGGTAAGAAAACAGAGTCTCCCTCTAACCTCGCCTGAGGCCACTCCCTCAGCCTTCCTCTGATCTGGCCAGATATGAAGTGAGCTGTGTGGTGTGCTGGAAAGACCACAGGAGTGGAGAGAGCTGGGCTCAAGGGCTGTCCCTGCCTCTGTTGCCATGACACCTGGAATACATAGGCTTTGACGCGCTCACACAGCAATGGTCAGCGTGGCGCACCAGCCTTCTCTCAGGTACCGGGGCCAGCCACTGCACGGTGCCTTACTGTAGCTTTTATCAAACATACGGTGCTGAGCTGCCGGGGCGTTTACATCCCTCTGCCTTGAGTTCATACACTTCAGCATCTCCATCTCCAAAACAGAAGCAGAAGCATCAGACACCTGACCTGAGGACAGAAATGCTGGAAAGGAAGATGAAAAGTGTGGCACTGGGAAAAGTCACATGGGACAAGCATAAGGGACGTGCTGGCTTGCATCAACTTGACACAAAGAGAGGATTTCAACTGCGAATGGTCTCCATCGGACTGACCCATGAGACGTTATCCTGATTGATGGTTGATGTGGGAGGGGCCAGCCCGCTGTGGGCCGTACCACTCACTCCTGAGCGGGTGAGCTTTGGGTGTGTCTAAAGAAAAGCAGCTGAGCCAACCAAGGAGAAAGCAAGCCAAAAAGCAGTGATCCTCCCTCTGCTCCTGCCCGAGTTCCTGCCTGGACTTCCCTTCTGTGGTGTCTGTGATTGGAACATGAAAGCTGTGGTTGTAAGGTTTTTAATAACTCTATTAGTTCTCAATATGACCGCGCCAACCCCCAGTAATCAAGACAGAGGCCTATCTGCTTAATGAATCAGCTTTAGCACAATTACTAGGCTGAAATTACCCCCTGAAAACTATTTTCTACGCTATACTAGTTGTTTCCTGACTGCACTCCCCAAGTTCCTAGCCGTCTGAGTCTGGCCCAGGTCGCTTCTGTTCTTCATTCTGTCCTCAGGGGGCACTTCTCTCTACCACATGCTCCTGGTCCATCCCACCTAATGGCAACCCCCAGCTTCTCCTTCCCGTCCTCTCTCTCCTTGGCCCCCAGCCCTGTAACGGAAGCCCCGCCTACTTCTATTCTCCCCAGTGATTGGTTGTCAGCCACTTTGATGTAACCAGTCAGAGAAGATTGTTGAGCAAAGTTTACACAAAGTTTACATTTAGTGTAGGTGAGAATATGCTCCTCAAAGGGACTGCAACCAAATTAGGGGAACCAAACCCCCTCCCCCAACAGAAAACCATGTAAACCCTTTCCTCCCCAAGTTGCTTTGAGTCAGTATTTTATCACCACAACAGTCTCAAACTAGGTCAGGAGGTGAGAAGGTGAGCTCCTATGCATTATGGGATGGTAGCTACTAGGTGGGCTTCATCTGGCAAGACTTCCCCAACCCAGTGTTGCAGTGAGCCATGGGCATCTTTCTGCTCCCAAACGCCCTTTCCTCTTAGCCTTCTGATCTCCCTCCTTGATAGCCAGTTCTCAATGAGGAAAAGCTATGGGTTCTGGAGACTTCTCCAGTCCTCAGCAGCTGGGGCTCCACAGTGGTAAGAGTGAGCGGCCAGTCAATATGGAGAAAAGGGAGAAGGTGCGAATGGCACGTATAAGGAGTTAGAGGCTTTCCTCAGAGCTGTCCCCACAACACAGACAGGGAGTCGCTCCAGCCATCCCGCCCTCTAGTGACTTCTAAGGCCTTAGTGGTGAGAGACAAGAATCCAGGAGTGACAGGTGAGCAGATGCCAGCAACTGTCTGGGTAGAAATGCCACCATAAGCCACATGCTCAGAAAGGAGAAATCACAGGAATTCTCTGTATATGACCGGAAGACAGTCCTTAGTGCTGAGAGGAAAGAGCGTGGGGAGGGGAAGGAGGGAAAGAGAGGAAAGAGAAAGCTGGAGAGAAATGAAGAGAAAGCTAAGGATCCTGGAATGAGCCCGAGGCAACTGAAGAAGATGTTTCCCTGATCCTCTCTTGAATTCTGCTACTCTCAACATATTTACACGTTCTGGGAAGAGCAGTTGCTCGGGAGGCTTAGAGAAGTGGCTGAGCTTTCTGCGGGTCTCCAAGAGTTCATCACTGAAGAGTTTGCAGCCAAGCAGACGTGCCACTTTACCTATATGCCCTTAAAGGAGAGGGCAGAACGCTTGGGAGGGTTAGGACAAACTTTAGATATAAAGCAGAAATTCTAAGTAGATCTTCTCCAGAAGCCACAGGACAGATGCCAATAAATGTATGGGGTCTACAGATAATACCTACTTTGCAGAGGTCTCTGTCTTGTGATGGACAGAAGGTTCAATGGGAGACGCAGGGAAAAGCCAGCAACTGTGTCCATGGGCCTCCACAGATGGTTGAAATTTTGTATGTACATGAATCTGTTTCTTCCAACCTAAGGAAATGGCACCTCTCAAAGTCACGGGCAGACATACTGGAGAAAGTCGGTTGATGCTGCACTGAGGATCCAAAAGGCTGGGGAGCACGTGGTCAGGTAGGAAGCTGTGTGGACCAGCAGAGCAGGAAGGGAAGGTCAGGGTAGAACAGCCTCCTGCTTGCTGAGAAGTGCAGCTCTGAGAGAGCTCTTACAGGCTTGCTTCGTGGTCTGGCTTGGGCGAATCTGTAATATAAATAATCTAGAAAGAGGGGGCTGGAGAGATGGCTTGGCACTTTCAGGGGTTTTTTTTGCTCTTATAGATGACTTGAATTTGGTTCCCAGCGCTCACATCAGGCAGCTCATAGAACTGTTTATAACTCCAGCTCCAGGGGATCTTATACCCTCTCAGTCTACTCATCTGCACCCCCACACACACACACGCATACACGCATACACACATGCATACACAAAGACAGACACACATAAATAAGCATGTAAATAAAAATAAATGAAATAAAAAAGTTCTGGAGAGGGAAATGGTAAGACACAGGTGCTTTGCTGGGGGAGGGTAGAAGAATGAAGGGGAAGGGCTTACACTAAGGAAGGGGGGAGGGCAATACAGAGGGAAGAGGAATAAGTAATACTAAGGATGTTTGTGAAAGCCATAAGGAATTATGCTAGCTTATGTTTACCTAAAATAATATATAACCATATGTATACAGACGTGTGTGTGTGTGTGTGTGTGTGTGTGTGTGTGTGTTTTAAATAAAGTTACACCACTTGGGATAATAATGCTCCCCTTAAGAGACATAGACTCTTGAATAAAACTCTAAGTACATGCAAAGAAACACCCAAACATGCAAAACCTCCCTTCAAGTTGTCGATCAGAGGAGTCCAAGAGACTCCCAAAACAATATAGACAACCACTTGCAGTGGGATGCCCGACCCCAGCCAATTCAGCTACAATGCAGCCTCTATATCTAAAGCTCATGGAACATCTCAGAAGAGGGAGTAGGAAGATTCTAAGAGCCAGAGGCCCAGGACATTGATGCAAGATTATGTCTTCTACATATGACAAGGAGGCTGTACCTATGACATGTCAACAATATGGCTGCCCAAACAAGACCTGCACAGTGACAACACCAGTTGGCATGTCATTGTGGATGGGGGCAATCTCACAAGGCCCTACCCCTTAGATGAAAAGCTACAGGGGATTAATGAGTGCCTCGAGAGGAAGAATCAGTCGGCCCCAGGAAGGAGGCCCCTAATTGGTTATCCAATCCCAGCCTTACACACATACCTTGCATAGGAGCAAGACTAAGTAGACTCTGCGGGTTGTATGTCTATATTTGTATATACACATCTGCTTTAAGGGGCCATGGTACTCACTGGATCAGGGGAAGGTCTGGTTGCTGACACAACACACTGCATCCACAGCTCCACACGTGTGTCTAGAGCACATACCTTGAGAAACTGAAGGATAGTGAGATGGTGAAGATAGTTAGTACTGGGTGGCTGTCTCACGCTGGGGCTCCCAGAAGCAAGCCCTGAGAGAAGAATTAGAAGCCATGTAGTTAACTTAGGAGAGGATGCCAGGAATCGGTGGTTAAAGTGCAGTTAGGCAGGAATGGGAAGAGGCCATGTGCAGAATGGGTTGCTAAGGGGTTTGCTGCTCCAGACAAATGACGAGAGCCCTTCAAAAGATCACGCAGGAGAGCTGTGGTGCTCCTTGGGGTTTGGCATGGCCTTCACCACCTTGAAATAGAATAGAGTTAATGGCCGACATGAGACTCTGAGAATTTACTACCATTTCCTCCTGAGAGGAGGGAGCCTCAAGGGGCTCACAAGCCTCTCCTCCACAGTGACATAAAAAGGGAAACAATTAGCTGAGGTGGGGTTCAGGGGTGCAGCTGCCTTCACGTCACCTGTGATGGTATAAATAACCATGATAAACCATTGGTTCACGAAGCTGGACACAGTGATAGACTCCTTCCCTTGGGGTGTGGGCACCCTCTCTGTCTGGGGTAGCGTCTCCCCAGGAAAAATCACACGGGAGGGATGAGCATTCACCTTTTGCCCACTGGGTCAAGGAGACTGGGAGTGTTTCTTCTCCAGCCAGCGTTTGGATTGTCCTCTAGTTACTTTAATACTGGGCTGTACAAAGCTTTCCTCCTGAAAAGGACACCAGAGCCTCATCCACTATGAAAAGACACTGAAGCTAAGATCAAATAAAGTATTTTTTCTACATGGGGATCATCCTGAGTTAACCAAACAGACCCTTAAATTCTCTCTTACCAGTATCTTTGTGAGAAGAAATTGTGATACGAATAGAAGGAAGTCAGCATTATGGTCATGAATGCAGGGGTCAGAGAGATGCAGCTTCAAGCCAAATAATACAGGCAGCTATAAGGGACTGAAAAAAAGGCAACCAAGCCACAGACTGCCCCATCAGGTCTCTGGATGGAGCCCCCAAGGGATACTGGCTTTGGACTTCAATCCTCCAGAACTGTCTTAAGATACCTCTTATCTGTGGCCTTTTGTTACAGCAGCTACCAGATGCAATATATCCATCAAGCACTGCAAAGGGCCCCTCCCTGGGGTATGAATCATGTGTGCTACTGCCTTCCCAGAAGGAGCAGCAGGCATTCTCTCCGGCAGTGTCTCACAGGCTTGCAGCGGGATGCCTGCTATCTCCTTGCAGAGTGATGGATGTCTGTGGGTCATGGCGTGCCAGGAGCAGCATCAGCCCTGCAGGGTGTGGCCTGAGCTGGGCTCCACCACTGCACCAACCCCCAGAGCTGTACAAAGCAGGGACCTCTGGGTGCCTCTCTGGGCGGTCAAAGCCTTGCTTTTCTTTGCAAAGGCCAATGTAAGGTGCAGAGGCAGTAGATGCTAAAGCCCCAGGGAGCCCAGTGTTGGAACAGCCCGGAGGTGCCAAAGAAACAGCCTCCCTAGCTTGCCAGGCATGCACCCAGGTACAAGCCCAGAATTCAGGCTTTCATCCCGATACCCCGGTTGTTAATAAACACCATGCCAAAATATGCCCTGCTTAAATAAATTTGAGGAGAAAAGCTAATTTAAACTGATTTATTCCTTAGGACAAGTAACATACAATAGACAATTTCCTTCTCTTGGGATTTCTTTCTCAAAAAAAAAATCAAATGATCATATGAAACATAGCAGCTCCCCCAGCCAAGAAGGAGACACTACTCAAAGGCGACCGCAGGCCAGGGTGTGGGCTGTTTACGATGGTGGTGAGCCTGGCCTGGGCACCGTCGCTCATCATGCCCCATTCCATAAGGGAGGTGTTGTGGTTAGTCCCTATTTTATAGGTGAGTAACAGGGGCTCTGGCAAGGGAGTGGGGTCTAGGGAATAGGTCACTGGAGCATTTGAGGATGACCCCGGGAATAAGGTGAGCTGCGCCCAATCAGGCAGCTTGGCTCCGGGTTTTCAAAGGCTGACTTACACCTAGGAAGCAAACATAAGAATGAGCCTGCCATCTCACCTGGGTGATGAGAATAGACAGACAGCCAGGGCTCGGGTCCCTGATGTACCTGCTCCTTCACCACCAAATGGCCAAATTCAAGTCTGCCTGCCTGAACCTTGCTGCTTGGCTTCCTCGGGCCAAATCTGCCTGAGCCAGAGGGTCCACCGTTACAGGGAGATGTCCAGCCCCAGGGAACTCCCTGTCCTGGTTTCTGCCCGGCTGGTCTCACCTCTGTTGCCTTGTCAACGAGGAAAGAGTAAACTGAGCTGGGTACCAGAGACAAAAAGGCTCAGATTGACAAGTGGTATTTACGTCTTCTGGCCTTCGAGTCCTGAGTGTATAGAGAAGCACAAGTCAGGGGTACCTCCGGAAGATGCTTCCTTGAACCCCAGACTTCGGCAGCCTCCCTTGGGCCTGAAGACACTTTGCTGACTCTGAATGTGCTGTTCCTCTACCAGGCCATGACACTAAAGCATCTTCCAATCCCAAAAGTGGGCGTGGTTACAGATGAGGTAAGTAGGTGAAAGGTGACCTCTAAAAGCATTCGGTATACGCAGACTCTCCAAGCCTGATCCGGAAAGCATGCTCATGTCCTGTTAGGCCGAGGGACCTGGGGTAGGCAGATCATGTCATGTCATTGGCTGGAGCTGGTAGGATGCTTCACACAAGCACTCAGAGGGGGGGGGGAAGGCCGGGGGGGGCGTTGGAAATGAAACTACTGTGGCTGTTCCAGCTCCCAGTTCTAAGCATGGACCCTGAACCCTCACTTTACCTGGGAACTTTTCGCCATGCGCTCAAATTTAAAAGATGCTCGAGTCTGAGGTTCTCTTACACAGGAGATGGGGACAAGAGGGACTACAGGAAGGAATTAGCTCCCTCTGCTCATAGCTGTAGACCTTTAAAACTGGCAGATGATCAGCGACCCTTGCAACCAAGAAGGACCGCTCAGACCACGGAGGAGTCCCTTTCACCGGCAAACTGCACGAGGGTCCCTGGCCTAAGAGTGTGGGTGGGAAATTTGCTCACTCGCGACCAGCCCAGCTCTGTACCAGTCCCTGTCAGGCCCTGTCAGAGCCCCCTGCCTCTGTCTGGCACAAGCATGGGGGTAATCCCTCCACCCCAAACTTTTGTGTCTTTGTAAAATGTTTAGTGAAAAACTGCCGACTATGTAAATCAGAGATCATTAGAGGTTGGGTTTTTCCTCAAAGAATGGATTCAGCAAAACGCTGTTTTCTCCCCAGCTCTGGGTCTCTATTTAGGGGATTGGAGCTCTGTTTGTTTATTTATTTATTTATTCATTAGCTGGGCCCACAGTCAAGGAGAAGGGAGCAGGGCCATTAATCTTTCCTGTCATCCGTTCACAGATGTGGAGTTCACACTGCAGCAAATGTGAAGTCAGCAGTACACAGCCACAAGGTGGAAATTTCAAGAGAAATAAGCTTAGAGGAATGAAAAAAATAAAATAAAATAAAAGAGAGTGGGGGTGGGGCGAGGAAGAAAGAGACACATGGACAGGGACGGGGCACAGTTAAGATACAGTCTGTCCCTCCCTGGGTGCCTGTGTGTGCTCAGGGTAATCTTGTTCTCAGCATGGAGGAGCCATTGATATGTTAATAATAATTTTCTTCTCTCTTCATCCTAAAGAAATAAGTTTGCAAACTGATTCCAATAAAGCAGTTTTATGTGTGTGCTGTTCAGAGTGGCGGCTGCAATGTATGCATGTGTTCTCTCTCTCTCTCTCTCTCTCTCTCTCTCTCTCTCTCTCTCTCTTTCTCACCTATTTAGTAAGTTCTAGAAATCTCCATGGAAGGGCAAGCTCTCTCAGGCATGAGGTATCCCTTTTGGGAACAGTGTGTGACCGCCAGCCCTTGCAGAGGGACAGCTCTGTGGCTGGGCTGCAGGACTAGACACTTTTCCAAGAGAACAAACCTATCATTCTAAGTGACTCTCATACCTAGTCCTGACCAGGAACCTGGCTAGCACCAGTTGGGGTGAGATAGATCAGAAAACTCAGCCATGGGACTGGAGAGGCAGCTGGGTAGTTAAGAGAACTGTCTGTACTTCCAAGGGTCTTGAGTTCAATTTCCAGCAACCACATGGTAGCCCACAACCATCTATTCTGGGATCTGATGCCCTCTTCTGGCATACAGGTATAAATATGTATAGAGCACTCATATACATAAAATAAATAAATCTTAGGAAGGAAGGAAAGAAGGAAAGAAGGAAGGAAGGGAGGAAGAGAGAAAGAAAGAAAAAGAAAGGAAGGAAGGAAGGAAGGAAGGAAGGAAGGAAGGAAGGAAAGAAACTACTAAGCTACAAGTTTCCTACAGTGGAGTCTTTTCCAATCCTGGTGAATCCCAGAAATCCCAATAAATCTATACCATCTTGCCAGAGTCAGGAACTCCTGCCTCAGTTTCCCTCATCTGCTTTTGCTTTGAGGACTGAGGTTCTGAGAGTTTAATTCTTTGCTAGACAACTTGTTTTCTCAGCTGTGCCTAGAGGCCATGGGTAGCCAGAGTCCCAGAAGGCCCTACCCTACTAGAACATTTCGGAGACCCAACACTGTACCCATTTCTCAAACCAGGTTCTCTGATCTCAGCTTGACACAAACCTGACTTCATTTCTTGCCTCAAGCTGTAGCCATTCCACTAGTCTGAGATGCTAAGGTCTTAGCTACATAGCCACACCCAGGTATGGCCCCATCTCAGGTAGGAAAGGCTTAGTCCAGCCCACCCTGATCTGCCCACTCAGCCCTGAGCAGCGGCGGAGCTGCACTGCCTATCCAGGAGACGCTGAGGTCAGTAATTTCGCTCATCACCATGTGAGCTCCTCGGGGCACCCAGACTGTGGGTTCATCCTGCGCTTTGAAACTCTGTGCATTCTCAATGAACATTTGTTGAATTTCCTTGAATCCCCGATCAAAGGCAGAGTTGGGAAAGCATCAGCTGACAGAAGACTGTGGTTAGGTTTGTGTGGAAAGCAGTGGACAGGCTGTACCTTCTTCCCTGCATGAAAGAAAAGACACGCGATGCCTGAGCTTGTGTTGAGGATTCCGAGGCTGTGTCTGGACCTGGTGATCCCTCAGAGAGTCTGCTGTGTGCTGAAGGGAAAAGTGATGCTCTTGCCTCGCGATAAGCATGCGTCCCTGCTGTGTGTTGTGGAGATTTTTAAGAGTTGCTTTTCAGAGCACAGTGGTTTTATACAAATGGAGACAGACAAGCAGTGAGAAGAAGAACCTGGATCTGTCAGAGCAGGTGTGGTCACAGGACCATCTGGGGCTGAGCCGAGTCTGAAACACATACCACAGGGAGCATGAGGCTAATCCAGGCACACTCCAATGTTCTCACCAGCACGCACTCCCAGCACCCGCAGTGGGTAGCAGACACACTCGAGTCTCCTCCTAGAACATCTCCACCTCTGTTCATGCCATTTCCTTGTGGCGGTGTGCAGCTTCGACCTGGAAAATGCAAATACAGTCTAGGCCTGAGAGGAATTGAGAGGGAAATGCTTGCAGGCCCTTAGCAGCCGGCACAGCGCGTGCCACTGCTATAAATATCAGCTTCCTGAGAGGCGGCAAGCCCAGCATGCAGCCGGCGCCATCCCACAGCCTCTTCCCTCAGCTTCCACCCCACCCAGGGTTCCAGGCAGATCAAGTCCCATGCCACCTCTGTTCATGTTTTTCTGTCAGTCATCTCTCCCCTTGCCTCTGCCTCCCTCCTCAGGCTCATCCTTTAGATCTGGGACTGCCTCCTCCACCACACCCCAAAAGCATGCTTGTGAAACCTGGGTCCTCTTACCCGTCTCTAAATTCTGCCCTAAAATCATGATACACAACACATCAGAATCTTATTTCAGTGAAGAGTCGATGGTAAATAGTTCAGGCATCGCAGGTTTTGTGGAACAGAGCTGGGATGTTCTAGTTTTCTTTGTTCCTATGATAAAAAAACAAAAAACAAAAAAACTGATCCCAAAGGCAACATAGGAGAGGGAAACGTTTATTTTAATTCACAGGTCGCACAGTTCATCATTAAGGCCAAGCCAGGAATTCAAGCAGGACCTTGAAGCAGAAACTATGGAGGAATTCTGCTTGCTGGTTCACTCTCTGGCTCATGCTCAGCTAGCTTTCCTATGCAGGCCACTTGCCTAGGGAAGGTAACACCCAAAGTGGACTGGGCCCTCCTACACCAGTTAACAATCAAGATAATGCCCTACAGATATGCTCACAGTCCAGTCTGATCCGGACAAAGCCTCAACTGAGACACCCCCCTCTTCAGGTGACTCTGAGTCATGTCAAGTTGGCAGTTAAAGCTGACTAAGGCATAGACCTAGTCCATTTTTCTAGACACAATGGTCTAGGCACCCCTAGACACAGAGAGAAAGAAACACAATGCTTCTAGCCACTGACCACAGCTTTGATGTGCTCTGTGAATGTAGTATTATTTTAACTAGAATCAAAATAATAAAGTAGTAAACTTTCTCCAAGCTGGGCTACTGGAGCTGACTTACCAGCTCACCTATCTCCCATGCTCTTCCGACAGCAGCTCTGCCGTTTAGATCTAAACAATCTCTGTATCTATCCAGATAGAAAAGCGCTAAGCTGTAGAAGGCTTTAGTTCCCAGTTGGCTTTTGCTTTCTGAGTGGTTAAACAGACTGTGGAGCCCTGTGGGAGGCTCCTTGGCCACTGTGGCTTTGGGAGAGAGTCAGGAACGGGCTTTTTTTAAGTGACAGATAACCAAATGCATGATGACTTCTGACAACAGGCTAGGACTCCATGAACAGAGCTAGCCTTGAGTCTGCTGTGGGATTTAAAAGCCTGGACCTCTATGGCTCACTCGTGAAAGAGTCACTTCTTTGGAAATATTCATGAGTTTCAGGGGGTTGGGGGAGTTTCAATGTGAAGTCATGCTGATGGCCTGGATTCTACAGTTCTCAGAATAGTCTCATTTTGCAGGTGTGAACCGCCACCTCTGAGACTCACAAGTGGGAGGAGTCCATCAGACAGAGCAAACTGCAGATGAAATTCTTAAGGCTGTCTTCTTTGAAAACTTAATAAAACATTATTCTAGATAGTTTGCAAAATGATCATAATAAGTTGTACTTGCTGCTGCTGCTGCTGCTGCTGCTGCTGCTGCTGCTGCTGCTGCTGCTGCTGTGTTGCTGTTGTTGTTGCTAATGACTATTCTACACTCACCATCCTGTGGGGACCTGCCCAGGACATGGTGAGATTCCCCACACTTTCTCTGAGTCTGGATTGTCCTGGTAAACTTTGACAAACAAAATCTAGAGGAAGTCATGGTGTTCTGCTCCTGAGCAAGCTTCAGCTCATCCTTCTGGAGCTCCGCCCAGCCTTCCTGGGATGAGAGGTGAGGGACAGAAAATACCAATAAGCCATCCAGGCTGGAGGAATCCCAGATAAGCCAGTCCACCGGCAGCCTTAGACACCAAGAGCCTGGCCGAGGCCAAAAGAATCGCCCAGCTGAGCTCAGCCCTCATTGCCAACCCAGAGAATTGGTAAGCTAAGCAGATGGTAATTGTTTTGACCCAGAGCTTTTGGAATAGTTTCTCAGCAACAAAACTGATAGTGTCTTTATTTAAAATGTATCAACATCACCTCACATTCATGGGTACTATCAACAACTAAATAAGTATTGGCAAGGATGTTGGTGCAGCCCTGTGGAAAACAAGTGCCTCAAAACATTAAAAATAGAATCATCATCTGATCCAGCAGTCCTTTATCTGGGCGTGCACTCAAAAAGATGGAGAGCAGGGTCTCAGAGTCACGTACATTCACTCTATCACCATTCCCAATAGCCAAAATCCAGAAGCAAGCTACATGCCCATTAACAGACAAATGAACGGGCAAACCATGAAACACACATGTGTGTGCCCGTGAACATGGCACAGCCTGTAAAGGAAACTCTGCCACATCCTATGACATGGGCGAGCCTTTAGAACATTGTGGTGAGACACCATGTGAGTCCACTCATAGGAGATGGCTGACAGAGGCCAAGTTCACAGGGAGAGGAAGAAGAAGGATAGTTGCTAGAAGATGAAAGGTTCTGGAGATGCGTGGTGTGAATGCAGAACAGTGTGGATGGACATCACTGAGTCCCTTTAAAGGATGCACTCATACCCAAAGCATGGCCAATGGTTACTGCTGGAGGCAGGCCACGGGGAGGCCAGTGAGAGCCCACGAAGCACCCTTCATCTCACACAGGTACTGGACCAGCTCTGAGAGCAAGCTGATAGGATTTCAGTAAGAAACATCCACACAGGCTCGTGCATTGAACACTTGGTCCCCAGGTGATAGAGCTGTCCTGGTCTCTTAGGACATAAGACCTAATTGAGAGAAGAAAGTGACTAGTGGTTCAGCCATTTCCTTCTTTTCTCTCTCTGTTTCAAGGCCATTGGGAGGTAAGCAGCCTTTCCCCTAGCACATCCCTGCCGCCATGATGTTCTGCCCAAGAACATAGATCCAAGCAGCGATAGATGGACCCTTCTGAAACCATGAGCCAAGAAAACTCATCCCTCCTTTAAGTTCCTTGTCTGGGACACTGTGCCCCAGCAACACCAACATCAACACCAACAGCAACACCAATCCAGAGTGTGCTTCCTTAGCTGTCAGTCCTGGGCTTCTCGGCAGCCTAACCTAATCCTTGCTTGCCCGTGGCACAGAATTACATAAGGGTCTTGTCTAAAACGCATTCTTGGGTGAAATTCAGGCTTGTGGAACCTGAATTCCCTACCAGCGAGCCTGAGATTTTTGAGACAGTCCTATTGACAGTGTCTACTCTGGTCAGCTGGAGACTGTTGTTTGTTTTTGTTTGTTTGTTTGTTTGTTTGTTTTTTTTTTGAGGATAGGGTTGGTCAGATACTAACGTCGTAGGTTCTGAGTGTGTACACGGAGCAAGATGATTCCTACAGTGGCAACTCCAGACAGATGGGCGAGGGACAAGCATGGTGTCTTTGCCACCAAATACTTCAACTTTTGTCCACATTGGATCCACTCGTGAAGATGCCACTGGATAGAAAAGTTCAGTTGCTCATCCAAAAAAATAAAGAAAGAAAGGAAGGAAGGAAGGAAGGAAAAGGAAGAAAGAAAGAAAGAAAGAAAGAAAGAAAGAAAGAAAGAAAGAAAGAAAGAAAACAACAGCCAAGTAAGTAAGAGGAGATTGGTGCCAGGGAATATTTCAATAAGCAAATGACTGACCTGAACCAACAGCTGGCTCACTTCCCTACCTTGTTCTCCACTCGCCCTTTCTTTTTCTTCTCTATCCCTGCATAAGCCCTGGCCTAGATCAGAGGGCTGCCCCTACCCTGTGCAGACTGATGAGCGGAAGGAACCGGACCCTGGCTTGCCCCTCTGCTCAGTCTATATTCCCCCTCTATCCTGTGTGTGATCCCTAAAGGGTTGATCCCACCCACCATTCACAGGGGGCCTCCTCAGCCTCTCTCTGGGATGGCCTGGGTGTGAGAGGAGGAGGAGGAAGAGGAGGAGGAGGAAGAACTTGCCTCACCCACCCCCAAAACACCAGGTCTCCCTGTTCCCTGTTCCCAGGGGAGACCCTGCACCCACTACCCTCATACATACAAGAGGAGGAATCTGGGGACAGGATGTCCCCTTCTCAGTCTGATGAGCCCAACTCAGGTAGGATCCCACATGGTGGTCCCTTCTCCTCCGCCATGAAAGGCAAGGGGGAAGGGCTGGGCACTTGGGTCAGAGGAACCAGCTTGCCTTGCATGAGGCATTGGGATTGACCGTCCTGTACACAAACAAAAGACACAAACAGCCAGGAAGCTCATTGAACATCTCACCATACACACATATTTTAAAAATCGTGTACATGATAAATAGTGTATAATTTACACTCATCGCTTCAAAACTAAGTTTTAAACTACGTATAGGTGTTTCTCATAAGTATTTTTGTTTGTTTTCTCAAACTTGGTACTGTCTGAACTTTCTTTTGAATCTTTGTTTTAAGGTATAAGAATCTGTGTATCAATATGTTTCTCAGCTATGATAGGAAGAGATACATTCCCGATTTCAACGCTTCTGGTTTGAGTTTAGTTCCGTGTCTGCAACTCAGAACATCAAAGGGTTTGTGATGACTGCTGGAGTTTGTGGTTGTTGTTTGTTTGTTTGTTTGTTTTAAAGAAATTATTTTAGGGCTAGAGAGACTGTAGTTCAGTGGCTAAAGTGTTTGTCCTGCAAGCGAGAGGCCCTGGGTTTGGATTTCTGGCACCGTGTTTAAGACTGACGCGGCAGCCTCCTGTATCCCAGCTCTCAGAAGGCAGAGATGGGGTCCCTGGGGCAAGCCCTGTAGCTCAGCTAGCACCAGGTTTCTCCAGAGACCCTGTCTCAATAAATAAAGCAGAAAGCAATCAAGGAAGGTACTTATCATCAACTCAGGGCTTACACACACACACACACACACACACACACACACACACATATATAGAAGCAAGCATGCAGTCACACATGCATGCTCACATAAGCACAGAAAGAAAGAGGGGGGAGGGAAGGAGGAAGGGAGACAGAAAGGAGCAAAAAAAAAAAAATTTTTTTTAACCAAAAGTGTCAGCGGCAACCTAGCCAGCCCCTCCAAGAACGAGCACTTTGAACTAATCCACCTTCCCGCTATCCCGGGCTGCAAAGTCAGGAAGAAGCAAGCAACTGGGAAAGGCATGAAGCCAGGATCACCCCGGGCAGCCTCAGCCCCTAACACTTGCACGGAGTCTTACTGAATATCAAAACAAAAATAGATTATGTCTCAGAAACATGAAAATGATTTGACACTGTTTATATAATCTAATTCAAATCGCAGGCCCCCTAATCGACATTTAATTGATGCAATGATGTTTTCATGACGGTAAATAAACAAAATATATGAACAGAAACATCTTCCTTGATATTTAATGACTACTTAACAGCTACTGGGGTCAGAGATACCGCGCGCGCTAATAAACAAATGCTTAATAATCAATTGGAAGTCATTTCCCTGGTTATTGCTTCATTAAATCAGGCTCCAACGTCAGCTGCGGGACAATCCTCCCAACAGGAAAACAATGGCTGAGAAATAAAAAAGCGTGCAACAATGGCCCCGGTGTAGCCGTGGGTTAACTGGTAAGGTTTCCTCTCCAGCCCTAAAGTCAAATGTGCTTAGCCTGCCAGTGTGCTGGGCTTTGTTGCCTTAAAATAGAGTCTGCCTCCAATCCTGGATCCATTTGCTATAAGCCCCGCCCCCTACCTTCTCTACCCGGTAATCAAAGTAAGACAGAACCTGTGCAGAGAGCCCAGCACAGCGACGACTAGGTACTAAGTACTTGGCAGGATGGCCCTTTCCTGTGTCATCTGCCACAGTTGTTACAACTCTAACTGGCCACTGACCTCTGAGCACTCCTGACATTCACTCTGGTCACCTCTCCCAGTCAGTGCCACATCACAGTGAGCTATTCTCCCCTGGCCCTGCTGGTGGCCCCATGAGCTTCCAAACCATGTCCATGAAAGGGGCACCACTAGCCATGCTGGTCAGTGGTCAGCGCCAATGTTTGGCCAGAGCTCTGAGCCTTTGTTCCTTCTCAGGCACCTGGAGCCTGAGGCAAACTTTTCCTCTGTCACCTCTGGCCAAGAGCTTCCAAGAGAAGAGACCTACATAGGACTCCACGTGGGCAAAATAGGGATCTCTTTAACTTCCTCCCCCAAGTCCCTCAGGGGTGTTGGGGTGGTATGTGTAATATGCTATGTATTATGCGCAATTGTATATTTGTGGTCTGTATGGTGTGTTATGTATGTGTCTGTATGCATGCAGTCTGAGGTGTATTGTGCAGGCGTTTGTGGCTACATGTGTGTGGTCTGTATGTGGACTGTGTATATGTACAGTCTGAGTGTGTGATCTGCCTGTGGTGTGTGACTGTGTGGCTGTGTCTACGTGTTCTGTGTATGGTGGGTGTACGTGTGCATACGTGGTTGTGTATGAGGATGTTCACTCGTGGGTGGTAATGAGAGGGTGACAGTGACCAGACAAAGCAGAAAACTCTTGGTACCAACGGACCATTTACAAGACAGAAATGCCACCAGGGTAAGCAGGGCACCAGGAGCTTGATGGTGCCATGGCGCCATCGTGTGGCCAGCCTGTGTGTTGGCTGAAGGTGCCATCTCCACTGATATTTCTTGGTTCCTAGGGTCCTTATTCTTATGAAGAGAATAAAGTTGTGTCCAGACGCCACAGACCTCAGAAGGGCACCGTTTACCACCGTAATGATTTGAGGCAACATGGAAGGAAAGAAAGAAGCGAGGGGAGGAGCCTGCAGTCTCGCAGACTTGGGTCTGAAACACCAAGAGTTCCTGGAAAAAAGTACCTCAAGAGGTCAGCCCCAAAGATGACTTAGATGGCAGCTGGGGGCGGGGGGGGGGGAGAGGGGGGGAGGGGCTCACACAGGAGTCCCAGGCCCTTGGTGCTGGGGATTCAGTGGAAAGGAGCCAGGGTCCAGATTTGGCCAGGAGGATGCAGTTAGAGAATCACCCCCACACACACACTCCTCATTTCTCCCCCTCTTCATGTTCCTTCCTCTCCTCTGTTTTCTCCTCCTCCCCCTCCTCCTCCTCTCCTTCTTCCTCCTCCTCCCCTTCCTCCTCCCTCTCTCCTCCTACCCCCTCCTCCTCCTCCTCCTCGCCTTCTTTCTCCTCTTCCCCTTCCTCCTCCTCTCCTCCTCCCCCTCCTCTCCCTCCTCCTCTCCTTCTTTCTCCTCCTCCCCTTCCTCTTCCTCTTCTCCTCCCCCTCCTGCCCCTCCTCCTCCTCTCCTTCTTCCTCCTCCTCCCCTTCCTTCTCCTCTTTCTCTCCCTTCCTCTTCCCTCCTCCCCTTCCTCCTCCTTTCTCTCTCTCCCACCCACCCATGTATCTCCCTCTTTCTCCCCTTTCCTTCCTCTCACTCTCCCTTCTCCTTCTTCCAACCACTCCCTCTCCACCCCTCCTCCCTCTTCCTCACCCTTCTGTCCTCCCTTATCCAGACAGTCTAGGAGAGTTCCCAAGAGCTTCTTCCTATATGACTTCTCACCTCTCTGAAGATTTCTCTACTGCACTGAACCCCATAAGTGAGTAACCAAATTTATACAACCCCCCCCTTTTTTTTAGGGAGAGCTACCTGTATTTCTCTTGCCCCGAGGTCATGTGTGGACTTCCAGGATGCTGCTACGGGACACTCAGACTGCGCATGCCTGAGACCTGTGGCTCGCTGTCCGCCTTCAATGGCTTTTGGCTTTAGACAGTGGCTCAGCATTGCCACACCACCCTTCCCGGATCACATCTCTAAGCTGAGATACTTCACAGTTCTGTTCCCGAAACAGGTACCCCAAGCACTGTCAAGTCTGGGAGCCAGGGATGCTGGATGGTTACAGGTCCTATGACACAGCGAGGAGCAGAGGCATGTCCCCAGGTTTGCCCCCTTATAGTGTCCACTGTCAGTCTTCTCCATTGGACCAAGAACCTGCAGAGGTCCAGCACCTCAGCCTGACTGTCTACTCTCCACTGAACTCCCAGTGACTGTCATGTATGGTGGGGCCAGTCACATTTGTCATGTGACTTTTCCCCAGGAGAGATAAACAAACATCTATTCGCTCAAGACAGGGTACCCATGCCAGGCCGTAAGAACAATTCTGGTCCAGCTCAGCGACCCACTGACTTTATACTGCTTGGGGGGAGGGGAGTGTAAGTAACTCTCAGGCAGCAGCCTCATGGGAAAGCCCGTCACACATGAGTACATGAGTGACAGCTCACACAAGCCGCATCCCTCAAGCTCCCTGATTTTCCTGCAGGGGTGGAGGATTGGGGGGGAGGGGGCCCCAGCCCAGTCTCCTCTGCCAGCAGGTGTTTACTGTTTTTCTACCCCTGCAAGGAGCCCTGTGAATCTCGTGATTTCCTGAGCCATGGAAACATCTCTCCCATTTCTTGAGTCTTGGGTACCCCTCCCCCACTCCGGAAAGCCTGAATACAGAGGAAATAGCTACCCAACACTAGGGCTTAATGAGCATTTGTTGATTGATAAATCAGGTCAGTGTGGAGACCCCACGTACACCATGCCTTTGGGGCAAGGGCTGGGTGAGCGAACCCCAAAGCTTCTCTCCTCTCAGACAAAGAGTACTTTCCCGCCCTCCCGCCCTCCTGCCTCTGTACCAGCTGGCCTCCTACCCAGGGCGCCCTCTCCATCTTGGCCCAGGCAATCCTCTGCTTTTCCAGAGCTTTCTGACCACTGTAGGCATAGCCAGGTTCTCAATGAGCCCCCGACTTTCCTCCCAACAGACTTTCCACCCACAAGACAACTGATGAGTCGTCAGAAACCAGGTCCTTGTCTGAGTCCCTGCAGTCACCCACCCAGGGAGATGGCAGAACCTGCCAGCAGCTCTCCTTTGTGATGGTGGGAAGGGGGAGGTGTAAAAGGAAAGAGAGGAAGAGATGGAGGGAAGCAAAAGAGAAGTGGGGGTGTGGGGGAGGGAGGGAAGCAAGGTCCGGCTTCTCCGTGGCTTTAGGGATCTTCCCCCTCCCCCACCACCACCACAGCATGAAGCCAGCCCCACTGGGTGACACCAAAGCACCCTGTGCCTCCCACCTGTCCTCTCGGACACATCCTTCTCATCAGTTCTCTGTGCTTCCCTGACTCCCGGCTCTCTTCCCCGTAGACACTGTCTTTCCAGAGTTAGCACACCTGCCACTCAGTGCTGACACAAGCAACAGACACAAGCTAGGAAACCACGCTGGGGGAGGGGCGGAGGGAGGCAGAAGGAACGGATCCCCCCAGCTGCTGAGGGTGGTTTCTGGGGGCTCCACCGAGAGCTCTTGCCCAGTGCCCCTCACCCACCCGCCCGCCACCTACAGCTGCTCCTCTGCACACTGGACAAGCAGGAATGCCTCCCGTGGGCGTGGGTACCGTCTGGGCAAAGACGCCCAGGAGGGGAACTCTTGTCCCCACTCTGTGTCATCCAGAAGGTCTGAGCAACCCTGTTTCCCCTCAGCTGCAAACCCTCCTGAAACACTAAGGATAAGACTACAAGCCAATCCCCAGCCCCGGAACACTCAAATAAAACAGCCCTCAGAACAGCATTCATTCCCTTAGCCTGCGGGTGCTCGGGTCCTGACTTATATGGGGTTTGAATCTGCCGACAGAGAGTTGGTAGCCAACCCTCCTGGAACAGTTGAGGGTAAACTGAGTGGAGGAACCCCGGGTAGGGAGTCTCCCTTCAACACACACAAAGCCTAATGCCACCCCTCCCCCACCCCCAGTCCCTGGGAGAACAGAGTTCTACACCGGTCTGTCTCTGCTGCTGTGAGGAACACTGTGACCTAAAGAGTGTCAGTGTCAGTGTCAGTGTCAGTGTCAGTGTCAGTGTCAGTGTCAGTGTCAGTGTCAGCTTCAGCCTGTGATTCATCGTGAAGGAAAGTCAGGACAGGAACTTGAGGCAGGAACCATGCTTTCTGGCTTGCTTTCCACGGCTTGATCAGCCTGTTCTCACACACAACCCCGACCACCTACCCAAAGCTGGCACCACCCGCAGTGGACTAGGCCTTCCAACATCAATCATTAATTAAGGGAATGCCTCACACACGCCCACAGGCCAACCTAATGGAAGTCTTTTCTCAGTTGAGTTTTCTCTTCCCCGGTGACTCCAGTTTGTGTCACATTGACCAAAAAAAAAAAAAAAAAAGGAGTAGCACAGGCTCCAGTTGCTAATCTTCCCCAAATCCCTGCAAGGGTGGGACCCTCCCTTTATGAAGGATAATTCAAGGAAGTCTGTGACTTGCCCAGGCTCACCCTGTGCGGAAGGAATGAGTCAAGACAGAAACCCAAGCCTAGCCCTCATTCTGAACAATTCTTACTTTTCCCCACCCTTTTGCTCTGAGAAAAAGGCACTCCGTGGGGATTGCCAAAAGAGAGGTGTAGGGAAAGCAGTTTAGCTGTAATTAGGAACACTGCGGAGGAAGAAAAAACAGCCAATACCATAGTAGGCACTCGCCCCCTGGGCTCTACTGTGCCTGTAGGTGTGTCTGGTCTGTCTCCATGCAGCCTGGCTGAGTCTGAGGGCCCCATCAGACTCCGCCACTCTAGTCTGATTGAAAACAAAGGATGGGCTCATTTGCCTTTAGGACCTGAGAGAATAAGAATAAACCCTCAAAAGCAAAGAAGAGCCCTCAGACTGGAGTAAGGGTCCACCCTAGCAAAGGAGACCAGCATGGGGGGGGGGGGAAGCAGCGCTCGGTGGCCCAGCCAGGAGTCCGTAACCACAACCCTTCTCTCCAAGACTTCAGAACCCCACAGAGAAAGGGTAGCCTCTAAATGTCCACAAGATCAGTAGAGGCATCCCCGAAGGTGGACGGACACTCCTCCATCCCCAGAGCACAGGATGCCTGATGCTTTGGATGGAGACCGTAATGATCCCACGGGCTGCATTGACCCTGCATGGGATCCATTGACGCTGTAGAAGTGAGGTTCTCATGTCACCTCTGACCTATCCAGGGTGACTGCTTGGATCAGGGGCTCTAAGGGCCCAAGGAGCAGCTTCTGGGGCCCCCAAGGACCTTCCCAAGGATGTGTTAGCGATGCCTGCCAAAAAGGAGGTCCAGGAGCTCTCCGGGAGCCTGCTCCATCCATCTGAAGAGGAAGTACAGGAGACAGCCTAGCGCGGAGGCTGAAGAGGGAGCCAGTCTTCTGAGTTTGCATCTTTGTGTCACTGGCTTAGCCAATAATAAATCATCTGGCTGCATAAATGAGTCAGAATCACTTTTTCCAGCCAAAAGCTAAATAAGAACTCTAACATACACTTTCTCCGTGCTTTCAAGTGACCATTAAGTACAAAGCTGTTGTTATTTAAGCTGCTGTATTAAAAGTTTACAGGATGAACAATTTTAGAATGGAGAACAATGTCCCATGTCAGCCTGGACGTGATGCTTCCTCCGAGGACATTTATCCATTCCTTATCTGGGTCTTTCTCATTATTCATGCTTTTGCTGTGGACCGTGACTGGTTGGCATAGTCCCCCTACTTCTTCCCTCCCTCTCCTTTCCTCTCCCTCCCTCCTCGTCTCCCTCCCTCCTTCCATCCTCTGCTTCTTATCTTCTTTCGACTCTTCATTATGGTACATCTGCACCCTCTCAGGCTGTTTCCTGAGACTCGTTGATTCTACTCAAGTTGAGAAAAGGAGTCACCATCTTTTTCCAGTCCTCAATTCAGACCGGGCCAGGGGAGACCCTCACCTTCTCAACTAGGAGGGGCCATTAAGTCGTTCTCTGCAGCCAAAGTGCCTCTTGCATTTTCTCTGGACTGTCCAAGCATAGGCAAACATCTTATTTCTAAGACAGCCTGCCACCTGTCACGATGGCCATGGAGCTCACGGAACAACACTGTTGGAACCGCAGTCCCAGAAGCTTCTCTCTCCACGTGCGTCGTGCCCAGTCTCAGGGTACTTCGTGCCAGAATGTCCTGGACAATTGCGATAATGCAGGTACCTAGAGAGTTTGGTTTCATTGGTCAGAGTAGGGACATGGCAATTGTGATATCCCATGCTCTTGTTGGCTCCAAAGATAAAGGCTCATAGCAAGAGCTGCTGCGTCCTGCAGCCCCTGCCACCTCTGTGTGAAGAACGCCAGAGTGGACTACATTTCCCAGTCTACTTTGCAACTGGATGTGGCCAATGAAGGACTCCATGATCATAACACATGCTGAAGCTACAAGAGGGAGGGCACCTGGTCTCTGCATCACAGTGTGGAGAGTCCCAGCCAGAGGCTGCAGGTCAAGGCTTCTTTGACATACAGGATTGAGACTGGACAGTCCACTGGTACAGGAACTGCAGTCACCTCAACACTGGTTTCCCTTTCTGGAATTTGCCCTTGGTGTGCTGAACCAGAATCACTCCACCTTTATGGGTGTTAGTAGGAAATTCTATGGAAGTGTTCTGGTAACTCAATCAAAGTATTAAGAGGCTGATTACCAGGCTTCCCCTAGCTCTGGCAACCCCAAGTTCCTACAACAGGGCTTCCATTGCAAGGACTCATCTGGAAACCAGCAGCCACCTGAAGAGAGGTTCCTCTGGGTGCTTTCTGAAGCTTTCTGATCCTCTAGCCATAGTGGCATCCCTGTAGTTCCTTGCGCTAACAATTCTTTCCTGCCTTGGTGTGGGCCTTTGCACTCACCACTCCTTCCAAACCCCAAATCATCATGGTCCACAGCTCTTGATGCAATTCAGATCGCCTTACCCTGGAAAAGGTGCCTCCTGGGTCATGTAGGCCATAGCCTGTGTAACTATATGTAGCCACCCTGGACAGGACTAAAATCTACCTGGGCCAGACAAATAGATAGCCACAGACAAATTATCATGGTGTAAACTGGAAACTGTCCAGCCCTTCTCCAAGACAAAAATGTCATGAATGTCAATATGCAATGGTGGTGGTATGTCCATCAAAGTAGGATTTGGCAAAACCTGCTCTGGGGACCTCAGAGTCTCTAATGATGAGAGGACGGGACAGCCACGCCCATGGACAAGGTGACTGTGCCCCATGGCACAGATGCCTGTGTACCATGGTGCTGGGTAGATGGCTCAGGCATCAAGAGGTGACCTCTCTTGCCCTGGGCACAAGAAGCTAGCCCACTCCCAAAGCTCTGCACCCGGCCAGCCCTCTCTTTCCCTCCTAAGCCTGTGTCCCCAGCTCCACTGGGCAGATGCCTGGGTACCATCAGCATACCCAACCCCATTCCATAAACCCTTCTTTCCCCCTTGGACCCTTGAAGAGACAGGTGAGAAGTCACCAGGGGGTGAATAAAGGGCAGTGTCCCTCGGGACCACAGAACATTAAATCCAATATTCTTTACTACAACTCTCTCCTTCCCTCTTGCAGCACCCTGCCCTGAGATTTGGGTATGTGAGGTTACACAAAGGATAACTGGCTTCATGTATGTCACACACCATGGATTCTCCTTTGGGAATAGTCTTCAGACCCGGGTGACTTATTTCTACCTGCCTGTCTCCCTGACTCCCATCGCCTCCACAATATGCTTCTCCTTCAGGCCGTTCCTCACTGGGTCAAAGACTATCTAACCCTCCATGTTAAGTCCTCCAGCCATGGATCTGTCTTTTCTCATCCACAGGTTTCCAGAGCCCCTGCTTGCCTTCCCTGTAACCCAGCACCAGTAAGCAGTACCTGTTTCCAAAACCAAACTCCATCCCAGAAAACAGGGTGTGACCTTGAGGTGTGCCCCACCCTCCACATACAAATGGAAGCATGGGAGGCCTTCACCCTGTCTCTCCCTTCCCCTGTCTGCATAGGAGTGACGTCCCCAGGGTCTGGAGGCAGTTTTGAATCCTTGCCTTACCATCTGCTCACGTACAACTTTAAACAAGTTTGACGATTCTCTCGGTGATCCAGATATATTGAGTTGAATAATGCAAAATAGATCTGCCCATGCCCAAAGCCCTCGATCCCAATCACTGCAGAGAGGAACAAGGGACTAACCCTACGACATGGGGACCGAGGCAGAAGGAAGTTAGATAATCTACCTAGAACTATACTCAGCAAAAGGAAGAGCCAGGATTCGAACTGGGACGCCGAGGTCCTCACTCTAAGCCTGTATGTCTCACACTGGCCAAGGAAGTGCCACACCTGGAGTTAAGTGTGTTCACACTCACATCCACGCACTAGGGGATAGGCTGAGCGCAGGGAGTTGTGGAAGAATAGAAAACAGGATCCTGCATTTGTCAAATGTCTGCTTCAATAATGCTGTGTAACAAGCAGCCCCAATAGCTCAGAAGTGTTCGGTCAGCGGGGCTGCCCCTGCAGCTGAGTAAAGGCTTACTTTCTTCTGTCCCCTGTGGCTCCTGTGCAGGCACCAGTGACCACCTGGAGAACCTGCTTCCTTAACAAATGGAAGATGCACCATTTACTATGTATATGGTATAGACATAGACATATATTTCCCACAATCCATTCCATTGGCACTGTATCTAGTCACCAAGGCCCCTCCTCCTCTTGGCCTCCCAATTCCTTCTAAGTATATTTAGTAAAGAGGTCTGTGCTCAGAAGGCTTCTGATCCCCTCACTCCTGGACTGAAATGTGATCTCAGGTGGCCTGGGAAGACAGCCACAGGCTCTGCTCTGTGACCCCTCAGCTGACAGATGTGCAGAACCTTCTCATTCCCACACAACAGCCCCGTTCACACACCCCCTGGTCCTGGTCCCCAAAAGTCATCATGTCACAGAACAGGCCTCCAGATTGCGGGGAAGAAGCCAAGAGCCAGGCTCAGGAAGACATCAGGCTGAACAGGACTGGATTTGGGTACACCTGGGGAGGGCAGGAGGAGGCCAGGACCAGCCGCTTCTGCGCTCTTCATCTGTGGCTCCAAAGAGAGGAAATAATAACAGCAGTAACCATCCGGCTGCCACGGTAGCACTTCCCACCCTCAAAGGCGTCCAGAAAGTGCTGACAGGGACGGCTGACAAGCCGCGCGTATTGTAATTCACACCATAACAGCATCTCCGGACTCATGGATTTCTCATTGAAAAATTATGTGATGTCTTTTTGGAAACCCAATACTGAGTTATTGATATTGTGAGGCACGGGCACCACTTCCAGCTTATTAGCTTCAGACTTTCTGAAGCCTTTTTTTTTCCCCTCCAATTTTCAACTTGGTTTTTCCTTTTCTGTTTAAATTGGATCATGGTGGCTGAGTGAACGCCTGGGGGTGTGGAGCTGTGGGGGGAGGGGGAACATCTATATACGTGGGGGTGTCTTAGATGTGTGTCCTCATCTGTGAGGGTGTGAGTGTCCACCTGAGTATGCAGGCACCCCGGTGTTTAATTGGGGGTTGGGGAGGGAATGTTCAACTCCGCTTCCTTGTGTGCAGGTTTTGAGCATCCATGTATAGAATATGTCCATGTGTTATGTACCTGTGTGGTTACTCTGGCATGTGTGGAGGTCCGTGAGAGGGGCGTGGAAATGGAGGTGAGTATGTCATGGAAGTGAGTGGGGGTAAGAGGGTGATTACAGTGTGGAGGTACATGTGGATATCAAGTACCTATGGATACATCTGTATATGAATATCAAGTATAGGCATGGGTATAAAAGTACAGGAGCAATTTGCAGATATCCCTATGTCCGAGGAGCCTTATGAATATGATACATCTCTACCTCACTCCACAGACCTCTGGTTTTAGGTGCACACTCATATGTATGTCTAAGAATCTTTTTCTATCTTCATGATATGTGTTCATAGAGACAGAGGGGTCATGGTGTTGAACAGCTGAGTTCTGACCTAAGGAAACACTATTAGTTTTGCCCTCTGCCAGGGGTATGACCTTGAGCAATCTTCTGTGAGCTCTCCGGCCTCTGCAGAGTGAGGAAAGGCTCACTCCTTGCCGACCAGAGGTACTGGGAGGATACAGTGGGCTCATGCACACACACACACACACACACACACACACACACACACACACCTGCATCATGGCGCCCACTGCGTGAATTCCAGGTGGGTGTATCTAAGGTTATGGCCCAGTCGTGAGAAAAGAAAACTCCTGTTTCTAGTTGATGCTAGCTTGAGCCACAGGTGTGGCACCTGGCATCTTCTTGCCTCCATTTAAAGCCCTCTTGCAAGGAGCATCCTAGGTTAGCTTCCCAGCATCTGGATGTATAGACTGTCTCCGGCTGTACCTCCAGAAGGGTGTCTCAGAGCACCTGGGGACTTCATCATAAGTGAAAAACATCAAGACGTAGGAGTGGGGGAGTCACTGCCAGGATAAGGAATGGATGTGTCCACTCACACCACCAGCACGCCAGCTGAGACACAACCAAGGCACCAGCCTCACTTCACAGGTGGCCCACGGGCGCCCTGAAGCACATGGTAGATGTTTCAAGGAAAGAACACAATGGAGGCCCTGAGCCCCTGGGAGAACGCTGCACCCAACTCTTCTCACCTCCTCTAGAATCCTGGCATCGACTGGCCTCCTCCACCCTGGTGACCCTCACCCCTGCACCCCACAATCACACACACAAACCTTCTGTCCACAGCTTCCTGTTGAGGAACTGGAGAGAGGGTGAGATCAATGCTGAAGCAATATGTTAATCCAATGCGTTCATTCAAAAAAGAAACCATTTTTTAACTGGATCAGTCAACCTACCAGTCAAAAATGTCACACGTATGCAACTCGGGGAGAGAGGCTTGCCCGGTATGGACAAGGCCTAGGATTTTATCCCCAGCACTGCAAAGGCATATATTTTTAATCATCTAGTGAGTGTCTGTGACACATGGTAGGGCTGGAAACACACCATGAAGAAGACAAAGAACACACCCCACCTTGGCAGCTTAGGTTTGACAGCACAAACAACATGCAACCCCCAAAGTCTGTCCCAACCCAGGGACTGGGTTAGGGTCTGCCTACCCACCCCTGCCTCTCAGTGTTTTCCTTCCCTTATCCTTCAGCTGGACACTGTCTAACCATAGCCTACCAAGGAGACCAGCAGCCTGTGGATATTGACCACTTTAACATGATTATGAAAGGTGTTTGGAGCCAAGAGTTCAATGGGGCCCTGGACCCAGTAAGTGTGACTGCCTCCTTCAAAGCAGCGTTAGGCATGCCCTACGAGATGCTACCACCCCAACCCCTCACCTGACCCCTGCACACCACCAGAGCCCAGGAGGAACCCACCCACATACAGCTCTAAGCCCACTTCTGATTCCCACCCCCAGGGTCTTAGAATCCCAGCTCAGCAGGCTGGGACAGCCAACACCCTGGAATATTCCAGAAGCAACAGCAGCTCCTCTACAGTGAGATCCATATGGAAAAAGGAAATGTCCTTTTCATTAGATTTCCACTGATACGCCTGAAGAGAACTCACACACAGCATGCACACGCACCCGCACACAGACTATTTTTCTGTTCCGTCTAACAGAGAGAGGCCCCAAGCGCTTCATTCTAACCCTTATCCACGGACAAGGTGCTCCACACTGTGCCCCAGAAGGTCTCTGTGACTGAGTGCAAATGTGTTCTTTTTATTATTATTATTATTAGATGAATTGCATCATTAAATTACATTATAAAAGCTAAAAATGCACCATTAATTTTCAAAAACAATAGTAAATACATCTCATTTCTAATACATGATTCTGCATTTAATTTTTGCCCGGGGCCCTTACGTTTTTGTTTTTTTTTCCCCCCTCAGCCTTACCGTCTCCCTTTATGCAGACTATATAAATGGATCTAAATTGCCAAAGAAATTTTTGCCAAATGTCCGTAATGTGAAAATAAATGAATTTCTAATTGGCTGTTTCAAAAAGAAAAATTACTTTTTGATCTCAGCTCAGCCAAGCAAAAATCTACCTAGACTGAGTAATAAGATGGAGACCCGTGGAAGCCAACAGACAGAGAGACAAAGACCCCAGACAGGGAAGCTTCAGAATGAAATCTCCCCTGTCCCCTCCAGCCTTCCACCCTGCCACTGAAGGCAGCCTGACCTTAAGAAGTCTCAGGGAAGAAGCCAGACAGGGGTGACCTCCGCAAGAGTCCACTCTCTGCCCTGGCAGTGACCAGGGAGGGTCTGGCTGGAGCCTGACTCAGGAACCCAGTAAACCATCCGTTTCCACCTGGCTCCACCACCACCCCAGTTCAACCTCCTGCAGCCTTGTATCTTCACCTGTAGGATGGCAGTCCCTCCTGTCTTTGGTCAGCCTGTCAGGAGGTATTAGGGCCCGACTTCATAACCAAACCTTCACATGCTAAAGCTGTAACCTTGGCCATCCCCAAGTGTGACCTTATTCTTGGTCGCAAGAATTCTTCTCCCTTAACAGAAGCCATTCGTCTGCACTTTTGTTCACCAGGGTCTCCGTCTTTATGGGAGAAGAACATACGGACACAGATACTCGCAGCTAGGGAAGACGTCATGGAAAGAGAGAAGACGGCCGCTCACCAGCTAAGGAGAGAGGATGGAACAGGGCTTTCCTTTCCTACTAACCCAAGTAACCAACCCAAGTAACAAGGGAGCTAACCCAAGAAACACCTAAACTGAGAGCCTGAATTCCAGATGCTTCTGTGAGGGCAACCCTGGCAGTAAGAGCCCTAGACAGAGGAATATGGCAGGCAGACATTATCCACTGCCCAGTCACCACCCCAGCAGTGGCCCAGGACTGCCCGTAAGGAGTTAGGTCCTAGAGCTTTGACCCAAACACTTTGCTTTGTCTTGCCCCAAGGATCAGACACTCAGAGACCAAGATATCTCTCTCTTGGGATCTTCTCCTGGCTTTTCTCTTACCTAATATTGTTTCCATCCCTGGGTTAAGACCTCACCAGTAAGGTGTCAAAGGTCAGAGACACCCCGGGCAAATACATGAAGCTCATTCATTCCCATTGGGATAAGGTAAAAAGAAGACAGATGACAGAGTACCACTGTCCCCTCATGTCCCAGAACAGGAACACAAGCGCGAGAGGCAAAGGATTTGGCCAGGGCCACATGGCCAGGAAGAAGCAAGCTGTGGTCTAACCTGGGCACCTGATCACTTAACCACTGCCTTTCGAGATTTCAAGATGTGCCGAGAGGCTCTCGTTTGGACAGAGTGCTTTCATATATGGGGGTGGGGGTGTGCCCTGGAGACTCTGTGCCCAAGACCTGCCTGCTGGGCTGGAGAAGGGATGAGAAACAGGGACCAGGAAGGACCAATGGGTGGTTCATGTCACTCCGAATCCCCTCTGGGAGGCTCCCATCTGAATGTGACTTACAGCAGAGGGTCTAGGGAGTGTCCCCAGTGAGCGGTCATGAGATCAGAGACAGGGTGGGCCTTGTAGATGGGATCTATAGGGCCTGAGCCAGGGCCTCATTCAGGGCTAGGGAAAGAGGCAGGTCATCCATGCATGGGGACAAAAAGGTTGGCGGACCATTTCCTAAATGCCTGCAGACCTCCTCTGCCTAGGATGAGCTCCAGCGTGTGTCTAAAAAGGCTGAGCCCCTCCGCGATGCCTCAGGAGAATGTCACCGTCTGTCTGGGGGTGTCTGAAGACAGAGCAAGTGAGATTACTCTTTGGCCTCCTATTTAAGAGAATTCCAACTTCCTACGGTGAATGGAGAGGATGGAGGGAGGAGGAAGGGGAGGACAGTGAGGAAGAAGAAGGGGAGGGAAGGTGGCAGTGGCCAGGGCTCCCTCCTTGCTCTGACCACTCTCTTCAGGACTCACAGCTCTCAACCTGCTGTCTCACATCTGTCCCTTGTCACCGATGACATCCGTGCAGCAGGCCACACCTGACATTCATGAATGCCCTGCTCACCCCTGGCCCTTACCCAAGCTTATCACTGTTCAGAGGGGATTCTCCTTCCCACAACTGCTGAGCCCCAGGCCCCAGACCAGGCCCAGACCCCTGCTCCCACTCTAGACCCTTGCGATCAGCTCCAGCTGGGGGTCCTGACGCTGGCTGGCCCTGCCCTGACAAGGCAGAGGGCCTCCAAGACCAGGAGCCACGCAGTTTGTAAAAGCCACCTCCCTCCCTCCTCTCTCTGCGGGCATTAACAACCCAGGAACAGGTGCACATACCGGGCCCTTTTATTAGTATCTCTTTGAGCCTCTGATGGCAGGTGCTAGGAATAAATCCCAGCCACCCAGGGAAAGGATTTATGACCCCAAATTTACACGGGCCGCTTAATCACGGTGCCTTTGCCTCAGACAGACTTTCTGGAGAACAATTTGGCCCACGATTTGTCAGCAGGAAAATGGCCTCATATAAACGGTCTGAGGAAATAAATGTTAATCCAGAACGGGTCCTCCTCCCCCTAATTGCCCGGGGAATTTAAAGGGAGACAAACTTATTTACTCACAGCAGGAAGTAAGCTGTAATAAACCATCACCACTGTGGGTAGAAATGGGCCCCTGTGACAAGCAGGGGGAGTGGGAGGGGGGATGCGGAGGAGGAGGAGGAGGGCACTCTCCTGCCCAGACACTCTTGCATTTTAAACCGGAGACCTCTTTGAGGGAAATCATAAATGTCAGACTAATGTATCTGTCTCTCTCTGACTCAGGCAGAGGCAGCAGGAAGAGTTCTTGAGAAGGGGACAAATTAGGTTACCAAGATGGCCCCAGGAGATGTGGGGACGAGAAGACAGTTGGCAAGTGAGAGGTTACGCACCCTGTGCTACAGTCTAGGCCTTTCAGTCAGAATCCCGGGCGGGTGGGGGGTGGGGGCTGGAGAGTATTAGGTCAAGTGTCACCTCCCTCACATGCAGGTCATAAGAACAGAGTGAAACCGCCAGGGTTCTGAGCGGGTCCCATGGGCAAGGAGACCCTGAAAGTCTTGGTGGGGAAGCAAGACACACAGAAGTCCACCTGGGAGACTCGGGGCCTCAGTGTGAACAGTCCCTCTCCCATCTCTCAGACGCCGGGGGCTTGCTTGTCAAGATACATACTGTATGTATGCGTGGAGTCTCACCATTAAATCAGTGGAGATAAATATGCCACATATCAGTAACTCTACTAGTCAGGGGGCAGAAGTAGGAGGGTTGTGAGTTCAAGACCAACCCGG
The DNA here is from genome assembly GCA_964023405.1 of Apodemus agrarius. Classification (NCBI taxonomy): domain Eukaryota; kingdom Metazoa; phylum Chordata; class Mammalia; order Rodentia; family Muridae; genus Apodemus; species Apodemus agrarius. The sequence continues at coordinate 20,671,456 of OZ030008.1, forward strand.
CCTACATAAGGAGACACTCTCTCAAAAAGAAAAAAAAGGGGGGAGGGGCTTGGGGGGGAGTTACCCTTTCTCCACCCTCCCTGACTCCTCTGCCCTGCCTAAGACATCACCCTATTTCCAAGTCAGCTGAGTTTCTTGCCAGACCTTTCCCATCTGTTAGCCTCATCTCACACACCATTCATTCGACATGCGTGTACACAGACAACCACACGTGAGCACTCAGACCCATAAATCCACGGAGAAATGTATAGTGCTGTCTCATGAACTTACATTTTAATACAATGATATCTTACTTGAAGGTTTCCAAAGCTCAACTTCATTTCCTGGCACTGTTCCCACCTGGTTTTGTCAGGTGAGCCAGGCCCAATCTGGGTTCACAACACCGGGCCCAACCCCCCATGGCTGACCCACCAGCACTAAGGTACCATCCCCCAGTGGCCACGTGGGCGGCTCCTAACTTCTCGGTCCCCCGTAGAACTTGCCAGTATCTCAAGTCATAGGATCCGCTCAGATCAAAAGCAAAGGAAATCAGGACTGTTTCTTCAGAGGACAGACTGCAGAAATCACAGCCCTGGCTTCTTCTAGTTGGTAATGGTTTCTTTTTGGCTACAATCTCCTCCATTCCTGCCACACCCAAAGTGCGCGTTCTCTGCCCCGCCCCCACCGGCACATCTCATCCCATTATAATGAGGGTAGAGGAGATGGCTCCGTGGGTAAGACGTTTGCTGTGCAAACTCCAAATCCACGTAGAATCCATCCGTGGAAGCATGCGTTTGCAGGCCCCACACTCATCTGCCGAAACGGAAAGTAGAGACACGAGCGTCCCTGTAAGATCGCGGGCCCCTAGCCTGGAGTCTGCCACAGTCTGCCACCAGCAGAGACAATAGCTCAAAGAAAACAGAAGTAAGGCCAGACACCCACGGTCGTCTCCTGACTGCTACACACTGCACTGTGGCTCGCACACTCACAGGGAGAAAAGAGGAAGAGGGAGGCGGAGCCGGGGTGGGGGTGGGGGGAGGGAGAGAGACTTAAGCATGATGGGTGTCACATTGAGGCTCACTCCCGGGGTCTTCACTTAGTCAGTGCTCTAGTTTGAATCCGGAATGGCCTCTTTAGGCTAACACCTCAGCCAGAGGAAGAGAGTGGGACCTGAGCGTGGCAGGACCAAGCTGGAAGAAGTAGGTCACCAGAGGGGGAGCCTTTGAAGATGACCTGCTCTGTGGTGGTCATTGTGTCAACTTGACACAACCCAAAATCACCTGGGAAGTGAGTCTCAGCGAGGGTTTGTCTAGCTCATCTTAGCCTATGGGTGTGTCTGTGGAGGCATTTTCTAAATTATTAGCCCATGTGAGAAGACTCGGCCCACTGTGGGCGGCACCAATCCCTAGGCGCAATGCCCTGAACTGTATGAGAAGGGGAAGCTGGCTGGGCACCGAGCACGCACGCACTCGTTTCTCTCTGCTCCTGACTGTGGATGTGATGTCATCAGCTGCTTCAAGCCCCTACTGCCCTCACTTCCCAGAAGTAACGGACTATGACCTGGGACTGTGAGCAGAACAAACGCTTTCTCCCCTCAGTTGCTTTTTAGTCCAGGTATTTTATCACAGCAACAGGACGTTAAACCGACCATGATGTGAACAGCTCTCCTCCAACACATGCCTATAGTCATGACGCTCTGCTAAGCACGTGGATCCAAGCTATTGCCCAAGACCTTCTGAAGCCGTGAGCTAAAACAGACCCTTCATCCCTTAAATTGTTTGTGTTGGGTATTTTATCATAGTGACATAAAAGTAGCTAAACACTCAACTAGGGACTAAATAACAATTATCTCATCCTAGGGACTCAGGAGACCATGTAAAGCCTGGAACTGGGTCAAGCAACTATGTGAAGCCCACAGCTGGGGGTCCACTGAGGGAAGCCCTACTGCAATATATTTCCTAGACATGACCTACCCTTCACTCCGGAGTGTAGAAGAAGCCCTCTCTCTGTTTCTCTCCTTACAAGGTCACCAGGGGGCCGGGCGGTGGTGGTGCACGCCTATAATCCCAGCGCTTGGGAGGCAGAGGCAGGCGGATTTCTGAGTTTGAGGCCAGCCTGGTCTACAGAGTGAGTTCCAGGACAGCCAGGGCTACATAGAGAAACCCTGTCTCAAACAAACAAACAAACAAAAACAAAAAACAAAAAACAAAAAACAAGGTCACCAGGGTACCACCCTCATGACCTCACTGAACCTTCCTGACTTCCCCAAATCCCCACCTCCAAATAACTCCACTGGGATTAGGAACATAGCCTTGTGGGACAGAGACACATCTGGTCCTGTGTGTCTAGTTCAGAGCCAGATGCAGGTGAGTTCATAGGGAGCACAGCCTCCTACCATCTCACCCGACATAAAGGCTGGGAAGGGGACTGCATGCCCGCAGGAGATGCGGTCTGAAGGGAAGACACGGAAGGCACTAGTCACTCCTGTGTTTCGGCAGCAATCAATCACAGCCAGGCACAGCTCTTACGCATCGTCTTCCAAAGCAAAGAATGGCCACACACGGGATGAGCTCCCAGAGTGACTTCCAGAGCTCCAGGGAGCAAGTGCCCTCCTCAGACCTTGATTCTTCCCTCCTAAGCTTGTTCCTTTTCCAGCTGGTGTCCAGGGCTCCGCTATTTCTCAGTGGGGGACTCAGAAGCCTGTCTCCATGTTGAATAGTTAGTTGTTCAAATCTCCATGGGTCTACTATGCATGTGACTAGGAGACAAAACAGCATTCTCTCTGTGTGTGTCTCTCTGTCTGTCTTTCTCTCTCTCTCTCTCTCTGTCTCTCCTCACTGTCTCTGAGGCTTATGATTTTTTTTTCAAAACATTGCTATTATTTCAACAGAGAAGCCTCAAGCATTCTCTGTCTGTCTCTCCAGAATTCACCAGCTGGAGCTCTGTGCTGGTACACACTACCCTAGGAAGTCCCCATAGGTGACTCTGGCAAAGACAGTCCCCTCATCCTGAACTTCTCAGAGTTATCTTATTTTTTATTTTTTTGTTGCATTTAATTAGCGTGTGTGTGTGTGTGTGTGTGTGTGTGTGTGTGTGTGTGCTATGTATATTGAAGTCAGAGGACAACTTTCCATAGTCCTTTCTGTTCATCCTCTATGTATGTTGTCCCAAGGATCAGCTCGGGTCCTCTGGCTTGGTGGCTCACTGCCAAAGCTTTAGGAAGACCTTAGGGTAACACCTTGTCTTATCTTTAACCCCAGCTCATATTTCTTGATAGATGACTTCAATAAAAGACAGTTCATCTCCCAGCCAAAAGCCTCAGGCATTCTCTGTCTCTCCAGAATTCAGCATCTGGAGCTCTGTGCTGGTACACACTACCCTGGGAAGTCCTCACAGGAGGCTCTGACAAAGACAGTCCCCTCTCATCCTGTGGGTGAAGACTCTTAGGCCACGAGTGTGGTCTGATGTTGTGAACCAGGACAGGTCAGAGCTGGAACTTGAATCTTTTCATCTACACACACAGCAAGTGTTGAGGACCCATAATTAGTCTCACCTGGGATTGTGCCACAGACGGAGGAGTTGTTAATGTCAATGCCCTTATTTCATCTACAGTTTAGCCATCAAACAAATACCACCCAAGATGGCAGCTTCTACCACACAAAAGTCAAAAAATAGGTGAGGACACACTGTAGGAGACAGAGACAGGACAGAGCAGGTGGACATGTGACCCTGGTGAGCAGGCCCGGGTAGGTGACCTGGCACTCCCAGTGAACCACGCTATTACAACAAAGGTCTTTAGGGCTGGAGGGAAAATAAGCCACCAAGCTGCACATTGTGGAGCAGAGGTGAGGTCAGAGACGTCTAGGAGGAGGTGAGGTTGATGGAAGAGACTTAGAGACATCATGGCAAGACTTGGCACCACCCTGAATGAGAGCTGGGGGGTGGGGGGAGGTGAGGGGGGAGGCAGGGTATGATCTGGATTTAATTTCCCTCTGGACCCTGCTATCTTCATAGATAGACTTCCTGACTATCAGCACCCTTTGGTCCGGGCCGACTCAATCAGGAAGACTTCCTCTTGCCCTTCCCAGCTGAAGCACCCACATCCTCACCCCCCCACCCCCACTGTGCTCTGCTGCTCTCCCCTCACCCCCTCCCCCGCCAGCAATCCATGCCCCCCTTCTCCGACTCCCGAACTCACTCACTTCCCAAGACAAACGGCAGCTCCTTCCTGCCCATCCATCATGGCTCCCAGGCCCATCCATCAGCCAACACTCCCCCATCCTGCCCTGGCCCCACGTCCTTGCCGAGGGACGGGGTCCATTGATCAGAGGCCCATCTGCCGCTTGTCACATCCTGGCGGCCCTGACAGCACGAGACAGAGCTGTTGCCGGCCCAGGCCAAGGGAGAGAGAGAGAGAGAGGAAGCTTCCTCCACCCCTCTCCAAGGCTGGCCAAAGCAGTCTGAGACAAGGAGCCGGCTGGGATTCATCCAGGTCCCACAGGACAAACCCACAAGTTTCATTTTCCGAGGGCCCTCCACAACTAACCAGTTCAACCTGGGCAGGAGAGGATTGTGGGAGTAGGGAATAGAGCCCCCACCAAACTGTAAAAGACCACCAACCCTCCCCAGACTCCACTGACCTCAGATCCCCAGGACCCACACAAGCTCTGCAGGGCTCCCACAACCTGACCGATCCAGGATCTTACCTTGGCCAGTGACACCTCCTCTCACCATCTTCCCCAGTGGGAGACCAAGAAGGTTGTCGGTAGAGACTGCATCCCCCCCCCCAACAGCCCCCATGAGTTCTAGCTAGATTCGGCCTGTGGGAGGCACAGGCAAACCTAAAAGAGGAAAGCGGAGGCTGGGGGGTTTCCAACGCCCCACCTTAGGCATGAAGAGGAATGGTGGGTCAGCAGCTTCTGCCATCCTGGCCTCTTTCCCTTACAGGTGGAGCTGCCTGCAGAAGCCAGCCCAGCCACTGGGCCATCCCACGCCCCTCAGCCCGCCTCCACATGCTCAAATGGTGCCCTCATGAAAGTCCCCTCAACTATTCCACTTGAAAGTGTGCCTGAGACTGGGATGGGGGCCCAGGGTAGAGGCAGAACTCTGTGGACAGAGGCCCCGGGCCCCAGTTCTTCTGCCCCTGCCCCTTTGAACCTTGCTCAACACAGTCAAAAACTGAAAGTATTGGGGATTTCAAGAGAGAGATCTCAGGGCACTTCTGAACAAATGGGTCAGGTGACTGTCATGAGTGAGGACAGCCCTGTGTCACCCTCTGTCTTCAGTTCGACTCCTGGACAATGTCATGATCCTGCGACAGCCCCCTTCCACAAGCCCCATCACCCACCACCCTGCTTCCAAGGATTCCCCACCTCTTTATCCCCAATGACTTCCACTCAGACCTGGCAGCAGGAACAGGAAACTGAGAAATCACATCTTCCACCACAAACTCAAAGCAAAGAGATCAAACTGGGTCGAGGCTAAGAAGCCTCAAAGCCCACACCATCCCACCGTACCACCTCCCCACACAGCACCACCAACTGGGAGTGGAGCCATCAAAAGACAGCTCCCTCTGAGGGACATTGTCATTCAAACCACCACATGGGCCAAAGCAGATGCGATTCTACAGAGGTGATTCTACAGAGGCATGAGTTGAAAGATGAACTCTTTATAATAGATGATGAGGAATGCTCCAGATACTAGAAAAGAAAACAAAGATTCATTCTTAGAGCCTCGGGCAGGAATAAAATTTCACCACACTTGGCTTCATCCTCTGAGACCCATGTAGACTCTGTCTTCAAAACCATAGAGGACAGCTGAGCATGGTTGGGCATACATTTTTAATCCCAGCACTTGGGAGGCAGGGACAGGCAGATCTCTGTGGGTTTGAAGCTGGCCTCCTCTACGTACTGAAAAGACAGTGCCTTGGGTGAGGTTGAACCTTAGGAGGGGAACACTAATTGTCTTAGTCGGGGTTTCTATTCCTGTTCAAAACATCACTTCCAAGAAGCAAGTTGGTGCTGGGTGGTCGTGGCACACGCCTTTAATCCCAGCACTTGGGAGGCAGAGGCAGGTGGATTTCTGAGACCAGCCTGGTCTACAGAGTGAGTTCCAGGACAGCCAGGGCTACACAGAGAATCCCTGTCTTGAAAAAAAAAAAAAAAAAACACAAAACACAAAAAAAACAAAAAAACAAGTTGGCCAGGAAAGTGTTAATTCAGCTTACACTTCCACATTGCTGTTCATCACCAAAGGAAGTCAGGGCGGGAACTCACACAGGGTAGGAACTTGGAGGCAGGAGTGGATGCAGAGGCCATGGAGGAATGCTGCTTACTGGCTTGCTTCCCCTGGCTTGCTCACCTTGCTTTCATATAGAGCTCAAGACTACCAGCCCAGGGATAGCACCACCCACAATGGGCTAGTCCCTCCACCCTTGATCACTAATTGAGAAAAATGCCTTATAACTGGATCTCATGGAGGCATTTCCTCAAGGGAGGCTCCTTTCTTTGTGATAACACCAACCTGGGCCAAGTTGACACACAAAACCAGCCAGTACACTGGCTTTTGGTTTCAATTCTTTGTATTTTGTTCATTTTGTTTTAGACAGGGGCTCACTCTAGCTCAGACTGGCCTGAAACTCACTTTGTAACCCAGGCTGGCCTCAGCAACTCCATCTTTCGCCTCCCAGCTGTTAGGATTATGGGCGCAAACCATCCCGCCCAGCTAAATTTTGGAACTTTTTATAGAGCCCCTAATGGTGGAAAGGCAGGCGAACCAGACAACTATAAATTTTGTCTTTTCATGTAATTCACCATTCGAAGGGAAGGCAAGGGACCCACCTTCCTTCGTGCTGGGGAGCCACACCCTAATCACTGTTCCAAGTCCCTTCTCTCTGAGGTGGGCAGGAGGTGGACTCTCATCTGCTTTGTCCCCAGAAAAGAGTTTGACCCACTTCCAGGTGACTGTGAGCCAGGGAGGTTTGTGGCAGAACTTTGTTCTATAGTTAAAAAAAAAAAAAGTGGTATCCTTCCTAAAAGAGTTATTGACAAGCAACAGTAAAGCATCTGCTTTGTACCAATTATGTATAAAGTAAGATGCTATTCTCTCTCTCTCTCTCTCTCTCTCTCTCTCTCTCTCTCTCTCAATTACAATAGAATTTGTAGATAGTATCCGTGAATCCACACGATTCCAACACGCAGTGAAGTTTGCCCTGAAGGCTTCCAGCACTATCAGCATCCCTGACAACTGAGACCTCCTCATCCCAGGGGACCCCGTCTTGTATGGCAGCTTTAGAACCACATCTTAGCCGGATCCCCAGGTGATCCCAGTAGATGCTGGCACCCAAAAGCATCACCTAAGAACCAAAATAGTCTCTGTAGACCCCCCCTTCACCCCAGATATCCAGCTACTGCTGATCCCTGCCAGACCCAGCTGCCCTCCTGCTGTCCCACGCCCGTGGCCTCTGCTGGGAACAGCAGGTCAGAAAAAAAAACAGAACAGAGAGAACGGAAACTTTTCATACACCACAGCATTTTGTGGTGATTTTTATCCCATGGCTGCCTTCTCAATCAGGTCAACACATCCATACTGAGAGTGTCCGCTCTGCTCTCAGCATTGTGCTAGGACAGGGCAGGCATGCCCTCCCACTGCTTAGCTGCTGATAGGCAAGACACAATACGCAACCAGGTCAATGTTTCAGAAATTGTAAATTGTGGTGGGCAAGAGAAATGACACCCAGAGAGGACCAGGCTAAGGAATGAAAGACATACAGTCTGCCCATGGAAGGAGCCAGCTTCACGGGGGTGAGCCGCCATGATGGAAACCATGTTGCTATGATGTATGCTTTGTCCCAAAGACTCATGCTTTAGAAGCTGAGTCTCCAGTGTAAGGATTTTGAGAGTCAGGATACCTCAAGGTCAAAAGGCACCGGAAGCTTGCTTAGTGTGTATCTTTAAGAGGTGGAGCCTACAGGGAGCTAATCAGATCATGTGACCTTAGTCTCTCGGGTTCTGCACTTTCTCTTGATCGTTTTCAAGTGTGTCTTCTTTTGCACTCCCTCCTCCCAATAATCGCTCCTGCCACGGGACGCTGTCATCCTACTCAGGTACAAACGTGACAACCCCAAGCTTGGGTTTACCAGCTTCCAAAATCATAGTCCAACAAACACCCATTTCCCTTTTAAATTTCCCAGCCTCTAACATTTTGTTACAGTGACAGGAGACAAACTGAGACACATAGCTGAAGCAAGATTCCCAGCATTGAGCCAAAGGGTGAGTGTTGCAGAAATATAAATGATGCCAACGTGGCTGGCTGGGCTGGAGTGGTGTGAGGAGAAGGGAGAGACAGATGGATCCGGGCAAGGCCTGGCAAAGCAACAGCAGCCTGCTCACTGTGTGTACACCGGAGCACATGGAGGGTTCTAAGCCATGGCCCATGATGAATTTTACTCTCTGAATATTCTTTCTGGCGGCTGGGAAGGGAACCGGCTAGAAACAACCCATGCCTGTGGCCCAAATGTCAGACTGTGGCACCAGGTGACCCAGATCAGATGGTCAGGTTAGGGTGAGGCCGGGGTAGAGCCTGTCCCTTCTCTATGTGGCAAGCACTGTGGTTGGCACATGAACGACAAGACGAGCTGGAGGAAGAGAACAAGCCATGTTGCTCGGGTTTGCAAGATGTGAGCCAGCTAGCACGAAGTGCTGAATGCAGAACATGAAATCCAAAGAATAAACCTGAAAGGCCCAGCTATCCACCATGGGCGTCGCTACAATGATCATGTATGTGGTAGAGAGATGGGAGAGAAAGAGAAGCTGAACAGTTTGAGCTCTGGGAGGAGAGGCGAAACTGGAACATGACGGTGGTGAGAAACAGCTTACCTGAGTAGCCTGCACTGCCGCCATGGAGAAGTCCCAGTCCATGTCTAGGTCTGTGGCCACACATCGGCAGGGGTCTGTATCCATGTCTGTGGTCCATGTTACCACCAAAGGCCATGTGGATATCCCTGGTGGGCTGCTGCCTGTGACCATGTTGATGCCTGAGGGTTACATAGGGCTGTACACAGAGCTCTATGCAGAGCTGTATGCAGAGCTGGCCCCAACCCTCCCTGGCTACAGCACTGGGGAGAGCTGGCCCCACCCCTTGCCAGGAGCTGGCCCTGCACTTCCCCTGGGCAGCGCAGTAGTGCTGGTCCTGACGTCATGGGCACTGGTGAGCTGGCCCCAGTGTCACAAGACCTGGCCCCTTCCCTGGCTGGCTTCGGCATGGGGTGAGCTGGCGTGCTGGCCCTGGTGGTGTGGGTGTGGGAGAACTGAAGGGCTGACCACCGCCCAAACCCAGCTCCAGGCTTCGAGTTGGCCCACTCCAGTATCTACGCCATCTAAGAACTGCTGCAGCACATGAAAAGGCTGGTCCCTGCAAACTGCAGGATCTCCATGACAGAGCAACAAGAGGCTGTCTGAGAGGAGTCCCCATGCAGATCCAGTATGGAGAGCATAGCAGAAGCCGGAGGCCTCGAGAGGCAGATCAAGGACTCACTGCCATGAGCATTTATAAGTAAAGGTGTGTGGACCAAAGGGTAGACCGTGTGACACACTACGGCTTCCACAGCCAGGTGTATGTTCTTTCTTTATTTATTTCATTTTTTTGTTTGGGGGTTTTGGGGGGGAGCAAGGTGCAGGGCAAAGGATGGATATGAGGGGACAGAGGGATGAGTGGGACTGGGGTGAATGATGTGAAGATCACAAAGAACCAATACAAAGTGGAAAAAAAAAACATTCAGCAGAAACCCAAGTTGCTAGAGCAGTGGTTCTCAACCTGTGGGTCTCGACCCCCTTGGGTAACACATGTCAGATATTCACAGTACTATTCATAACACTAGCAAATTTAAAGTTTTGAAGTAGCGACAAAATAATTTTAGGATTGGGGGGTGTCACCACACATGAGGAACCATATTAAAGGGCCACAACGTTAGGAAGGTTGAAAAGCACTTCTCTAGAGCTGGATTTCCCTGCCTGAAGCAGCCAACCAGGAACTAGGCCAGCCTGTGCTTTGACTTTCCAACAACAGGGCAGGAATGCTGGGTGGAACCCTTGCCAGGGGGGTCTCTTTGTCTCAGGCCATCTTTCTCTGCCAGAGTCATCTGCGCCCTGTTTTCAGTCAAGCCCACTTGTTACTACAGACAGTGCTGCATGCCCCGTGGATATCCAGCACTGGGCATTACTGCCCACCTAGGATCACTTTTATGCAAAGCTTTGTGAATGGTGCTCCCCCCAGAAGGTGGACAGGAACAGAGTCAGTTGACTGGATATGGAATCACCTAGGAGACACATTTCTAAGCATGTCTGTGAGGGAGTGTCTATAGCGGTTGAACTGAGAATGGGAGACCTGCCTGGTATGTGGTCAGAGTAAGGACCCTGAACTGAATAAAAGTGGGAAGGGGAAGCCGGTGGCACCACGATTCATCCCTCTCAGCATCCACCGCCCTCACCGTCAGGCCAAGGGTGAGGCAAAATAGTCCCCTTCCTTAAAATGCTCTCCTGGAGTATTTTGACACAGCCATGAGGAAAACAAATACAATAACCCCCGGCCAGGGGTCGGAGTCACTGGGAGAAGGCAGCTTGCAGGGAAGCCAGATGGTGGCAGCCAGGAAGGGAAAGACACACCCTGGGGGCACTTTCAAGGCCTTGCTGTGAGAGGGACAAGAGAGGCCGGTGTTTGAGGGAGCCATGAAAACAAAGAGGTCGTTCAGGTTCTTGTTGGGAAAGTCTGCCAGGGCACTGATGGGTGGGTGGGTGGGTGGGTGGGTGGGTTGAAGAGAAACAGAGAGAGAAAGAGAAGGGGAGAGGGAGGGAAGAAGGGAGGGGGAAGAGATGGAAGGAGGGGGTATGACATGAGGAACTGTCTCACTACACTATGTGGATGTCACCAAGCCCCAACATCTGCAGTCAGCAAGCTATAGATGAGGAGGTCAGACCCACTCAATGCTAGCAGGCTCACGACTCAGGGGTCTACGGCTCTGTTAGCTCAAGTCTAAAGATAGGACAAAAACAAGTGGCACCCAGGCAGAGGAGAGCCCCTTACTCACACAGGAGGCTCCTGCATATTTGGTCTAGCTATCCCTTCTACCGGCTGGGTGAGGTCACCCACACTGAGAAGACTGTCTGCTCTGCTCAGTCCACACACTCAAACACAAAAACATCCTCACACGCCGAGAGTATGGTATTGATCACAACACACATTGTGTGCCCTGTCACACTGATGGGTAAAATTAACCGCCACAGCTAGGGTGGCTGCAGATGGAGATGCTTGCAGTGGTTGTGTGAATTATAAAATTCTCCTGGGGCTGGAGGGGGTGGCTCAGCAGTTTAAAGCACTGGCTGCTCTCCCAGAGGACCCATTCAATTCTCAGCACCCACATGGTGACTCACAGTCATCCATAACTCCAGTTCCAGAGAACCCTTTCCTTCCTTCTGCAAGCACAAGACATGCACATTGTACACATACATACATATACACACATACATGCATGCATGCATACACATACATATACATACACATACATACACACATACATACACACATATATACATACATATACACATATATACATACATATGCACATACACACATATATGCATACACACATACATACACACACACATACATACATACATACATACATACAAACAAACCACTCATACACAAAAAATAGCTCTATTTTTTTTAAGTAAAGGGTTACCCTTTGTCCATTCTAACAACACTATTGATATTCTTTTTTAAAAAAAAGATTCATTTACTTATTTCATTTTTATGAATACACTGTAAGTATGTTTCTGGTATGTTTTCAGACATACCAGAAAAGGGCACCACATCCCATTACAGATGGCTTTGAGCCACCATGTGGTTGCTGGGAATTGAACTCAGGACCTTAGGAAGAGCAGTCAGTGCTCTTAATCTCTGAGCCCTCTCTCCAGCCCACTACTGATATTCTTAATCAGCTATTAGACATACTTTTGCTGTGATGTGTCCAAAAGAATTTGTCCCTTTGATTTTGGGTCTTTCCTTGGGGGAACTGAAATCAGTAGTTCAATAATTTTTGCATGTATTTATTTGTTCTGTGTCTGTCCACATATGGGCCTGGGCAGGCCATGGTGCCCACACAAAAGTCCTGTGGGAGTCGGTTCTCTCCTTCTGTCATGTAGAACCTAGAGATCCAACATGTGGGCGGGCTTACCCATAAGCACCTTTATCCACTGCAGTGTCCTGAAGCGTCATCATTTTTAGAGACCAAATATGTCTATCTTTTAACTTTGTCATTCTATCCACAGCTGTAGATAAACCCTCTTTATCCAGAGAGCAAATCTTTCTCTTTTTATATTTTCTTTGAGTCTTTTATTAGTTTATCTTTTACTTCCACCCATGTAGGTTTTATTTTTAGATGCTAGAATAAAATAGAGATCTGAATTAACTGTTTTCCAAATAACCAGATTTGCAGGTGGCATTCACTGAATAATCGATCCCCCTTCCACTGATCTGAGCCTTCATTTCTGTGGCCCGAGTTCCCATTCAGGATGATCTATCTTGTTCCATTGATTTGTCCATCCAGACTCCTGCCTCGGACATACTGGTTTTATGATAGCAGCTTTATCGAGCACTTTGACGCCTGGTGAGGCAAGCCTTTCTCTGAATCCTCTTAGCGATCCTCATCTTGGGCTGTCGCTGCTGTTGTTTTGGGTATTTTTTAACATGCATCTTAGAATCTCTGTGATAACTTTTACTTGTGACCACAGGTGGGAGTTTTGTGAAGACATCCTGGGTTATGCTGGGCTTCCATGAGACATCCCTAACTTGGTCAGCCAGGTAGCTGCTGTGCAGCGTGCTTGGGGAAACAGACACGGTGGCAAAGATGGGAAGCGAGGACTGTGCATTCTGCCCCCAACTACTAAATAAAAGTTCGCTTTTATTCTTACAGGAGCTGAGCAGGGAGATGCTTTACACGGGAGTCTTCACCCATGGTGATCTATGTCCCTTTTACAAACTTATCTCTGGGCTTTGCTCAGTTTATAAGCGCGGGGCAATCTTTCTTCCCTAACGCTTCCTTCCACCCGAGTCCGAAGGAACCTTGAGATTTCCTGTCGATGATTTAGGGGGCTATAACACTCGCAGGCTAGATTTGTTTTAGTGTCCATAAAACTCAAAAATTTCATAAAACAATTGGTGAAAATAAAATTACCAAAAAATGATCTAATGCCAGCAGACTGTATAATAGTTACGGGAGAAATGGAGACCATGATTCACCGGGGGATAAAAACGACAATGTATTTATTGCAGTGCACTGGCAAGAAGCTAATCTGTCCCTTTTACTTTTGAGACAGGGCAAGAATTCTGATTTTTTTGTCTTCTGGTCTCACTCTGACGGGGAGAACAGAAGTAGCAAAATGGTGTGTGTGTGTATGTGTGTGTGTGTGTGTGTGTGTGTGTGTGTGTGTATGTGTGTGTGTGTGTGTGTGTGTGTGTGTGTGTGTCTGCACGTGCACGCAAGTACGTGCTCTAAGGTATACACACATGTGCATGTTTGTCTATATGTGTGTTTTGTGTGTGTGTACATATTTCTGTGTGCATACATGTGCATGCATGCATGTGTGTCTCTGTGTGGAATCTGGCCACTGTCAGCAATTCTTGAAAGATACGGCAGAAAAATGAAAACTGTTTTATTTGGGTATTGAAAGGTACACAGAATTTAAAATAAATGCAACGCAAACAGAGAAACTGAGTCAGGGCTGGCTAATGGTGGGGGTGGGTGGCTAATGAGCGAAAGGAGACCTAGGGAATTTTCCAGGGTCACATTCCGAACCTCACGGGCGTCCAGTGCCGCTTGAACTACATTTGCCCAAAGTCAGTATCCCATTAACCTAAAATGTCTGAGCTTTATTTAATGTAAAGTATATCTCAGCAAAGTTTTGCTTTGCTTTGTGTACTGGCTAGTTTGGTGTGTCAACTTGACACAGGCTGGAGTTATCATAGGAAAAGGAGCTTCACTTGGGGAAGTGCCTCTATGAGATCCAGCTGTGGGGCATTTTCTCAATTAGTGATCAAGTGAAGGAGGGCCCCTTGTGGGTGGTGCCATCTCTGGGCTGGTATTCTTGGGTTCTATAAGAGAGCAGGCTGAGCAAGCCAGGGGAAGCAAGCCAGTAAGGAACATCCCTCCATGGCCTCTGCATCAGCTCCTGCTTCTGACCTGCTTGAGTTCCAGTCCTGACTTCCTTTGGTGATGAACAGCTGTGTGGAAGTGTAAGCTCAATAAACCCTTTCCTCCCCAACTTGCTTCTTGGTCATGATGTTTGTGCAGGAATAGAAACCCTGACTAAGACACTTTGTTTCCCTAAAAACTTTAGACTGAAGGCAGGAAGGAGAGCAGAAAATAGCTTCTGACCTGAGGATGAGTGGTCAGACCCAGAATCTACAACACTGTGTGACCAGAGGGTGCTTCGTGAATGAATGAATGAATGAATGAATGAGCAAGTGCATGACTCTTATCTCCCCCAGAGACAGAGTACATCGTAAAACAGAAGACACCATTAGACCAACCTCGAAGAGGAGACGGAGAAACATTACCTCATGCACCGCCTTATCCACTGCCTCAGCTAATGCTCAAACTCGTCTTCTAATGAAGGGGTAGGTTGGTACAGGGTGACCCCACTGGGGTGAATGAGGTCCGCAGCACACGGGTTATACAGCATTCCTGTAGGACCAAGGAAGGCAAGCCATACGGAGCCTCCGACACCGCTCTGAAAACCGTAACTTGGATCATGCCCCAAGTTGCTCTCAGCCTGGCCCACTGTGGTTCTAATCAGTCAGATCTCAGGGACTGAGGTGTGGCAGGAGGGGAGGCACCACGGGGTCTGTGCCAGTGAGAGCCTTATATGTCCTTGCTTGAGGGGTGAGGTGGGGAAGGGGCATGACACCAGAGTCTGAGACCCGAGGCCAAGAACAGGAAGAGTCTGAGTGGAATGACCCCACTGCCTCTCTCCTACTTCAGCCCTATGTGGTTCTGCTCACCACTCCCCCGGAAACAAAGGTACAGGGGGAGACCCAGCAGATACAGCCAGCAGGGTCAGCTTGTGGGCCTTGGAGCAAGACAGGGCCTTGGAGAAGACAGGGCTGTCACAGTCTGATGATGTCAGCCCACGAGAGGACTTGGGAAAGGTTTTCCGGGTTCCCTTGTAAAGAAAAAGGAGGACAAGGTGCAGACAGAGAAACCACACACTTGCTCAGCAGCAGGCGTGAGGGTTGCTGCACACCAACACTCTGTTCAGCCAAGTCCTCTGACCTGGCCTTCCCAAAGGTCACAGAGGACCTATCTGGGGCCTACAATAATCACTTTAAGATTTATTTATTTAGCCCAGCATAGCGGCATGGGTTTTAATTCTAGCACTCAGGAGGCAGAGGTAAGTAGGCATGCTGGGTAGTTTTATGTCAACTTGACACCAACTAAAGTCATTTGAGAGGAGGGGACCTCACATGAGAAAATGCCTCCATACGATCAGGCCGTAGGCAAATCTGTACAAAATTTTCTTAATTAGGAATTGGTGGGGAGGGGCAGGCCACTGTGGGTGGCGCTCTCCCTGGGCTGCTGGTCCTGGGTTCTATAAGAAAACATACTGAGCAAGCCAGTAAGCAGCACTTGTCTGCGCACCCTCCTTCAGTTCTTGTCTCTGGGTTCCTGCCTTGGCTTCCCTCAGCAATGGACTGTGCTATAAGCCAAGTCAACCCATTCCTCCCCAAGTTGCTTTTGGTCAATGTGTTATCAAAGGGACAGAAAGCACACCAGGACACCCAGGCCCCTCCTCGTCCTCCTCAAGATTCAGGGTGTGCTGCCAGAACCTTAGTAGGGAGGCCAGGGTGAAGGGCTCAGCATCCGACAGCGGAGAGAGCCTCCTGCATAGGGAGAAGAGCCTTGGCTCCAGCATCAGGACCCTGAGGAGAGAGCCCCTGGGTCTTCAGAGCCTTCAAGAACCTGCTCCTTCATCCCAGCCAGGGTTCTGGTATGATAGATAGATAGATAGATAGATAGATAGATAGATAGATAGATAGATAGATACATAGATAGATACATAGATAGATACATAGATAGATACATAGATTCATAGATAGATACATAGATTCATAGATAGATACACAGATGCATAGATATATACATAGATACATAGTAATTGTTCCATCCATGATGCTAGATGTCTCAGCTGTCCTGGTCCGGTGCTGGAGTCCAGCAGGATTCTTAGAGACAGGCTGGTCTTCAGCCTATGTCAGAATCCCAAAGAAGTAAGTTCTGATACCAGCAAACAAATACTTCAGCCACAGCATAGATGAACGTGTCAGCAAAGGTGAGGTCAAACAGGCCAAAAGCAAAAGCTTTCTTCTTCCGTGTCCTTTATATAAGCTGCCACGAGGAGGTGTGGCTCAGATTTAGGGTGTGTCTTCCCACCTCAAATGATACAGTGCAAAAGAACCCCTCACAGGAGTGGCCAACTGCCAGAGTTTTAGTATGTCCCAGGTGTGATCAAGATATGGTGATGCGTGCAGAACTTTGATCCCCATACATCAGAGGCAGAAGCATGTAGATCCCTGTGAATTCAAGGCCAACCTGGACTACATGATAATCTTTTGGTTAGGCAGGCAGAGGTGCATATTAAAACCCCATCTATAAACAAACAAATCAAACAACAAAGAAACAAGATGGACATAGTAGCATGTACTTGTAATCCCAGAGTTGGGGAGGTAGAGTCAGGCAGAACCCTTTTGGTCACTGGCCAACCACACACACACACACACACACACACACACACACACACTCACACACTCACACACTCACACACTCACACACAGATACAGATACAAACACATACACACAATCACACACATCACACACATACATATATATACACATACGTACATACACATATGTACATACATACACACACATATACACAGACACACAGATACAAACACATACACACAGACACACACAGACACACACACAATCAACCCAGCACTCAGAGGCTCAGAGCAACAGTTATTATTCACAGTCTTTGGGGCACTGGCCCCTGCATGTGTCCGGTGAACTGCAGGTCAGGTAGGACTACTCACTGGTCTTGCCTGCACCCTTGTGATAAGGTGGAAATGGATCTCACCTTTTATGAGGAAAAAAGACAAAGTCATGTTCAAAAGTCATGGAAGCGTCATGGACATAGGGGACAATATCTCTACAGGCTACACAGCTACCCAGGTCACACGGCATGCAGACTTCCACGTGTTCTCCACTCTGTGTGCTCTCTAGCTTAGGCAGCAGCTCAAGTTCAGGATCTGTTTGATTTATTTTTTTAATATTTCCATCATGCATTTACATGCCAATATGCTCGGAGGTCAGCTTCACAAATGCGTGGGCTCCAGATGTCCCTCAAAAGAGGAATGGATACAGAAAATGTTGTATATTTATACAATGGAATACTACTCAGCAATTAAAAATAATGAATTCATGCAATTTGTAGGCAGATGGTTGGATCTGGAAAATATCATCCTAAGTGAGCTAACCCAATCACAAAAGAATACACATGAAATGCAATCACTGATAAGTGAATATTAATGAGCCCAGAAGCTCTGAATACTCAAGGCACAATTAGCAAATCAAAAGATTCCCAAGAAGAAGGAAGGAGAGAACCCTGGGCCTGAAAAGATTGGATCCAGTTTTGTAGGAGAGTACCAGACAGAGAAATGGAGGGCGGTGGTGATTGGGGAATGGACGGAGGGAAGAGGACTTACAAGACATATGGTGAGGGGGGGACTGGGAAAGGGGAAAGCCTTTGTAATGTAAACAAAGAATATAGAAAAGAAAAAAAAAAAAAAAAACAAATGCACGGGCTCCCAGGCTTGCAAAGGAAAGCCTACTGCCAGGGCTTACTGTGCAGAGACGTTGTCTCACAATGCGGAGACATCATCACAGCTGTGTGTCCGACCTAAACACACACATAGTGTTTTCTTGCTTGTGGCGTGCATGCCATGACAGGCATGCAAGCAGACACACCTAGGCTAAAATTCTGTCATACAGAAACGTGTGTGGTGTTAGGAGCCACACAGAGTGAGCACGCATAACCACAGAAGCTCACGGGCTCACGGCTCTGGACCCAGGCTCTCAAAGGGCCCCCGCTCACTCTGCGTGTACCGGGCACACGCTCCTGCTCCCTCAGTCCCACCTGAACACACATTCCAGATCAGCACACTTCAGATCCGCATGATCGGGTAAATGGAACCGCACAGTGCTGCCAAACTTGTCCCCACTGAGGTGCTGTGGGCTTCTAGAAAGATGAATGCTGTCCTTTCAAAGATGAGCTGCCCACCCCACAAATCACTGCTCCCCCTCAGCCCTGCATCCTCCCACCCCCGACCCTCCCCCGTTAGTCATCTGAACGGAAATGCAAAGAGTAATAATAATTATACAAAGACAAATCTCTGGGCCGGGTTAGGGATGGCTCCACTCAATAAATGGCTGTTTCCTGGACAACCAGGGCAGGTGCTGGGGGCAGGGGGACTTGGAGGGCCACAACAGTGGCTTGTCCCTCTTCTGGGTCCAGCAGGAGTTTAAGGAACTGGGTACATCCAGCTCCGGCCCCAGGCTTGCCCATTAGCTATGCCTCAGTCCCATGTGCAATATACAGAAGACAGGTGAGCACCTATCATATCTTAGATTCCACACTAAAGGTTGTGAAGCTTAACATTCCCCCAAAAAATGTACGATTTTCTTCTAAAGGGGAGATTTTTATAAGGCAACTGGGGAATTTAATTTCTAAATACAAGTGCTTGTTTGTACTTTTGCAAAGACTGTGAAAATATATAAAATGAAATGCACAAGTCTCTCCTGTACACCAAACTTTACTCTGGTAAGATAGTACTGCTAATGATTTCTAGAACTTTCTATAATGCATGCAAATATTGGCACACTGCTAGGTAAGGGTATGCCTGACTCACACACAGAGCTTGGTGTCAGGCAGAACTCTAAGCACACATGTGCATTACTTGTGATAGCTTTAATACAAAATGTCCCCCATTACTTAGTCTATTGCAAGCTTGCTTCCGGAAGGTGACTGGGTCCTCAGGTTTCTGGCCTCGTCAATGGATTAACATGTCGATGGATTCTTAATTTGATAGCATTATTGGGAGGCAGTAAAAAGTGGAGGTGAAGCTCTGTTAGTGGAAGGAAGTCACTGGGGTCAAGTCCTGGCCCCTTTCCGTTTCCCTCTCTCCTTTTCTCGTCTGCCACAGGGTAGGAACTACTTTTCACAAACAATCCCACAGCCATGATGTCCTGCCTAAGCTCAGATCAACCAAAGACTCAGTCAACCTCCTGGAACCACAGTGAAAATACAGCTTCACTGTTTGACACTGTTTCTATGCTGTATTTTGTCACAGCAATGAACAGCTAACTAATACATTCATGTAATAGTGCTATGTGTTAGGCGCCATTTGCTGTGTAGTTTTGGTGAATGCCTCTCGAAAAACTCCTGTGTGAAAGTGGGGGACTTTGGAAGGTGTCAAGACTTTGGAAGGCAGGACCTAGTGAGATGTCCTTGGGTCATGTGAATGTACCTGTTGTCATAGTTGGCCTTCTGTTGCTATGATCACTATGAATAAAAGGCCACCAGAAGAGACGGAGCTTATTTTAGCTCCTAGGTCACATCAGACCACCATCCAGGGAAGGCAGGGCAGGAGCTCAAGGCAGAAACCTAGAGGAAGGAACTGAAACAGGAACTATGGGAAAACTTTACTTACTGGCCTCTCCTCCCTGGCTTGCTCAGCCTACTTTTCTATACGGCCCAGCCCCCCGCCCCCCAGCTGAGGGACAGTGCAGCCCACAGTGGGATTAGCCCTCCCATAGCAGCCATCAATCAAACAATTCCTCACAGACCTCTTCTCCACAGGCCAACCTGATGAAGGCACTGCTTCAGCTGAGACTCCCTCTTCCCCAGAGACTCTAGTTACCATCAAGTTGACAAAAATGACCTAATGCAGCATTCAAACCATCATAGGAATGAAAACACAGAAAACACTCTAAGGTAGAGAGAGAAGAGTCAGGATTAGAGGAAAGTCATGCATTGGCCAGAGTTTCCCAATATGTATCAGCTTGTTTTGAAATTGCATTTAAATATGGGCTGGTGGAGTGGTATCTCAGATAATTTGCGGTACCTAAAAGTAGGGGTGACCTGGGTCTCCTTTCCTATCTTTGGCCCTGATGGACATGACAGGGAGAGAGAGAGATAGCCTGGGACAGCCCCAGAGTAACACTAAGCAGGAGCTGAAGGAGTCTGTGTATCAGAAAACAATCGGGGGCATAGAAAAAGGTTTTGCTGAGTAAGCACACTGGCAAATTCGGGGCTGACCCACAGATACCCTCACCGGTGGGTACCACCGTGCAAGTGAAGGAGCTCTGACCTAGCAAAGACTTCCTGCTCAAGCATGGAGCACTCCCAAATAGAGCACCCCCCCCCATCAAGAAGATAAAGGAGAGAGAGATTTTACTAGACTGAGGACACACACACACACACACACACACACACATACACACACACACCGTGGGCCAAGGAGGTCTTGGGTGAGGTGAATTCTGCCTTCTGGTGGAGGCTGTGTGCCTTTGGGGGTGGGGGTAGGAAATACTGAGACAGAAATCAAATTCAATTACAGAGAAGCAAAAACATAAATGTGTCATCCACCTGAGCTGTAAAAAGCCCTACATGACCCCACACACTGTGTATCTTGTGTCACTTCCAAATCGCTCCCCTCAAGGGCTGTACCAATTTGTGCTTCCTTAATAAACACGTACGTGCGCCATTCCCCCAGACCCACACCCGGGATTCATTGCCAATATGAAAGATACAAAAACAAAAACAAAAACAAAAACAAAAACAACAACAACAACAACAACAAAAAAACAACTAAGTTTGCTTCGTTCCAACAGGATAATCAGTTATGGTCACCACACGGTTGTATGATGGATTCTGTCCACACCAGCTCTTGGCACAGAAACCAGAAGAGAATATGAAACTGATTTTAACGAATTCAGAACAGTGGGTTCTTGGCCGAGGAAATACTCTGGCTTACCGAGGGCTGCTGTGCCTTGGTGGGTGGTGAGTACCAAGTCCAAAGCAACGTAACGGAAAAGACTGTGTCAGCAGAACGCAGGAGCAGGGTGATGCGGGGTGACCTCCCAGGTTCATCTGAGACAGAAGTTCCAATGCTGTGGTCCCCAGGGCGCAGGGGATGCCTCCGCCCCTCTGTCAGTCCCAGTCCCTCCCTCGTCTTCCCTCTCCTCCAGAGTCACTTCCCCCCAGTGACTGTCCGTTTCTCTCAGGCTCTAGACAGCACCACCACGAATAACCCTAGGTCCTTTGTCCTTCTGAATCTTTGCCTCTTTTGAAATTTTATCTTGCATTTGTGTGTGTGTGTGTGTGTGTGTGTGTGTGTGTGTGTGTGTATCCTCAGAAGTCAGAAAGAGTGTCAGATCCCCCAAAGCTGGAACTACTGGTCCTTTGAGACATCCAATGTGGGGGCTCGGAACCAGGTGCTCAGGAAGGGCCGTGAGTGCTTCACCGCCGAGCCCTCTCTCCAGCCCCTCCTCTAACTCCTCTTTGCATCCATGCGGACTTTTCAGAGCTGAAAGAAGCCTCATAAGGTTCTAAGGTTCGACTAGAGACATCCATCTTACAGCAGTGATACAGCCCGATAAACCCAGCATAGCCGGGAAACATCTTACCTTAAGCCTACCTGGCGTGTGTCTAAGTAGCTGAACCCTAGAGGTTAGCCACAGCGTGTAGGAAAGCCTCAGGTCCTCCCCTCATGATCACAGGCACGCCTGAGAGCTCAGGTATCCCCACGGAGTAACCAGGTTCAAACTTGAATGTACAGTTTCTGCTGACTGGGTGCAGGTTTGCACCCTCTGAGGTTGGATCAGCCTAAGTCAGAGATCACTAATATATAAGCTGCTTCAACTCCCTTACAGCCATATCGGCGAGGGTGCTTGCTCCTTCCCGAATGGCCCAGTCTACTCTCAAGGCCCTGCTGTGGAGGGGCCGTTCAATGTCCTACGCTCCCTAGGGAAGCTGAGAGGGGGTGAACTCCACTTATACAACATCTCTTGATGGTCCAGGGACAGGATCCTACCCACACACCCAGTTTGGGTTTCCAGGGCTGCTGTAATGAATTGTCACCAACTTGGTGCCATAAAATAAGTGCTCCGTCTTCCCAGACAGCCCCGTCCAGGAAATGCCGGCAGGATGGGGTCCTTCTGAAGCCCCTAAGGAGGGATCATCTCCCCGCCCTCTCTGAGCTGTTGGTCCTCACGCTGACCACGCCGGCAGCTGCACACTCTGCTCTCTGTGTCCATCTCCGCATCCCCTGCTCCTCTGTGCCCCGCCCCTACATCCTCACCTCCCTTCTTACAGAAGCCACACTGAATCTAGGACCACTCCGCTCACCCCATGGCTCCGTTTGAGCTCCTCAGTTTAATGACATCTCAAAGACCCTTTTTCCAAATAGGGTCATAGCTCTGTGTGCGTGTATGTGTTCACATGTCCGTGTATGTTCAAAGTATGTGCTTTTGTGTTAGAGGTTAGAGGTCAACCTCAAATTTCCTCAGGAGCCGCCTGCCTACTTTTTGGGGAGACAAAGTTTCCCCTTGGCCTGGAGCTCACAAAGTAGGCTAGATTAGGGGCCAGTAAGTCACAGGGGTCTGCTGGTCTCTGTGTCCCCACACCCACTGGGCATCATGCCCAACATGTTTTGAACATGGGTTCTGGAGATCTGAGTTCGGGTTTTCACACTAGCAAAGCAAGCACTTTACTAGTGAAGAGCGCGCGCGCGCGCGCGCGCGCGCGCGCGCACGCACACACACACACACACACACACACATACACAGAACGACTGGGCACTTTGCATTATCCCCTCCCCCACAGCAGCCTCTCCAGGCCAGGTTCTGGTCACTGAGGTACAGCAGTGAACAAGACAGATAACCTGCCCCTCAAAGATAAACAAGAACATGATGACAGGTATGGACTGTGTGGTCTGTGACACTGGTTAAGTCACATAGCACATACCACACTCCACTTATCAAATACAATACAGTATCTAGTATTATGTATCAAAACTCACATGCATCTAGTTAGTATCCATGTAGTAAAAGGAAGCCATGAGAGAGCGACAGGGTGGAGTAAAAGGGGTTCTGTTTTAGGCAAGGTGGCAGGAAGTGACGTCAGAACACAGACCTAAAGGAAAAGAAATGTGAGCTATATAAAGCTCTAGGGGGAGGGCATGCCAGACCTATAAAGCAGCAGGTGCAAAGGCACCGGTTAGAATGTGGGGAAGAAATACTCCAAACAGTATTAGATGCAGAGTCCTTGGGCCCAGCCTCAAAGAGTGTGGCTCAGTAGATACGAGACTACGCCAGAGTTCTGCATGTCTGTGGGCTCCTGGTAATACTGACGCAGGTGGCCCATGGACCACATGCAAAGAAAACACAGTTTTACATTTCTCTTGTGGTTCAGATCCTCTAGCGTCTGAATGAGTCTGCTCCATGCTTTTTATAAGACCCCCCCAGGATTTAAGAGCTGCACCTCCTAAAGTCAGCTCGCAAAGCTCGGCGGGTCCTCCCAGCCCTTTCCCATGGATCCATGCGATCCTCAGCAAACCAGTGATGCGGGCGGAGCTCGGTCAAACTTCTGAGATAAACACTGAGCCTGGAACCGTTGATGAGGAAAGGGTCAGAATGGGTGTAAGCTGAACACTGCCCGACACCAGGGAGAGGCACAGTGGTCAGAGAGGCCTCCCCAGACACAGCCGTGGTCTAAGCCACGGTCTATGCCCCTGCCCTGCAAAGCCCACAAGGCTCTGGAAGGACAGGACGGTCCTGGATCTGGAGGCCAGACGGCTGGGCTCAGGTCCTGCGTGCCTCTCATTGGTCACCTTGACTTCACAAGTGATTAAAGCTCCGAGTTCCAAGGCCATTATCAAACAAATGGCTAGAAATAATAGCGATATTTGGGATTAGAGAAGATGACAGACACATGGGAAACCCTTTTTAAAATCTTTCACATATGAATGCACTCCATAAGAAAAAATAGATTGAGACGGGGTCTCAGGCATCCCAGGCTGGTTTCAGTTCACTATGTAGCCAAGGATGGCCTTGAACGTCTGATCCTTCCGTATCTCTATCTCCCAGGTGCTGGGGTTACAGGCTGGTGCTGGCAGGCCATTTTATATAAGAAACTTAGCTCTTGATATACATAATTCTATCACTCAATCCAAGCAAAGTTAATGTGCCGAAAGCCCATGGCCAATGTGCAGTGGAACATTGGGCAAAACCCAGTCCAAGAAGCAGGGATTTCCCAGAAATGGCTCTGCCGTTTACTGGATCCCTCCAAGAATGTCAAAGGATGGTAAGTTCATTACCTATCACACCTTTCTCTCTCTCTCTCTCTCTCTCTCTCTCTCTCTCTCTCTCTCTCTCTCTCTGTCATGTGTGCACACGTGTGTGATGTGCACACGTTCACGCAAGCATTCTTTCGCCCCGCTATGCGGGCCTCTCACTTCCTCTCCCCCTCCCTCTCATGTTGCATCACTTCTCTCTATGGAACAGCACGGCCTTTTAGATGTGCTTTCCGGGTCCCCACTCCCCATCCGTCCTCCCTCGCTGTCATTATCTGGACTCTCGAATCCATGTTGCATCCCTGGGACCTCGAGCAGAGGAAGTCGGGAGATCAGCTTGAGAGCACGAAGAACGCCCCAGAAGCCAATGCTCCTCTCTCAGAGGCAAGTGTGGTGTGGTAGGAGGTAAACAAACTGCACACACGCCTGGGAGAGTGTGCTGTGGCCCATCTGCTCTATTAGCACACGTGCAGACATACACAGACACATTTGCACACATGGCATCATGTGTGTGCATGAAAGCACACATGTAAGTCCTCGTGCTTTAATTTGGGGATCTTCATATGCCCATGCCGCTTGTGCTCCGTGCCTTCCTTTCCAAGTCTGTCACCCTGAGAGGCAAGCTGTGGCTGAGCCAGCCCTCTCCCCCCCCCACACCCCCTCCCTCCCCCCACAGCCCTTCCCTCCCAGTTGCCTCCAGAAACAAAGACAGTTTAGCAAGGAACTCCCCAGCTAAGCGGTTTTTTTAAGACCTTCAGCCTGCAGCCGCTGTGCTGAGCTGAATGTCTCACTTTATTAGTGAGTTTGGCCTTGGGTGTCTGGCTGTTTGATCAATCCTGCTGGGGGTCAGTGATATTTCCTCGCAGGCCCCCCCTGCCCTGCCCTGCCTCCCCTCCACACCTGATGAACAGCGTGCCCCTGGACCGCTGATCACCTATTGATTTTCCAGCCCGGGGCTGCTTCCGCAGCCAGCTGCCATCTCCAGCCCTGTCACAGGGACCACTTGGTGACTAACTGATCCCTAGGTCCCTCCTAAGTCCCCCCGCCCCTCACTGCAGACCCAGATTCCACAGCACTGTAGGCTTCAGGCTTACGACAATTCTGACCTCTCTCCAGGGCTCTGGGCTGGGCTGTGGATTCCAAAATGAGACTTTTCTCGGTGGTTCTTCCCATCCTGCCTCAGATGTCAGCTTCCTGACCTTGGACAAGTTACCTTAACTACGACTTTAGTTCCACACTTGTAAACCTGAACAACGTAAAACTCCATCCATCAGGGGCCAGCAAAGCCACTCTTTAGGAAAGGTCACTTCTTCCAAGTCTAATGACCTGAGTTCAATGCCCAGGAGCCCCGTGGTGAAAATGGAGAACTGACTCCCGGAGGTTGTCCTTAGACGTCCCCGTGCACAGCATTACACATCACCACCATCTGTGGAATAAATAAAAGCTAGTAAGAGTCAATCATGCTAGCACACACCCAGGACTCCGGAGGGAAAGGCAGGTCTCTGTGAGTTCTGGGCCAGCCAGGGTTACATGGCAATGAACCAAAAAGGAACAAAAGGTACTGAAAAAATATTAAATAAAAGAATCTACCCAGCTTATATGTAATACGGAGCTCCCAAAGCTCAAACTCTGGGACTCTAGGAGTTCACAGACCTTTCCAGGAAGTCCACAAAGCCCAGCCCCCTCTCTGTCTGTCTGTTTCTGTCTCCCTGTCTCTGTCTATCTCTCTGTCTCTCTTTCCCTCTCTGACAACCAAATGTTTGAACCCTCAGTGTACTGTTCCAGGAGCATGTGACAGTGCCAAACTCTGGCTGCAGAAAATGGAAGCCCAGCTGCCTCCTGCAACAGGGTGCGGCCTCATTTCCTCCCCCAGCATTTCGTGTGTTAGAAAACATAGGTGAGTCATAAAAAACGTCATTTGTGTTCACATGCAATTATTACAGCTCTTGTAAATAAATTATAAACAAGGATCATTAACCTTTCTGTCTTAATTCCTAAAACAGTAAATAGCAAGAGCTATAAACGGCACCCACAGAAGCCACTGAGGTCCTCCGTGGCTGGGGGGTAGGGGTGGAGGTGGGGTTGGAGGTGGACCCATGCAGACACACGTGTATGCAGATGCCGCAGCACATGTATGCATCCCAGTGTGAGGAGCCGGGAATTGAACCTGTCATTCCACAGGAGCCGTCCGCCTTGTTTTTTGAGACCGAGTCTCCTCCTGGGACCTGGGACTTGTCAATTGAGCTGGGCTGTCTGGCCAGTGAGTTCCAGGGATGTCTATGTCCTCGGTGCTGGGATTACGGGCATAGCCCACCACACCCAGATTCTTTTTGGTTTTTTTTTGGGGGGGGGGTTCGAGACAGGGTTTCTCTGTGTAGCCCTGGCTGTCCTAGAACTCACTCTGTAGACCAGGCTGGCCTCGAACTCAGAAATCCGCCTGCCTCTGCCTCCCAAGTGCTGGGATTAAAGGCGTGCGCCACCACCGCCCGGCCACACCCAGATTCTTGTATAGGTTCTGGGGCCTGAACTCAGGTCATGCTCCTGTCTCAGATAGGGTTTCTGTTGCTGTGAGAAATACCCGGCAGCGAAAAGCAGCTTGGCGAGGAAGGGGCTCCTTTTCCTTACAGTTCCACAGCACTGCCAGTGGCCGAGGGAAGTCTGGAGGGAGGAGCTGGCGCAGAGGCCGTGGAGCTGCTGCTTACCACATCACTTCCTGCTTACCACATCACTTCCTGCTGCTCGTTCAGCCTGCCTTTGTAGAGCACCCAGGACCACCAGCCCAGGGGGAGGGGATACACTGCCCCTGGTCAAAACTCTGCTCCTCGCAGCCCAAAGCCCAAAGGCAGGACCCCTCTGGCGGCTCCGAGCATCAATCCTGTGACATTCCCGTCTACCCTCCACATCTGGCTCTCTTCAGCTTGAGGTCAGGACCCTTCTACCCAAGGACGAGGCAGCGGCCCTGGCTGTACCTCTTGCTGCAGGTGGGCTAGGGGAGCAGTAGGGACCTCAGCCGCTTCTTGTAGCACGTTCCACCGCCAGGCACAGTGAAAGCTCTTCGGATTGTCCACTGCGTCCCATGGACTGCTTCAAAAGTTGGTTTTTAAAAGAACTGCACCAGTACGTTAGAACAAGCAGGACAAGGCATCTTGACAACTGGAGCAAAAGCCACCCTTAAGCTGTGGCTGTGGCCTCTGCACCTTGATTCAGACGACAGCTCGGATAACAGCTTTTTTAAAAAAGATTTTTGAAAACTGAGACCACGCCTAAGATGACCCCAGCTCAGGGCCACATGGGGCATAGCACTCCTGAGATGACCCCAGGCACTCAGAGACCCCAGGTGCCACTCAGAGGAGCAAGTAAGTGGTGGAGAGATGGAGGAGGAGAGAAACAGAAGGATGCAGGCACAGTGAAGAGAGGCAGAGCTGGAGACTGGAGGGTGCTGAGGAACAGCCTGATATGAGTAGTTGGCGAGGCCTCCTGGGACCGTGGTGGGGTCCTGGCCTGATGTACTGGCTGGTTTGTGTGCCAACTTGACACAAGCTAGAGTTATCACAGAGAAAGGAGCCTCCCTTGAGGAAGTGCCTCCATGAGATCCAGCTGTGGGGCATTTTCTCAATTAATGATCAAGGGTGGGAGGGCCCCTTGTGGGTGGTGCCATCCCTGGGCTGGTAGTCTTGGGTTCTATAAGAAAGCAAGCTGAGCAAGCCAGGGGAAGCAAGCCAGTAAGCAGCACCTCTCCGTGGCCTCTATGTCAGCTCCTGCCTCCAAGTTCCTGCCCTGTGTGAGTTCCAGTCCTGACTTCTTTTGGTGATGAACAGCAATGTGAAAGTGTAAGCTGAATAAACCCTTTCCTCCCCAACTCACTTCTGAAGGTCATGATGTTTGTGCAGGAATAAAAACCATGACTAAGACACCTGTGCTGGCACTGAGGGCCATGTCTGGGTCCACAACCCTGCAGCAAAGGGGGTATGTCACCACCAACGGCTAGGAAGACATCCCTAGTCTGTACCCATGTGGATATCTGAGGGCTGGCCTACCCCTTGTCTGGGCATTGTGGAAGGGCTGACCCTGAAGGTATGAAAGGTGGAGAGCTGACACCTCCCCTTACCAGGTGCAGCAAGAGGGAGAACGAGGCCCAGGCCTCACTCAGGAAGCACGGGAGAGCCGGCCCTGCCACTCATCTGCTGTGTGCTGGCCTGGGCAAGGGAGAGGTCTCCTCACACCCTCACCCACTGCCACCTGCAGCAGGAAGAACAGGCTCTGGGGTCATGCTAAGTGGGAGAGCTGGCCTGCCCCTCACCGGCTCCTGTACTCAGGACAGCAGGCCCTGAGCAGCACGGCAGAGCCAACCCTGGGGACAAGGGTGCAGGTAAGTCAGCCCTGAGGGCGTGGGCGTGGGAGAGCTGGCCCCGCCACTTGAGAGGAGTCCCCGTGAGGAACCAGTATTGATAGTGGAGCAGAAGCCAGAGTTCTCAAACCAGACCAATGGTTCTGTGATGACTCACTGCAATGGACATTTGCAAATAAAGAGTTGTGGACAAGGGACATACTACAGACTCTGTAAAATGTCTGGATGATTTTTTCTCTCTCTTTTGTGGGGGAGGTTGCAGGGGCAGAGGGCAGGTAGGACGGGATGGAGATATGAGTGGGATTAGGGTGCATGATGATATGAGATTCACAAAGAATCTATAAAAATTTTTAATTATTTTTAATCCTGTGTAATATGTGCACATGAGCGCAGGTACCACAGAGGCTCTGGCCTAAAGCTACACCTACAGTCACTTGATGTGGGTGCTCGGAATTGAACTTGGGTCCTCTGGATGAGCAAGAAGTACATGTTCTAACCACTGAACCACGTCTCCCACCTCCAATCACAACTTTAAGCAGGACTCCAGGGTGGATGTTCAGCCGCCTGTTGCTGGGGCCATTCCCCAAATGCTCTGCTTCTCAAGGCCACCCAAGGGTCACCTTTGGTGGACAGAGACACTGGCCAGACCTGGAGTGGCCGGGACACCCCGCCGGGTACCCTCATTCGGTCTGCCGCCCTTTCCTCCGTGGCAGGCCCCGGCAGTAAACGTGAATGCTTGCTGGTGGTCTTAGATTTCTGCTGTGGCTGTCACAGTGAGAGGATGCATGCGTTCCTCCAGGAGCTGCTTAAGATTAAGGGCCTGGTTGGTGCATGTGCTAGGACTCCACAGAGGAGGCATTCAGATCTAAGCAGGCCTTAACTCTTGGGTGGTAAACCAAGTCCGGCTTCTAGACTATGCAGCTCCAGATGCACAAACACGGAGTGCCGGCGACCCCTGCTGGCCTCTGGGTGCAGTGCATGCCCAGGGCATCCATGCTGCATCCATGTCGAGCAACACTAGAGGGCCTGGCATAGGAAGCGCAGCAGTCCGTGCAGAAAGCCTCCACCTGAGCTGCACCTGCCCTGGGATGTCCGTGGACATTTTCTGCAGCCCCAGATGCCAGCGTGTCGCCTTGACCTGGGAGAGCCTTCAGAGGACATGGCTGTTGCATAGACTTGTGCTTTCACACCAGCGCATGCTTGGCTTGTGCAGACTGACATCCCAAGTCAGACTAGGAATTACCTGCTACACCCCAGCTCTGGGATGGTTAGCCAGGGGTGACACCACCCCTATGGTTCCAGGCCTAGTGACCTACACCAGCTTGATGTCCCTCTCGATTGAGGCCCTACATTGCACCCCAAAACTTGGAGGCACAAAACATTTCGTCATCGTCATAGATGGTCAGGAATTAGACAGTGGCAATAGGATGGGTGTCCTGCCTACTGAGGGCCAACCAGGCTGGGTTTGAAGGGATTGGGGGGACCCACCTCCAGAGTGACATTCCAGCTCCTGGGAAGGAAAGCATGGTTAAGGTTGAGATCTTCTGAGACTGGTCTTACCAACATTCTAGTAGTATATTACTGGCCTGCTCAGGGGTGACTTGGTGTCCCAGCAATGACCCTTTGCAGCCCAGTCACATGACAGTATCCCTTGGCATCCCTCCACGAATCAAAACAGAAGCAAGCCTGCAAGACCCAGAGAAGGGTGATAGAGCGACGCTACTCTTCACGGGAAGACCACTGGGCAGTCTGCAGCTGTTCTTCAAAGCACAGCATGGCAGGCACTAGGGCACCTCTGCACGCTGGCCTTGCAGTCTGAACAAGCTGGCTCCGGAAACTTGCGCCCAGTTCCCTCCAAGCCCTGATGCTCCCACCTGGAGCTCAGAATTGGTGGTCCCCTGCGAATGAAAAGGTGGCCGAGAAGAATCGCCCTGGACCAGAGGCAACCGGGGATGGCTGTGAGGGGGGTGCTGGAGAAGGGGAGCTGGGAAATGCCTCAAGTAACAACATGGTTTGATTTCCTTGGCCCCAGCTTCTCGTGTGTGTGTGTGTGTGTGTGTGTGTGTGTGTGTGTGTCTGGCCACACATGAAGATCAGAGGGCAAGCTCAAGCGTTTATCCTCAGAATGCTGTCCACCTCCTTAGATACTGTCTCTCATGAGCCTGGGGCTAAGCAATTAGGATGGATTAGCCCTAGAAGGTTTGTACCACCTCACCTAGCATACACACACACACACACACACACACACACACACACAGGTTCTGAGGGTGAACTGAGTTCCTCACGCTGACGCAATTTCTAAATCTGAATACGTACAACAAGGGAGAAGTGACAGGCAAGAATGCAATAGAGGGATCTAGTTCCTCCATATCGGCTCAGCCAGACTGCTAGAAAAGGGATCAAAACTAGTGAGACCTGTAGTGGCTCCCATTGGCCAGCAGAGGGCAGCACGGGGCCACTCTGCAGCATCAGAAGCTGAGCTAGTGGATGGATGGGAGCTGGGTGGGATCAGAACCTCCACATTCCAGGGAAGGAGGGGCTGCGGGCTGATCCAGCATGTGAGCCATGGGGCGGGGTTGTTTTCCTTAGGCCTACTCCACAGGAACATTTTATCTGAATGCTGGGATGACTGAGTGCAGTGTGTGTGTGTGTGTGTGTGTGTGTGTGTGTGCGCGCACACACACACACACACACACACACAAACACTTAGTATGCTAAGTATCCATGTGACCGACCAGATAGAGTTTAAGAGTATCTACATACCAGGCTTGTTCCTGGGGGCTTAATGTGTCTGAGTGAGCCCCACCTGGAAGGGCTCTCCACAAGAGATCTGGTGTCATAATAGCTAATAGCACGAACTAGGAGGCCCCACTATGGGCCCCTGGAAACCCCTCCCAGACATATTCCTCCCTCTGCTCAGCCCGTTACCTCTATCTTCCGCCCCCTGGATGGCCCATCACTGCATTTGATCCTTTCCTGGATGCCTTTCCTCCATTGTTTAAAGTCCTCCTTGGAGGAGGCCTGGGACCTGAAGATCCTGGCACCAGGTAGTCTGGCTTAGGTAATGGAGGAGGGACAGTGGTAGCCTTCTAGCACACAGAGGGCTTAGAGGCAGCAGGGAGTCTTGCCTACTGAGCAAACTCGGGGCTAGGGCTTCTAGAACTCAGAGCAAACTCGGGGCCAGGGCTTCTAGAACTCAGTGTAGCACACGTCAATGAAGAACGGGAAGTTAATACTGTCACCCTCACTTGACAGAAACCTGACCCAAAGATAAACAGTGTGAAGCCAAGGTTTACAAAGGAACGGTTCAGCTGGACTTAAACCTAGGACTTTTGTGCTTGTCCACAACCCTTTCTCCTCCTTATTCAGTCTGGAACTCCGGTCCACAGGAGGGCCCCACTGTCATTTAGGGTGGGCCTTTCTTCCTCAGTTAAAGCCGTCTGGAAATGCCCACACAGGCATAGTAAGGCATGCCACGTGGTTCTCAGTCTCCTCAAGCTGACCATGAAGATAACCAACCCAGGCACGAGACAGACAATACAGAATTTCATAAAATTCTGTTTGTGAGCCACCATGTGACTGCCAGGAATTGAACTCAGGGCCTTTGGAAGAGCAGACAGTGCTCTTAACCCCTGAGCCATCTCTCCAGCCCCTAACTGAACAGTGATTCAGGAGTAAGCAGACCACTGAAGCCAGTCCCATGATCTCCTAGCCCACAGGTCAGAAGGAAGGTGTGTCCCAAATACTAGTCACCTTCCAGCTGAGCATGGGCAGGGGGATTGTGCATGCCTTGTTTGCGGGCAAGTGCAGGTGACCACATGTACAGCTGTCTGCACACGGACCAGAGAAGGTGGCTCCTGATGGCCCATAAACCCTAACAATCTCCCTGTCTCCACCAGCAGCACTGGGGTGACGGGCCTGAGTGAAACCCTGCCCAGCTTCTCATGTGAGTGCTGGGATCAGCACAGCGCTTACCCAGTGAGCACCTCTCCAGATGCTCCCCCAAGAGGTCCCCCCTGCTTGGTCTTAGCATTCCTGTCACCCGACTTGGTTCTCCCTGCTGTGTCCCTTCCTCTACAATCTCGGCATGTCCTGATGGGCCTGTGTTCTCTGTCTGTCACATCTGTCTCTCACTTTTCCCACTCTCTGTTTCCAAGTCTTTCACCATATGCAGTGTGAGAGTGTGCTTCCCAGCACAGCTCTGTGTCACCCTCCCCCTCCCCCCCCACCACCCAGTCACTCCGTGGGGAGCACCTGCCACACACCTGCTGCGGACTCTGGGAGGATGCAGTAGACACGCACCAGAGGCGGGGACTCTGAGCCCACAGGGATGCCCCTCGCTGAGGTGTGCTGATTATGGTTAGCGCCAGCACAGTGGCCTCCACTCTACCCACGCACAGGCTGTGACAGTCTGCTGACTGACCGTGCCAAGAGACGCAATGGCTGGCTTAGCACGGCTCTCTGGTGGTGACTCTTGGTTTCCTGGTCTCCGGATCTCAGCCTTTCGCCCATTTCCTACTGAGGTCATCTTTCGCTGACTTGCAGGAACGCTTTGTGTGCTCCTAACCCCTCAGCCTTGGCAGTGTCACCCCGCTGCAGGTGCCATTTTCCAGCTTCTGGTCCTCCATGGGCCCCTGCCAACTCCTCAAGCCAGCTCAGCTAAGACAGAAGAGAGGCGGTAAAGAGAAAATGGGAAGTGAGCTGTGGTTCAAATCCCACACCCTAAAGGGAACAAAATATTTATAGGGCCATGAAAGCACTATAGAGACCCTTTCTGTACTTCAGCGTTCCAATAAAAGAAACGAATGAGTGTACAAAAGACCTACCAGCTAAAATGTTACGGAAGAATATTTGCTAAAACAGTATAAAATAACTCTAATAACCATGTTCTTTTATTGAAAACTTCATCCTATGGGCAAACAACACAGAAGTCGGGGGAGGTGGGTAAAGCCAGCAGCCGAGGGGCAGAGCGAGCACTCCCCAGCTGCCTGAGACCTAAAGTAGGGCAAGGAGGCCTGGGAGGGGGCTCAGGAGGTAAGCGTGTTTGCCCCTGAAGCCTGAGGACTGGGTTCAGAACCTCAGAACCCACATAAAGCCGCCAGGGTACTGTGTGTGGATCGGTAACCCCAGCACTCCCGCGGGGAGATGAACCTGGGGAACACGGGGACAGGAGAGTCCCCGGAGGCTTGCAGGCCAGCTAGCCGGGCAAGCAAGGGGAGGTAAGGACCAACACTGCTTTCCTGACCTGCACACGTGTGCCCGGTGCACGCGCACGCACACACGCACGCACACACACACACACACACGCACGCACACACACACACACACACGCACGCACACACATGCACACATATGCACACACACACACACACACACACACACACACGCACACACAGTAAAAAGAGACTGAAGAACCAGATTAGAATGGGCCGGGGAGCAATCTTTTAAGAATGCAGTTCCTACCAGCCAATACTTCCCTTGGGGTCCCAGGTGTCCACACGCAGGGGCCACCGCGGTGGGCAGGATGCAGACAGGAGCTCTGGCTACCTCTGGATCGAGAGCTGATTCACCCAGCAAAGGAGACCAACCGGGAGCACTGGCTTTGGATTTGGAGCCAGTGACTTGGGTGAGGCCTCAGCGGCCTGAAGCAGTAGGCAGTACTGGGTCTGGCTGTGGAAAGTCTTGGGATTAACCACATCCCTACTCCCCCCACCCCCTCTCCCCTAGAGAGCACAGCAGTAAAGGATGTAAATGTATATGCAGAGGCAGAAGGCGTAGGGGACCTGAGGACCTGGGAGCACAAGGAAAGCTGGTCTGAGCACATAAAGATAGCCTTTTCAACAAATGGTGCTGGTTCAACTGGAGGTCAACATGCAGAAGAATGAGAATTGACCCACTCTTATTCTTTGCACTAAGATCAACTCCAAGTGGATCAAGGACCTCCACATAAAACCAGACACACTGAAACTATTAGAAAAGAAACTTGGGAAGACCCTGGAGGACATGGGCACAGGGGGAAAGTTCCTGAACAGAACACCAATAGCTTATGCACTAAGATCAAGAATTGACAAATGGGACCTCATAAAATTACAAAGTTTCTGCAAAGCAAAGGACACTGTCAGAAGGACAAAACTGCAACCAACAAAGTGGGAGAAGATCTTCACCAACCCCACATCCGACAGAGGGCTAATATCCAATGTATACAAAGAACTCAAGAAGTTAGACCGCAAAGAACCAAATAACCCTATCAAAAAATGGGGTACAGAGCTAAACAAAGAATTTTCACCAGAAGAAATGCGGATGGCCAAGAAACACCTTAAGAGATGTTCAACATCATTAATCATCAGGGAAATGCAAATCAAAACAACCCTGAGATTCCACCTCTCACCAGTCAGAATGGCTAAGATTAAAAACTCAAGAGACAACAAGTGCTGGCGAGGATGTGGAGAAAGAGGAACACTCCTCCACTGTTGGTGGGATTGCAAAATGGTAAAACCACTCTGGAAATCAGTTTGGCGGATCCTCAGAAAATTGGGCATGGCACTTCCAGAGGACCCTGGCATACCACTCCTGGGCATATACCCAGAGGATTCCCCTGCATGCAATAAAGACACATGCTCCACTATGTTTATAGCAGCCTTGTTTATAATAGCCAGTAATTGGAAGGAGCCCAAATATCCCTCAAAGGAGGAATGGATTCAAAAAATGTGGTATATTTATACAATGGAATACTACTCAGCAATTAAAAATAATGAATTCATGCAATTTGTAGGTAAATGGTTAGACCTGGAAAATATCATCCTGAGTGAGCTAACCCAATCACAAAAGAATGCACATGAAATGCAATCACTGATAAGTGGATATTAATGAGCCCAGAAGCCCTAAATACTCAAGGCACAATTAGCAAGTCAAATGATTCCCAAGAAGAAGAAAGGAAAGGACCCTGGGCCTGTAAAGATTGGATCCAGTTTTGTAGAGAAACCGTGGGGGATGGGGGTGGGGGAAATGATTGGGGAATAGTTGGGGGGGGAGAGGAATTATGGGATGTATGGTGGGGGGGACTGGGAAAGGGGAAAGCCTTTGAAATGTAAACAGAGAATATAGAAAATAAAAATTTAAAAAAAAGAAGCATTTTAAAATTAAACAAAATTTAATTGAGGAGGTGTCGCTCTGTGACTCAGTCCACAGTAGACCAACTCACTGGAGAGAGCAAAGCCTGGGAACCTGGGGACCACAGAGTCCTCTCAGGACACCTGTTAGCACAGTTGGTACTGAGCAGTGGGAATCTTCAACCTGACCCTGCTGGGAGGACACGGACCTGAGAGCAGGTAACAGGAACTTCTCTCAAGAGGAACCAACGGTCCCACACTGCTCTGGGTCCACTGGGAACCCATCTGCTCAGCACGGGACATTCCAGGGGCGCTGACTGGGGTGCTGACGCCAGCTGGCCCCCATCCATAGCCCACACCCAGCAGTTTCCAGGCTCTGG
Source organism: Apodemus agrarius (assembly GCA_964023405.1). Lineage (NCBI taxonomy): Eukaryota > Metazoa > Chordata > Mammalia > Rodentia > Muridae > Apodemus > Apodemus agrarius. Next base: position 20,707,737 of record OZ030008.1, read on the forward strand.
GACTTCACCCTGGCTCTGTTTGCATTATGTATTGGTTTTTAATTGGTTGGCTGATATAAGGTTATTGGCATTTATTTTTCCCCAAGAACATATTCCCTAAGAATAATAAAATACATAAATGACCCACACCCAGTGTCGCCATCACCCTGCGGCCCTCCTGGTCTCTGTAGCTCCACTCTCCAGCTCTCTGTAGACAAGCAGCTCCACTCCCATAGCCCACACCACATACACAGTCCAAGGGCTTGAGAACATGTGCTGACGGCCCCAGGAACCAGACAGAAAAACCATCCATGGAGCAGGACACAGGCCCACCTTCAGGACGGTGGCTGTGGGGCCACGGTCCCCAGACTCTGTACCTGCAGATCTCGTGGCAGTGAGGGGCACCTCCACCCAGAAAGGGCTATTACGCAGTGCAGTGGAGGACACAAGCCGGAAGGAAGGCAGCCCTCCGCTGTCCAGAGGGAGGCTCTGGAGCAGACCAGGCACTTGGGACCATACATGCTACGACAGCTGTGGCGAGAGAAGGTGGCTTGCTTCCACCTGCTCTCCTCCATAGGGCACACCTCCTATTTTAGATCTGTGGCCTCAAATTTGAGGACCTAGTTCCTCTAGACTTTCTCCCATCCACTACAGTACAACACTTAAAAAATATCAGGTTTGCCAGGCGGTGGTGGCACACACCTTTAATCCCAGCACTTGGGAGGCAGAGGCAGGCGGATTTCTGAGTTCGAGGCCAGCCTGGTCTACAGAGTGAGTTCCAGGACAGCCAGGACTACACAGAGAAATCCTGTCTCGAAAAACCAAATAAATAAATAAATAAATAAATAAATAAATAAACAAACAAACAAACAAACAAACAAAACAAAATCAGGCTTTAAAAATATTTGTTTCTCTATGGTCACCAGACATGCAGATAAACATGCAAGCAAAACAATCCAACACATAAGAAAAAAATACGTTTTAAAAATAAAAAAATAAGAGAAAGAGGCTAGGAGGTGGCTCTGCTGCTAAGGTGCTTGCCACCCAAGGCAGACAGCCTGAGTTGGACTCCACAAAGCCATGTAAAAAGCTAGGTATGGTGTACATACTGTAATCCTAGTGCTGAGGAGGCAAACCGGGGGGACCCTGGAGCTCACTGAATGGGTGAACCCCAGATCCCAGTGAGAGACTTTGTCTCAAACATAAGGTGGGCCATTTCTGAGAACTGACCCAAGGTTACCTCTGGCTCCAAAAGTGTCTGTATGTGCCTGCACACACAAACAGTAATAAAACAGCAGGCAGACCCCAGCTGGTGAGATCAGAACTGTTGGGTTCCTTCTTTAGACAAGGCCCACACTGCTATATTACAGTCTGAGAGCACTCACACATGGTCAGGGATGACGGGGCTCTGTGCCCCAGGGCCGCCCACCCCCAGCTGCTGACAAGCAGCTGCAGCATCAGTACCTTAGCCACTGTCAGGCCTCACCTGCGCTAACCAGCTGGACCATCTTAAGCCACAGACCGTGAGAGCACAGACCAGAGAAACACATCCCCTCAGGTAGAAATATTTACTACGTTTAACAACTTACCATAGCTATTTACACATTTATAAAATGGAAATAAAAATGGCATGTTTGGTACCAAAAAAGACACATCCAAACTAAGACCAGTACAAAAATAAACTTTCAAGCTACGGTTTTAAACTAAACATCACTGAAACAGTACGGGAGAGTGTCTTGCCGTGTGCTGGCGTGCCATCGCTGTCACCGCAAGGCACCCCTGGTGCAGTGGGAGCAGAGCCCGGAGCTGCCTGTGTTCTTGCAAGAATGCAAGCAGACGAACAAGGATTAAAATACAAGAGTTATGTTCCTGAGCTGCACGAGTTTAGGGCGTCTAAACTGTAGTGAGTTCCTGCTAAAGAGAAGCCCCGTGGGCCGAGGTTGACGGGCATTCCCTGGCGCCCAGCTATGGCATCGAGCTCTGAGAGAAAGCTAAGCCCACTTGCAAAGCAAGTGGCTAACAAGGAAGTGGCCCCCCACCCCATCACTGCACTAAGTCCTCCGCTGCAGATAAGCAGGCGCATGGGCAGGGGGAAGGGAGGAGCTGCTTCATGTGGAAGCCCCCGTGCCTCTCGCGCCTTTGGTGATCTTTATGGAAATGCCCAGCATTTCCTTTTATACTTAACGCACCGAGCAGCAGCCGGCCTCAGAGGTCAACAACTGTGGCCACAGCAGGCATGACACAGGAGGCCAAGAGAGCCGTGTCTGCACAGGCCGCAGCCCTCAGCAGCTCCCTGCCTCACCAGAGCTGTCCAGGCCTGGGCCTGCTGGAGCAGCATGTGCTGCTGGGAGTGAGGACGGGCCCAGAGCACGGCCCAGCCAGCTCCTGCTTGGCCGACCGACGCAGTGCAGAACGCTGGCCATGCACACACTCCTCTGGGGCCCAGTGAGGATGACAAACGCTGAGGGGAGCAGAGGGGGCGCGAATGAGCAGGCTGCAGCCCACAGCAGAGCATCTGCCTGGTCCACCCGAGCTGGGGCCGGAGACGCCACACAGGAAGGAAGGAGGCCGCTGCTGAGCGCCACTCACTGGTCCTGGACCTTGGCCCTTTTGGCTTTCAGGGACAGGTGCTGCAAGAGAAAAGGAGACATCACTGGGGTGGTGACGGGACGCAGGCTCCAGCCGAGCCCACACCTTCCCAAGGAAGGCTGTGCCCAGCTGCAGAAGAGACAAGTAAAGACACACGTGACGCTTCCTGACATCGCACAGGCATCAGCTGACAGGACTGCGGGGTAAGAACTCTTTATCATAAAGCCAAATTACTACAAATGCCCAAATAAATACGTGAGGCAGGTTATATGAACACAGCAGATCAGGGACCGCTCCTCACCACCTGGGGGATCCTGACATCCGCCAGTGTGGGCGGAGAGGCACACACCCAAAGCTGAGTCAAGCCAGCACTCAGGAGCTCTTCCCAAGAGGACGCTGCACATCCGACTGCTAGTGCCATGCCCCATGTCCTAGCATACCCAACACGACCTCACAGTTCCCCAGGGAACCGCCAGCCCTGGAAGAAAGCAGCACACCATCACTGACGACATGTCCTGACAGAGAGGCAGGCCCAGGTCTAAGGAGATGGTGGAACCCAGGATGGGCAAGCGCAGGCCTCACACAGTGGGTCAGGATCGCTCCTGATCACAATGGTCTCTGAGACAAATCTCTGCCTTCGCTGCTTCTTTGGATTCTTTCCCCTCTGCTCGTCTCCAGACACAACTCTAAACTAATCTTGGACATATGCAGCCTCATCCGGGATGGGCAATGACGCCATCTGCCTGAGAGCCATTTGGCCCACTTCTCTGGAAAGAACGCTGGGCATAAACAAGGGTCACTTTGAGCCATTCCAGGCCTCTACGGCATGAAAGCGACTTTGAAAAACAAGTGATGGAAAGTCACTGGAGGTGCAGGAGGAGCTTGCTGACACCTGAGGCGGAGCTGCACCCGGCGCAGTGGGCAGCCCCTGGGGACCTGGAGAGTCCCCGAGAAAACAGCTCTACCTCTGGACCTCAATCAGAAAAGATACCAAGCTGTCCCGAAGGAGCTTTGGGGCCCCATCGAACAACGAGGCTGTCATTCTGGATGGTTTCTACAGGCCTCTCAGCTCTCTCCAACACTCTCATCACAGTGTAGGTGACAGGCTGAAAGGCGGAAGTCTGAGAGAAGAAACAGATCGTTGCTGACCCTGTCCTTTTCTTCCACATTCTGAAACAATCTTCCCCTTAACCTAAATAAACTAACTTTGAGCAGAGAAGGAAAAGTAACTCAGTTTGTCAGCCGTGTCTTTCCAGGAGCCTCAAAAAGCCAGACCAGGGCTGGGCTGGCCTAACTGCACCGCCACCGCAGGCCCTGCCCTCCACTCAGAGCCTGCTGACTTCCTCTGGCCTCCTGGGTAGTCGCCACCTTATGCGTGCGTGTCTGTGTGTGCGTGTGCGTGCGTGCGTGCGTGCGTGCGTGCGTGCGTGCGTGCCGTGCCGTGCCGTGCCGTGCCGTGCCGTGCCGTGCCGTGTGTGTGTGTGTGTGTGTGTGTGTGTAGTCTGTGAGTGTGTGTAGTCTGTGAGTGTGTGTGTGAGTGTGTATGGGGGTGGGGGTGTGAGTGTGTGTGAGTGTTTGTGTGTGTGTGTGTGTGTGTGTGTGTGTGTGTGTGGTCTGTGAGTGTGTGTAGTCTGTGAGTGTGTGTGTGTGAGTGAGTGTGTATGGGGGTGGGGGTGTGTGTGTGTGTGTGAGTGTTTGTGTGTGTGTGTGTGTGGTCTGTGAGTGTGTGTGTGAGTGTGTATGGGGGCAGAGGGGTATGAGTGTGTGTGAGTGTGTGTGTATGTATTCAAAGGAAGAAAAAGGTAGGTGTACTTCGTGAACACAGAGAATACAAGGCAGAGAGGAAAGAAAAGGGAAGTGCCCAAGATCCCTCAGACAGCTTAACAGCTAACAGGTCGTAACACGAAGAAACAGCTCAAATGTCTGGAAAAGGAAAAAACAAAAAACAAAAACTGTCGAGAGTAACTACAAGGTTGAAACAAGACCCACTGCAAACAGAGGACGGCCTGAAGATGGCCGCTGGCCTCTCAGAGACACTGCACAGACGGAAGAGGTGAGAAACAGCAACAAAAAGCATTCAAGGGAGAAGTCTGGAGAGGAAAACTGTCCTTCAAAACGAAAAAGGAAACAGTCCTCCTGCAAATAATCGAATAGGGGGGTGTTCCCCCAACAGACGGCACTGAAGATGGACCAAAGAAGGTCTCGAGGCAGGATCCATGGAGGGAAAAAGGAACGCTCTACTTCGTGATCTGAGGAAGACAAAACCAACTTCAAAAGCAATAACCACGTACTGTCACGTATAGTATAAACGTGAGCAGGAAGATGAGACTGGCCAGCACAGCCCAGCAGCCATCTGGTAAAAAGCCAACGACCTGGTGCAGGTTTCTTATAGCACAGCCAAGCAGTGTGACACTAATTCAAGATCAACCATGAGGAGTCCAGGGTGTAAAAGACCATTAAGAAACAAAATACAGTACTTAAAATTAAAAAAAAAACAAATTCACTAATTTGAAAAGCAGTAAAATAAGCTTTTCAAAAGGACCAAGATGAAAATGGGCTCTGGGAAGCTAATGTCAAGGCAGCGCGCCTACGGTCTCGTCTGTAAGCACTGAGCTCAACTTCCAGCCCCGCGTGCACACATTCTAATTACACTAAATAACTTACCGTTGCAATTCGCTCGATTTATTAAGTTAATTAATTGATTAAATTAATTGGTTAGAGCACAGTACAGACTGAACCGTCTCTGGCACACCCAGCCAGGCAGCCTGCGGCCCAGTTTACCTTTCAAGCACGACTGGCCATCTTTGAATCAAGTCATGTCAGGGTGCATGGACTCTGGAGCAACGAATGAACCGTCTTTGCAGAAATGCAAAACAGAAACCTTCGATCTGTTGTTATCCAAAGAGCAATGGCCCGCGAGCACGCAGTGGACTGCACGGCGGGTTTCGACCACCCTGGGCCTTTTCTTACTGGGTTGCAGGATTTGTTTTTAACTGCACTTCCCTATGACGGCAGTGAAGGTGGTTTCACCAAGAGGTTCTGGGGTACAGTAATGATTTTACCTCCCTGTGTGCAGGGGTGCTGGAGGGAGCTGGGAATGATTTAGGGCACTATTGATGAACACACACAGACTTAAGACTGCTGAGAGGCTGCTGTCGGTCTGGGGCCGTGTTCTGTCCATCCCTACCGTTCCTTGTTGATAGAAGTGGGGAGCCAGCTCCAGCAGCCAGGCCGACTCTATGGCGGTCACATCGCGCATGTAGTACTTGGAGGTCTGTATAACTTCATTGTAGATAACCCTGAAGCAGAGAATAAACATGAGACACACAATGACAAGGCCCACAAGCCGCCTCTGCACTCAGCACAGGTGTGTCTCATCCGTGCGTGCGTGCGTGCATGCGTGTGCGCGTGGCTCCACACAGGCACTGTGGCTGCTCACTGACCGAGGGAGGGCAGTGTGGCTCAGAGTCAACTCTACAACCTTGAGGATTTCCAGGACTCTCCAGTTATCCACAGAGAACCTTTCTAGATCATGGCCTGCACTTACAGAACTCTCAATAGAACGTAAAAGACTTAATTAGAAAGTACAGAAGGCCTGACTGCTCTGAAAGTTACTAGAAAATGACCATAACGACACAGAAAAGATCTGTCCAGAGCAACTTAAATATTTTAAATATAGTTTGGCGTGGAGGTCACACATCTGTCAAAGCCCACTTTTCACTGCACATAATTGTATCTTAAAGAGGAAAAAGACTCATCTAGGGCCAAGTAACAAACCAAAGAGCAAGGACCGTGTTTTCGACTCAGGAAGCCCTGGACTCAGGAATCCACAGAGTAAACACGAGTTTCTGGACTATGGGAGGAATTAGCTATTAGTACAAAAGCCAGGCAGTTTGTCTCAAGCACCAGTAAAGGAATCTGAGCTGGTGGAAGGAAGAGGCAGGGTGGGGATGCAGCACTGCCAGCGTGCTCAGGCTGGGGGTCAACCCCAGCTCAGGGAGGAGGGAGGAGGGAGGGAAGAAGTGAGGGAGGGAAGAGGGAGGCGGGAGAGAAGATGGGAGTGGATGGAGATGGAGGGAAAGGGAGATGGAGGGGGAAGGGCCACACACTGAAGTTTGGGTCCCTCCTGGACTTCTATATTCTCAGAGCAGCAGAGGAACCAATATAAAGCCAGCACCACTGTCACACTCCACCTAAGAAGCTTCTAGATCGGACTGCTTACAGCTTGGTCAACTGCAATACATCAGAAACACTGCCAGGACTTGTTTAAACAGTCCCCCGCCCCCACCTCACCCCGGCTCTGACTGGGTGCATTTCCAGCCTGGCTCCGGAGATGCTCTGTCCGCAGAGGCCGGCCATGGTGCTCCCTCCCGGCTTCCTTCCTTCCCACGGCTCACCGCGCACTCCTGCCTTTCTTTCCCCATAGCACTGTTCTTTCAGCTCCCAAAGGGCCAAGTGTCCCTGTCTTTAAATTTTCTAATCCTTTGTCAATCCATATTTTCGTAAAACACAATATAAATAAATTAGAAATTGCAAACAAACACAAACTACAAGCTGAAGTTAGCACGGACCTAGAAGGAGTAACTGTGTGTGACTTGTGAAAGCACCAGCACACTCAGTGCTGTCCCCTGCTGCTGCCCTGGCCCGCCTTCCCAGCCAGCACTGCAGATGAAACCAACCCTGGTCACCCCAGTCCCAGTCCCCATGCCAGGTGCCTCCGCCATGTTTCCACGGCTAAGCCACCCTATTTCCTAGGTGTGGGTGTCTTTCAGCCCTGCCTAAAAATTCCAGTCACCAGGTCCAGAACAAGGGTTAGCCTCTCCTTGAGAATCTGCACAGCCTGGCTTCCCGCACCTTCAGTGCCAACCCAGAGTGCCACGCTGCAACCCCACAGCCCTTTAGAAAAGCTTCTCTACCGACTTCAATGTTTGCCTGTGAAGACCACAGCAGGGTTCTAAGTCGTCTCTGTGCTTTGTCTGCTGCAGTAAAGCCTTCAGCCCGTGGTGGCAGCGAGCACCTTTGTTGTTCCTTGTCACACCTTTTATTTTTTAGCAGGAGACAAGCTTTGCCCAAGTTGCCCCCAACCCTCAATTCTTCTGTCACCAATAGCACTTTGTTGGGAGGACAGGTGAGGAGGTAATCACGGATTTGCTTAAGGAGACTTTTTAAGAGAGTGTCTTACTGAGCACAGAGCAGGGCAGCTCGGCAGGACCTGGAGGACGGTCTACCCTGACAGGAGCACAACCCTGCACACCAAAGGGAGCACAGCAGAGGGAGCACGTGTACTACAAGCCTAGGCCGGGCTTGGGGACCCAGAGATGAGCAGGGTTTACTTCTACTTCTACTGCAGGGCCAAGCTCGGGGAGGGGGGGCAGCAGTGGGTGAGTGGGATGTGGGTGGGACTTACCAGCGGGGTGGCTTCTCTGCATAGAGGACCGAGGCAGGGTGGATATGCAGTTCGTGGTCATCGCGGATAGTCCTTGTGAGACATAAGAATTCTGTGTGAAGCACATTGTATGCACTTACTGTAAGAACTTGTAATACTGTACACACTTAAGTATTTCCCACAATGTGTTAATACAACCTCCTCCCCTCCGAGTGTATGAAGACAGTATTTTATGTGGACAAGACACTACCCTCTAGAGCAGTGGCTTTCTACCTTCCTAACCCTACAGTCCTTTAACATAGTTGTTCATGCTGTGGTAAACCCCCAACCATAAAAATTATGTTTGTTGCTACTTCATCATTGTAACTTTGCTCCTGTCATGAGTCACAATTTAATATCTGATATGCAGGATATCCAGTATGTGACTCCAAAGGGATCACAACCCACAGGCTGAGAACCACTGTTCTAAACAGACCTCCACCTCCACCTCCACCACCACCACCACCACCACCACCACCACCACCACCACCACCACCACCACCTTAGACGCTAAGAATAAATCATGCAAAATAAGCAAGCAGGCCAGCACAGAGGGGCACAGATGGAGTGCCAGCTATTTCAGGTTCAGGTTGGGGGTTAACTTGGACAATGCAGCAAGACTTGGCTCCTGCTAAAATAAGGCGGTGTGAGGTTTAGCCTAGCAGCACAGGGCTTGCCTCAGTATGGGAGGGGGAGCAAATGTGGACACTTAGTCCCCACAGGAAGAGAAGGAGTGCTCTACCCACAGTGACGCCCATGTCTATCCTCTACAGATCCCCTTTCCAAAGAATTAGCTTCTATAGTTACCATTCAGACTAATCCCTTCACAGCAGAAGCCCTGAGTTTTAACAGACTTCCCTACTGCCCAAAGTTAGACACTAAACACGAAGGGCCCGAGGGAGCCACGACTGAACCCAGCAAGCTCACCCAAGCCAGTTCCTGGAGAATTTGGAATTCCTAATTCCAAATTAGATTTGGTTCAATCTGACTCAAAAATGGCAAAGTAAACAGCCATACACTTTTATGAACAGATCATAAATGTTAGCAGACCAGAATGTCACTTACTGAGTACACATGGTCATTTCACATGGGGCTCTGTGTATCAGGCTCATCACCAGCACCCTAAGACAGCACTTGGGGTCCCACTGTCTGTCAAATGGTAATGGGCTGACAATAAATTCACTTCATAGGGATGGCTGACCTGGAATCTCCAGTGGAGCACCTTGTGGTAAGGATGCCCATGAAATAACTGTAGGTTACCACACAGAAATAGTTGACACTTGTCAAGAAAGAGAGCAATCAAAATGCTAAGGAGCATCACCGGGAGGAGCTCAACCTTGTGGAGGCGGGGCTTGTGTGATGGGCAGGAGCATCACGGGATCATGACTGGAGCACGTGGTCTGGAGTAACAGTGCACACCAGAGAGAGGCCTCAGGCTATGCTGCCACCCTCACGTGCCACACCAGGAAGATGGGGCAGATATGGGTGCCAACATTAAAAACGCTCAGTGGGGGTGAAGAGATGGCTCAGAGATTAAGAGCACTGGCTTATCTTCCAAAAGACCAGAGTTTAAGTCCCAGTACCCAAATGGTGGCTCTGGCCTCTATGGACATCAAGCACACACATGATACACAAACACACATGTAGGCAAAACATACATACATACATACATACATACACACACACACATATTTTTTTTCCTTAATGCTCAGTAGATTCTGCAGTGTCTAGAAAAAGGAATCTGAGCTCAAATACCAAGTAACAATATTGTTAGGGGAGAAAGCTAACAGCAAAATAATATATGGAAGAGATCCAAATGGGAAATAGAAGAAAGCCTTTAAGCGTCCCCTTGCTAAAGACAAAAATGTGGCTAGTCTTGGTGCCACACACCTGTAATCTCAACTCCTGAGGGGGCGGGGGCGCTGAGGCAGGGGGATCACAAGTTCCAGGCCAGCCATAGTGAGAAGGAAGACGTCAGGAAACGTAATAGCTAGGGTGATGTCTAGAGGTAGAGCACCTGCCTGGCAGGCGTCAGGCCCCGGGCTCACCCTGAGAGACGGGAGCAAAGGCAGCTCGGCCTGAAACAGGTGCACAAGTTACACGGCCACAACAGGCCAGAGGGGCAGAAGAAACAAACTTAAAGTAACAGTTCCAAGAACCGGGATATTCAGTCTGGGGAAAAGCAGACTAAACTATGCTGTCGTTTTTACAGTAAAAACCATTGGCATCCTACAGAAATGGGGGCGGGATGGAGAGTAACCCACTGGGAACGTGGCTTCTCGGTTAGTGATACCCCACACTGCAATGCAGATCTGCCACGGTCGTCCCAACACCATCACCGTGTACAGACGCCCTGAGTAGTAAGACTCCCAGAGAGGAGAGAAACGCTGAGAGCTGGGCAGCCAACCTCACTCCGCTTTGGAAGGAGCTGATGCAAGTTAAAAGCTGCTTGGTTTTCACCTCTGCACAGCGGCTTTGCGGCCCCTTCACCAAGTCACCTCAGAGTCTCCTTACCGATATGCCCCGGTGGAGTGAAACCGTGCTGCATTTGCAAAGAACCCCGACACGATGCACCTCAGGACCGGATCCGGATCACCTACACAAGGCAGCAACAGACGCCTGGTGAGCCCCAGCACGGGACCCACGCCCCGCATGCCGAGGAGGCTGGGCTGTGATGCTCAGGGCAGGCCCTGCTCCCCTTCCCCTCCTGAATCCAGCCCTGCGCCTCCCATGTCTGATGACTGCCCAGCTTCTGAGCGGGCATCCTCCCTCAGCAGCAGCTAAGGACAAGGCAGGCAGGTCTGCCCTTCAACACCAGGCCACGGAGGACTGGACCCAAGGAGCCGCCCACTGATGGCTGGCAAACTCAGAGCACTGTAGCCCCACACCATGAAGCACACTGCTCTGTCTCTGGTTATCAGCTACTCTGCGATTCTCCACCGCTTCCAAACATTCTGTCCCTCTTTAACTGGCAGTTCTATTGTTACAGCAAGCGCATCTTTCATGAACAAAGCATCTCCACTCACTAGCTCATAGCCACGAGATGGATTCTAAATTATCATGCAGGGGATAATTATGTTTTAATGGCTGAAAATACCCCCTACTTCACCAACTCTGAGCCATTTTAACTCACTCAAGTCAAGACGCAGCCTCAGTGACAGCCATTCTTTTCTCAGTGATACATAAAGTGATTATGGATGCCTATCTCGGCTCTGGTAAAGTAGAGTACAAGGACAAACATGCCCCCATATAGGTAGTGGCCTTATAGGATTCAGAATTCTCAACTATATATATATATATATATATATATATATATATATATATTCACTTTACTGAATTCTTTCCCATAGATTTTGGCTGAAGAGGGGTTACTTTCTTTTATTTTTTATAAATTTAATTACTACTTGTGTGTTTTTATTTCTTCTTGGTGAATTTTATATTTTAATCTTTTGTTCACCTGCCAAATGGGCTCAATAAAGCCACTTAAAAATACACTTAGTTTTTAATTACATAACTGCGGAAAATACATCTCACGGCTCTCTCTAACCTAGATGCACTTTGATTTGCAGGGAGCTGCTTGGTCTGTCTATCATCACCGTCCCTAGCAGAGCTGCTAAGCCCCAAGCCTGCCTTCCACCCACGCAGATGCAGCCTCTCTTCAGCTGTTCAGAATCCCATTACAACGTGCTTTCTTCTCGGGGGTCACTTCACAAGGTTTGTGACCCTCAAACCTCAGCTTCAGAACGTCTCGGTCCTTAGCACACCACTCCTCCTATTAGGAAGACTTTAATCCGGCAGAGCCCTCCCTGGCAAAGGCACGCAGACGCAGGTGACAGCACTCTAGGCAGATGCTCTCCAGCTCGAAGCCCTACTGAGTGCCCTGTTTCTGCCCATGACCCTGACATGGCACCCTGGGCAAGCCCTGATGACCTCCCCTCCCCTACATTTATTCCTGCTACTTCCACTGTCGTCCATGGTTACCACAGCGTCTACACATCACTTCGAAGAGGCCCTGCAGCCTACCGTTAGTCCGTCTTTATGAAGCCTGGGAGAATCAAGTTTTTGTCATTGTTCAATCACTTGTTCTTTATATAAAAGCAAAATGAAACAGAACTTCCTGGGTCCTGACTCCCACAGGATACCTTTAGCCTACTCATTATTTTCCTTCTATATGTGAGATAAACCTGAGACACATTTCCCAGAATGCTGAGCACGATGCAAATGAATACGTGACACACTGAGAACACTGCCCGGCCTAGCAGACGCTGTCAGCAAATGTCAGCAGGTGCCACGGCGCAGCAGGCCTCAAGAGTGCTGAATGAACTCAGTGTGCCACTTCCTAGAAGGCTCCTGGTCTCTAGCCATACTGGAGGCCATGTGACTGCTCCCAGGCCCTCCTGGTTCCTCTGTAAACTAAGGACACCGTAAACAAAGGAAGATAAAGAAAGGATGCAGAGACCCTGACAACCTCCTGTGGACTCCACAAATGGCTGTCCCGGCCACTGCTACATCCTAGACCATCTAGCACACCGCTGTTCCACCTTACCGATGGTGAATACCTAAGCTAAGAATGTGGCAGTGGCTGCTTTAATAACACTTGCATCTGAGAAAAAAATGCAACTTTCATGTAAAACCTATGAATACCATCCACTTAAAAGTATTTTTTAGGGCTGTCAAGATGGTTCAGGACCTGAGTTCAGTAGAAGAAAAGGCCCAACTCTGGTGTGCCTAACACACACACACACACACACTAGCACTTGCAGAAGCAGGAGAATCAGAATAAGTTTGTGTCTGGGACATGAGACACTATCCCAGAAATATATAAATTTTCTGCAACAGCCATCATTATATTAGTTATATGTGCAATGATATGGAAGCTAAAAATTTTTAAGCATTTTCATGAGCTTTAGAAATTCAGAGGAAGGAATAACAGGCCACAGAAATAAAAATGGATCTATCCAGAAAGACTCCAGCCTCATACTCACCACTGAAAGGGTGTACGCAGCTCAGAATATGAAACTGGCTGCAGGCACAGGCCTCTTAGCAGCCCGGGGGAAGACCTTGAGAATGCAATTGGACAGAGCAGACTGGGGGAGCCACAGGTGGCGGCCGGCCACACCCACCTTCGCTGGACACCTTGGGCACCTGGAACTTGACGAGGAGCTTTTTCAACTGGTCTCTCACAGTGGCAGCTCTGACAAGACCCTTGTAATTCAGGAAATGCTCCTGACACCACTGCGAGCTCTTGTTGTGCTGCAGAAAGGCCACACAGAGGAGACATTCGCCGTGTCAGCCACAGCCGCAGCCACAGCAGTACCCTCAGCACAATTCCTTCCTCTTCCCTCACTTGATGAGCCCCGCCCAGCCCCATCTCTAGAGCAGCAGGTAACAACCAGCCTGCTGCCCCACGACCCCACTCCACACTCCCAAGCAGTAAGAACAGGGGCCAGCAGAGGCCCATCTGATACACCACAGCAGGGCAGACCTGCCTCCCCGTGGCTCTTGGCCAGCCTGTTAACTCTCCCTCTCATCTTACTAAACTATGGACAGCAATACAACAGGTGCAGAAATCATTTTCAAGTCCTGATCTGCACTCAAACTAGGATTATTTTCTACCAATGATGTTTAACTTTCTATTTTCTTGAATCCAATGATTAGGTCTTGTTTTAAATTTTTGCAGAGCAATGTACCTCTAAAATGACATTTTAAGCCACGGAGGAAAGTTTTTCAAATAAAAATTTTAAATGTGTTATTAATTAAATGTTTTAAATTAAATGTTTAGATGACATTTTAAAAATGTAATTTGCACAGGCTCTGTCCACAAGGCAATGCAGATCTGTGGCCAGGCCCTCTGCGTGGGGCTCGCCTGGGGAACGGCACACTGTGCCTGTGTCCTGGATTCTAACTGACTCGGTCCATGTCTCATTTACTGACTAATCATCCTCAAATCTCTGGTCGAACAAAACCTTGCTATTTCCTATCTCCTTATTAGAGTGTGTTAAATTGCTGTGGGACCCAGGAGGAGCACATAAGCCTCACTGACCGTGTTCTCGGGGAACCCAGGACGACTCTAGAGACTCAGCCCACACAGCAGGGGTTCTCAGTCCGACCTAGCAGAACTTCCCATTCAGATGAGCCCTTCCTTCCAAGCCCAGTGAGTGTGGGGCCCTGGGAGGCTGGGCTGTCAGCCACGTGAGGAAGGAAAACATCCCTTAGTCTCTCCAGCAACTCAAGACTGGATTCTCCAGTGGGAGGATGATGATCTACCCAACTGGAAAGCAAAGGGGTCTCTTGGCCATGTGTGTGTGAACTGCCCTCGGACCTTGCTCCTAGGTCATCAGAGTGCATGTGTGTGGAGCGTCCCCGAGCGTGGCTGTGCTTACTTTGATAAAAGCTTCATACACATTGAGCATGGTGAGATGGTCACCCTCTTCCACAGCAAATTTCCGATGCACTCGAGTCTGTGAAGAATAAAGTTCCACTCAGAAGTTGACTTCCATGACCCTCTTGTGCCGAGGGACATGGCATACTGACAGTGTGCTCTCCCATGTCCTATAACCATATGCTGGTCACCACCTCCTAAGCTCCCTTCAGACCCCACCCCTAAATTCTTCTTTCTGTGGAGAAGTTCCTGAATAATGCCACCTGTTCCCTGGGGCTGAGGAGATACAGACACAAACATACAGCAAAGACACTGACGCATTAACCTCAGAACTACATCCACACTTGGGCGTGGGTGACAGGCTCACTCCACAGTGTACAGGGAGGTCCATACGTAAGCATGCTTGTGAAATACTTCCCACGAGACACAGCAAAGCCAGTCCACTAGTGTAAGCTAGGCTCTTTTACACAACTGTCTTCAGTAGTTTCTAACAGAGTTCTGACAAGAATGTGCGAGAGAACAGTGTGAAGAGCTCAGGAGAGGCTGGACTTACCGCCTGAGACTTCTGGTTTGAGGGGAACACGAAGACATTCTGGATCTGCATCATGGCGGCAATACTCAGGACCTCCTGAGAACAGCCGAAGTTCCCTAGAACGTGAAAAGTATGTTTGCAAACAAACAATGCACCAATAGGAGAGAAGGGCATTTCCCAATGCGGTCCTTGTAGTTTGCTATAAAATAAGGTCGTATTTTATGGTTCTTTTTCTCAAGTCTGTCATATGTAAGCACTTACGGAACCATGGCTGACCCCGCATGTCTCGCCTGAGGATTCCTCCCTGCAGTGTTGAGGCTGAGGGCTCTTGACGCCAGCCAGGATGAGGCCACACTGGCCTGTCACCTGATCAACAGCATGCCTGCTCCCTGTCCTCTGTGTGGACAGCTGGAGTCCAGGTAAACGAGGGAAGGGGAGGAAGTGTCGGGCCATGTCCCTCCAGCTGTCCGTGCACTCCCGGCCCATCTGTGGGGTAGCCTGCCTCCCCAATACTGCTCTCCTCTGGGAAGCCTGCAGCTCTGGTGGCCCGGACAGCATCCTGCGCTGCTGCTGCTGCTGCTGCCTCTTGAGAACAGACTCTGTAACCGCTCACCAGCGAGGGAGGACACCAGAGCAAGCAAGCTGCACTCCTATTGGTTCCCCACAGCTCCCTGCCGGAGTGAGGCACAGGGGATTCTGCTCTTGCTGCACTTAGAATCTGTTCTCAGGGAAGGTGAGCCCCTCACTGCTAACTTCACCTCGCTGGCTCAGAAACACGCCTTCACAAACTGCCACTTGATGTAACAGTTAGACAAAAACATAAAATATGAACAGTACCTTTCCCAGAAAGAGAAATAGATTCTGTACTGTCAAGATGTTTGTAAGTAAGAAACAGACCTTGCCCTAACTCACACGCTCACACAGCTCTGCAGAGAAACTGGTGCCCTGTACACTGCCTGACAATGCCAGCGTGCAGCCTCTGTGGCGCATGGCATGACGGTGTCTTGGCAGTTAGAGCTAGCACAGCCATTCTGGAACGCACACGGACGGTCCTCAGGAACCTGGAACAGAGCGGCCACACAATCCAGAAACCTCGCCTCTGGGTACACCCAAAGACCTGCAGTCGGTATGTGGAAGGGACCCACACTCAGGTGTCCACTGCAGAGAACAGCAGCCTCGTGTGCATCAGCAGAGGGATAGATAAAGATGACATGACACATGTGATGTAACCTATCACACAGCTTTACAAAAGTAAATCCTGTCATCTGAGACGACGTGGATGGCGGTGGAGTGTTAGGGCAGGCACGGGCACACACTCAACAGTTTAGTAACACGGGAACAGAGTAGAAAGGAGCTGGCCGAGGCTGTAGGAGGATATAAAGATAGAAGATGCTGCTTCAGGGACAGTTTCAGGCTGGAGGAGTGCGTTGTAGTGATCTGACACTATGGCAACCACAGTATGGTGTACAGTTCCAATTGCTACAACAAAGTCCATAACATACTAGACAAGCTAATTATCTTGACTGCAACTTTCCACTATACAAGCATCAAACATCACTGTATCTTACAGACACACGCGTCTCATCATTAGTCAAAAATAAGCACTTCACCATTGTTGCCACTTTTAAACCATGATTGGTCCCTCCTCCCTGGGGGCACAGAATCCAGAAAAACCAACATAAAGTCAAAAGGAGCCGTCAGGCTGGCTCCACCCACCTGACTCCAGCAGCATCTTGGCAAACATGGGGTTCAGGGGAAACTCTGCAATCCTCATGCCAAGCGGCTCGGTTAGGCGACAGTCTTTGTCCAGACCTGCCAGAGAAACAGAAGAAGTCAGGAGGCTGCACCTGTGCTGCAGACGAGCAGGAGCTGGGGGAAGAAAAGGTGTCTCACCGCTCCTAGTGCAGCCTGACACAAGGGCAGCACAGGAGGAGGGGAAGCAGCGCTGAGCTCAGCCCGTTTAAACGATGCTTTTAAGGAGCTCTACTCAAGGCCTTCCAAACACCATCAGGGACAATATTCCCGAGAGCCCCAAGCTACAGGGAAGTGCTCTAAAAGCTCAGGATGAGCCGGAAAAGTCCTCTCTGTTCCAACACAATTGTCTTTCTAAACCCAGGCTTCCCCAACACTCTCCAGGATGTCTCTATGAGTGAGGACAGATGACACGGAGTCAACACTCCCTGCTCCTCAGGTCACACAGCCCTGTCATACGCTGAGAGCTGGGGACGAAACCCTACCGAGACACACACTACAGGCTGATGTTATGTCCTCTCTTATCGGTGGAAAGCTTTTACAGTCACAACTGATGATTCACGGAGAAAGTAATGTTCATATAAGCCGGGCAGTGGAGGCGCACGCCTGTAATCCCAGCACTTGGGAGGCAGAGGCAGGCGGATTTCTGAGTTTGAGGCCAGCCTGGTCTACAGAGTGAGTTCCAGGACAGCCAGGGCTACACAGAGAAACCCTGTCTCAGAAAAACAAAAAACAAATAAACAAAAAAATGTACATATAATAAATGAAAATGCACTTCTCTCTCCTTTTCTTTCCCTCCCATCCTACACCACACACACACACACACACACACACACACACACCAGAACAAATCACAGACTTAAGCCTGGGAGTCAGATGTAAGGCGTCAGCAAGGCTCTTTCCCTTTGCTTGTCTGGCTGCCGCCGTCTGGACCCCAGGACGGCAGGGCCTGCACTCAAGGTCTCGGACACCAAGCACACACTCTCCCACTGAACTAGGACCCCATCCCCACCTCAGTGTGTCCTTAGACATGAACACACAAGCACAAGCACAAGAGGTAGAAGAAAAGCAGCAAGGTCGCAACTGTGACCTGCACAGGACACCTCCAAGTGACCAGGCCGTCTTTACGATCACACAGGAGATGTGTAATCAGCGCGTGCAAAGAACTCCAACTCGGGAGTGCAGCGCAGATGCTCATGCAGCTGAACTGACACTGCTGGCACTGGACAGCAGATCTCCGTGTCCATGGGTCCCACACCCTTAGAGTCAACAATTACTGTGGGAAATATTTGAGACAAACAACTGTCTGAACAATTCCACAGTTTCTTTAGTGTCATGGTTCCCTAAACACTACGGTGGAAGAACCAAAGGCCCGGTGTCTGCACTGTCATAGGGATAAGAAACCTAAGGAAGCTTAAGGTGCATGGGAAGCGTGTGGGTGTGTGCACTGCTATGCCACTGCACACGAGTGAGCACCCCTACATTTCCAGTATCTGAAGGGAGTCCTAGAAGGGAATTCCATCCACAGACACAGAGAGACTTGAGGCACTAACCAGTCTTGCAAACTGACTTGCAAACAAGAAAGGTTCTCAATATCATAAGTCATCAGAGACATGCAAATCAAAACTACCAGACACCATCTCATATCCACTAGGTCAGCTGTGCTTAAGATACAGACCATATCAAGTAGAGATAAAGTTGGGGGTGGGACAGGGGACAGCCACCAAAATCCACGTGCTGATGTTCACAGAATTATTATTACTAGCAAAAAAGAAGCAATTCACAACACCCACCATCTAACAAATAGAAAAACAAATCACTATGTAGTATGTTCATATGCTGGGATTTTACTCAGCAGGAAACATAAATGTTCCTCTGATACAAGAGATTGATGGGTAACCTTTTAAAGAGCTAGGTGAAAGAAGCAATCCACAAGAAACAGCCTAGGATTCCCATTTCTAAGCAATACCTCAACTAGACAAAGCCACAGAGTCAGCAGTAGTGATCGCCCGGTGCCAAGAGAACAGGGATGGAGAGTGGGCACTAACAGAGGCACGTTTCTTTTCAGGATGATGAAAATATTCTAAAATTGGATTATACTAAAGACAGCACAGCCCTATGACAACAGAAGCCCTTGAACAGAAAGCTGAAAGGAGTGAACTGTATGGTATATGATGTATGCCTCAATAAAGCTATTTTTAAATTACTCAAGGCAAAACCTCAGGGGAAAACCTCCACTAAAGCTTACTGACAAACTCACAGAACACCAGAGGCCACCACTCGTAAAAGACATGGTACCTCCTGAGCCAATGCCATTTTCTCTTAAGATTCATCCTGTGTTTTCAAATGAACCAACAGGGCTTCCTGCACAGCACAGAGTGCCCTTGCCTGAACAGGACTGCTGCTACCTGCCCAATTCCCACGGGAACTCAGGGAGGAAGTGAAGGGAATTTCAGGGTGGGGCTGGAAGAGGGAAGGGGTCTGAGGACAAGAACTGGGGTGCATAGAGACCTGCCAGTCTCTGGGTGTCTCTGGGAAGAATCCTGGTGATGGCCATCCATAGCTTCTGCCACACTTTATAAATTATCATATTGGCCATGTGGTGGTGAATGAAAATGGCCCCCATAGGCACTACTAGGAGGTGTGGCCTTGCTAGTGTGTCACTATGGGTGGACTTTGAGGTTTGAGACGCTCAAGTCAGGTCCAGTGACTCGCTCTCTTCTCAGCTGTCTGGCCAGCACCATGTCTGCCTGCGTGCCACCATGCTTCCCACCATGATGACAATGGGCAACACCTCGGAAATGTAAGCCAGCACCAGTTAAATGCTTTCCTTTATAAGAGTTGCCATGATCATGGTGCCTCTTCACAGCAGTAGAACCCTAAAATGCACCATGAGCTACTTTTGTCTAATTTGTATTTCAGTAGAGTAAATGTCACCCAAGAGTTTATCTTACACATGGGGAGGACTAATCCCATTCCTAAGGACTGGAAGGATGCTAACTGAAGTCCCGCTATCTATCCATTATCATAGAGGTGAACACAAGAGAACCGGCTTACCTCCGAGAGCATAGAGCAGCTCCAACGCTTGAACCATCGACTGTGCTGGCGGGGGCTGTGAAACACATCAGAGGCCTCTGGTTAGTTTCTCTGACAAGGAGCAGAACATGTGACCACTCTGGCTCACTCTCACTCTATCACACTCCGGCCGCCCAGTCTCTGTGCTGCTGGTACCTTTGCTTCCCTAAGCTGCCCTCAGCTGTCTGTACTTGGAGCTCCGGACCCGGCAGCACAGAACAGGCAGAGGAGGACCAGCTTCAGCTGCCCTGGCCTTGCCAATGGCGAGCTATCGACCTGTTGGAATTGCTAAAGCTGCAGACACACAGCTACTGCAAAGGGCAGCAGGCTCACACTGTGCTGTGATGGGTGCGCCGACGCCCTCACTGAACACACAGTGCCAGGCGTCAGTAGACCCTTCGAGGGACTCTTCGTCAGCCAGCTGACAAGACCCGCACCTTTCCAGGCTGAACCGCCTTGCCTCCGAGTCTGCAGTGCTGCAAAGGCACTTTAAGCATCCGAGTAATTTAGCTCAGCTTCACAGGCGAAGATCTGAAGAAGGCTTTGGAGCACTTGAGGGCGGGATCAGAGGCTGAACTAAGTCCTTGCTTTTAGTTGTTATTTACCAAGAACAAAGTCAAATCTTTAAGAGGTTTGGTGATGACTAAACAGACTTTTCCCAGTGGGACCTACACCTGATTGGCGACCCTCAGGAGAGCCAAGGGATCACTGAAAATCACGCAGCTGAGCCAGGCTTCCTCAGCTGCCCGCCACTTTGTTCTTGGGAGAGGCACGGCAGGCACAGGCTCAGTGGAGGGCTTAGAGTTCTGGAGCTCCGCTGGGGGAAAGGAACAGACAGCAAAGTACCAACCACAAGAGCACGCCATGGGCTGGCTCCTGAGGGCATGCAGTCCTGTTCTGGGTCTCTCACTCACAGGAGCTCCGGGGTAAGTACATGGGATCACTACACAATCCCATGCTACTGTCAGACTACAAAGAAGTCAGCTTGTCTCTAAGTGGGCAGATGACATATACAAAACTATGTCTATTTGCCAAAAACATGACATTAGATTGAAGTCATACTTTACTATTTAACAGCAGACTCATGGAAATTACTAACAAATATTAGCAGATAGATAAGCTTAAAATTTTATATGAACTATAAAGTGACCAATAAACTTTTTTTAAAAAGCTGCAAAGCAATGGCTATAGCACCTTCCCCACTCGCCCGCACCTCATCCAAGCACGCAGGCCGGGCCTCGCATGCTGCTGCGGGAGCCCAGGAGAGCCAGGCAGCCGTGCATCAGGAGCACACAGAAGACTAACAAGTCTGCTCCTGTAGCTTGCCTCAGGAAACCATCACAGATAACGTGGGCCATAGGTCCCTCCCACACTCTCTCAGCCTTGGAACTCGACAGCCAGGCCCAGTCACAGGCTATGTCCTGACCCCAGCCCTTCCTTGTCTCTTTGAGCACCGGTCTAGCTGCCCTGTAGCTCTCCGCTGACTGGTCTTTCCCAAGGGGAAAGGACAGGAGCGACAGAGGAAGGATTCTGGCTCACCTGCCTGCCAGTCTGCCCACACCCTGGACAGGACCAAGTGGCAGGCATGCAGTGTTTTAGAAGCATGAGGAAGAAAGACAGCATGCCTGACCAGTGTCCTTCCGCCACACCCACAGGTGCCCCTCAGCCAGGAGCAGGACTTACAGACATGAAGTGGAACCTGAGGACATTGTCGATCCCCAGGGCTTTCAGCTGCAGGATGACGGGGGCCAAATTGCTCCGTTGCATCTCAGGGACGGTGGACTGAGGTAACTGGTCAAAGGCTTCCTCTAAGGAGAGGAAATCAGAAACGGAAACAGGTCACATGTGTCATGCAAATGCACCTGTACGGCAGCAGAGTCCACCTTCTCTACCTTGAACAAGTGGGCTGGGATTCTGGGACCAGATGTACGACATTATGATACAAAGTTATTTTTACATTTAGGAAGGACCATTCTACTTCAAAAGTATAAAGCTGAACAATTCCCTTACAGAAGCAGCTCCCTACTTCCGAATGCTGCTTTTCAAATGCTTTTGTCAGCGAAATACAAAACTAAAGTAGCAAGCATCTGGGTAGTCACTCAGGCCAGGCTGCTGTTCATTCTGCGCAGGGCAGAACGCTTCAGGGAAGCAAGAACAGCAAAACAGGCAAAGAACAATGGAAAAATAAATCACCAAAACACTCTAGAATCTGACGAAGGAGCTAAGGACAAGGAGCAAATTCATACAAACCTAGATTTCAAATCAAGGAGCCAAACGCAGTCACACCCGGAATCCTGTACTTGCATGTCCCACAGGAACAAAGGGCAACCGCAACCAGGAGACGCACCCCAAGGCACCGAGATGGGGAGGAGGGGAAGATAGAGTCAGGGAGGACCTCATGAAAACCAGATCAAAGGGCGGGGAGAAAGGAAGGCTTTTCTGATGTCCCTTGCTGTGTATATTCAGAAATATACACTGGAGTGCACACGCCAAGCCCGCCCACGCAAGTCCACACTGTGCAGATGCACACCTCCTTAAATACAAGCATCACTCCATCTCCGCTTAGACCAGAGGCTTCAGATAACAAGAGAGGAAAATGAACTACAGCAAAGTCTCCTGGAGAAACACTACTATCAGTAAGAACTTTAGAAAGGTTTTCCTGAGAAAACAAACAGCCAATATTCTGGACCCTGTAACATAAATAGCCAAATGCATGGGTCTAGCTGGAAGGTTCTAGATGGCAAACAACAACAGGAAAGAAGTTCTTTAGCTTTAAGAACACTGTGGTTACTGTACTGTTACCAGGACAACACATTCCCCAGGCACCACTGACCACGCAGAAACAAGTCATTAGCTGAGGCTGGCCCCCTGAGAAGATGCTGAGAGGAGCCGGTGCTGATGCTGGGTGACGAAGAGGCAATGACACAGGGAAGCTACAAGGCCCCCGAGCCCGGGGCATAGGTCAACGGGGGCAAAGCCACGGGCAGAGGCCCTGGGGACCCTCAGAGGTAGGAAGGACCTGGATCAGGACCAGAAAAGCAGCCCAAGAGGGACATATGCCCCTGCTGTGGACCACAGAGGCTCAGGGACGAGAGCAGAGACTGGGAAAAGTTACACAGGAGCTGCCAAGTGAATCAGGATCTGTGTGGGTCCAGGACTGTTACCAGGACAACCACATTCCCCAAGCACACCACTGGCCAAAGCAGAAACAAGTCATTAGCTGAGAGGCTGGCTCCCCTGAGAAGATGCAGACAGACAAGGCCAAGGCCTCAGAGGTACGAAGGGCAGAGTGGGAAGCAGGTCACATGTCTAAGAATGTAGAACAGCGGAGAATCGGGTAGGGTAAAAGTGAGGGTAGAGGAGCTAAGGGAAAGCCTTGGAAAGTTCTGGAAAAGGAACTGAGTAAGGGACAGCTGCATACTCAAACTCAGCGGGATCTGAAGGGCAGGCACTGACACAGTGCTCACTGTCCCAGGCCCTTCCCTACCACACCCATGCTAAAGCAGCTCCGACGGAGGGCACCGTGACCTTCCACCCAGATCCGCTTGCCCGGCTTCAGTCCGTATCCACCTTGAAAGCTCATCTGAGTCGGCGCTGGAGAGATGGCTCAGTGGTTAGAGCACACAGAGGAGCCAGGCTCAGCTCCCAGCACCCACGGGCCAGGTAGGAGTCATCTGTAACCCTAGTCCAGACCTGTAACCCTCAGCTGGCCACCTCAGCACCACGCACACATGTGGTGCAGACATTCATCCAGGTAAACACATAAAATAAAATTACCTCAAACTACAAATATTGTCGAGAATGGTGGTGCATATCTTTAAATCCCAGACCTTATGAAGCAACAGTAGGAGATCTCTGAGGCTAAGAGCAGCCTGGGCTCCACAGAGAAATCCTGCCTCAAAAGTAAATAATTCCTTAAAAAGCTAAACACACAATTACTATACCTACAACTCTAATTCCTCAAAGAATTAAAGGTTCCCTGCATGTCTCAAGTCTACCCACATGCTCACATCCAACACCACTAATCCCTAGGGTCAAAGAGAAACAGAGGAAACAAGGAATGAAAAGACACTGTAGTGGGAACTGGACACAGGAGAGTAATCAATGACTTGGAAATTCCATCTGCACACTAGGGAGGCAGGAAGGTGTGCTCCATGGGGGTGGACCGTGGGGGTGGTGTATGTCTCAGTACCACTCCCAGTGAAAGAGACAGACAGACAGACAGACAGCAGCTTTGGAACACCGGTGCCTACCAGCATCAGCAGGCCAAGAGGAAAGCTCGTTGAAGGCCAGGACTGTCTACCAGAATTTCACTCTGCGACCTCAGAAGCTAGCATGGTCGTGATACAGAACTGAGCCAACCATTTGCTGTCTGTGCATGAGTCTCAGGAGGACTCAGCAAAGGCAAACAGGGATCTGATGGGAGGTGCTCCTGGGTTCAGGGGTCATAAGAACACAGCACATTAAGCAGACAGAAAGACAGTGCTTGCTGCTCCAGTCTGTGCTCAGGGGTCCGACACAAGGCCCAACATTAGGTTAGAACAGAGGTGGCAGGCAGGGGGTAAGGAGGGAAGTGGTAGGGACCCTGGGAGGGAGAGCTGGATTAGACAGTGAGTCCTGCCATGAGGGACAAATGTCTGCTCTGGGATCCAAAGCCCAGGCTACCCTAAGAAAATCCAAAGTTGTTAAGAAACACCATACATACCTGTATAAAGGCGGTAACACTTTCCCGAGCGGTTGCGCCCACCACGTCCTGCCCGTTGATTGGCTGACGCCTGAGACACTGGTACCACCACCAAGCATTCAATAGCTGTCCGGGGATTGTAGGCTCGAAGCTTCATAAAGCCACAGTCAATCACATATACAATGCCACTGATTGTGATTGAAGTCTCTGCCACATTGGTGGCCACAACCACCTACCAAAAAGAGAAAGAAAACTAGCTGGTTCTTTCCACTTTAAGTAAGTTTAAAAATCCGAAAGACATACGGCTATTTCAAACACCATGCTGCCAGGAAGGAGCTTAAGACTAGCACACTGGCTGGAAATGTTCCAGTTCTATAACCATACACAGCTTCCCCAAGCTCCTGAGCACTGCTTTCTCATGCACATAGTATGACCACTGCCTCCCCCAGGGCTGTCAAGGGGGATCCGAACACAAAGAGATTAGAACCTGACACTGAGCAAATGGTAAGTTCACTAATGTCTTTTCTAACGAGCAGGTAACTTCAAAGACCAACAGGTGCCAAGGAAAAGACACACCCTGGGATATGCATAATAGTATATGCTGTGTCATTATATGCTACATGTTATATATTAGACATTATGTAACAAGTTTCCCCTTCACACTGGTTGCCCAGACATCATCACTAAAACATGAACATAAATCCAGACCTACTCATAGGAACTGGCCAACATTCAAACCAGAGAGCAGCACCACAGAGGAAGGAAATACTACCAATGTACAAGAAGCCAGGAGACAGAGGAGGTCCTAGCTGGTGTGCGCCAGTCTCTGGCTACCTGCCAGCTGCCCCTGCCAGGTTTAATGCAGAGGGGAACATGTATATAAGACGCACACAATGTTTTTCAACCACTTCACACTTTATAAAATCATTTTTTGAAAATGTTTCTACTTTTCTATCTTAAAGCTACTGCGGAGGCGGAGAGATGGCTCAGTGGGTACAGACACCTGCCACCAAGCCTGAGATCTGACTTCAGTCCCTGAGACCCACGCAACAGAAGGGAAGACGGACTCCTGTAAGTGCACTCTGACCTCACGTGTGCACATGACACACATGTGCCCTGCCCCCACCCCACATAAATAAGTTTAAGAAAAATGTTTAAGTATGAATGTTTTACAGCTAGGAAATCTGAAGCTAAATAACTTAGGGCAAGCACACAGCCACCCACAGCAGGTCCTGTGTGACTGGCAGATTTGGATTGTTCCATACCAAGGACCATTAAGTTGGGAATGGGTCCTCAGACCAGGCCATCCCTCACCTACTGCGCTCTGAGCCGCCACCATGTATTCCTCATCTAGGGGAGAGGCTAAGGGGGGGGGGGAGGAGCAGAGACGGGGCACCTGGTTCCTCCCATCCAATGCTTCTCGCTGCCACGCCCACCCTCAACCTAATTTCAAGGCTAAGGATTTACCTGATTGAAAACTGATACTCGTAACAAATGCTTTAGGAACCATCATTAGTAACTTTATCTAGTTCTGACTGAACATAATCTACCATGACAGGCTCTGAGGCTAAGGTAATAATGTGCTGTGAAAAATAATCAGCGGACAAAGAAAAGCTACAAGAAGTGACCTGCTCTGATACTTACTGCTGGAGTGGCCCTTCTGGGCAGGTCCAAAGAGCCTCACAGCACATTATCCACTTTTACCTTTAGATCTATTGCATAGAAAGAAACATGGACCTAAGGTTTGAAAGAAAGGTCCTGTTCAGCAAAGTTCGCTTCAATAAAACAGGGTCTAGGGAGATGGCTCAGTAGAAATGCTGGCTGTGTACGTACCCTGAATCTCCAGAACCCACAGAGCCAGGCAGGGTATCAGGCGTGTGTCTTTAACCCCAGAATTCCCACAAGAGGAGGCAGAGAGGAGCCCCAGCATTCGTGGGCCAGCTAGCCTGCGGGCTCAGCCACAAACAACCTGCCTCGAAAGGTTTGCCTCCGACCTCCACATGCACACTGCGGCATATGTCTACACTTACACACATACATGAACACAGACTAATACATACGCACACCAGAGACAACATTCTGTAGGACAAAGGGGAGCCAATTGATTACCAATGGCTGCAAGGACCACCGACCATGAGGAGTCTCACCTTCCTCACGCTGTGGGACACCCTTTCAAACACCTTCATCTGCTCAAAGGAAGGCAGCCCTGCATACATGGGGAGAACCCGGAGGTGCTTCTTCATCCCGGTGCGAGCCAGGGCCCGAGCCTGCTCGATCAGCATAGACACAACACTTTCTACTTCTTCCTAAACACGGAACCAGAAAAGAAAGCTGGTCAGGCTGCCACACTGAAGGACGAATGCCGGGACAGGGGCCTTAGCTGTGTCACCTTCACTGGCTGCCATGTCCCACTCAGGATGACACTTGCCTCCAAATGCTACCAGATGACAGTGTCAAAGGAGTAAAGCTCTGTAACTGTACTATTAATTAGTAAAACTAAACCACCCGTAGTTAATGGAAGGGTTCCCATGAACAGCAGCGACGAGGAACTGGAGAGACGACTCGGCAGTGAAGAGGCTCAGCTGCTCCTGCAGAGACTGGAGTCAGTTCCCAGCACCCACGTCAGGCAGCTTACTTTGCCTGCACCCCCAGTTCCAGGGGATCCAACCCCCTCTTCAGACCTGCACACAGGCACCTGCACTCACTGCACACAGATGACATACATGTACACATAACTCCTTAAATGACTATTTTGACTCAGCTTCTACAGACGGGAATAAGCAGCATCCCCTGTGTACGGACATGCTGAGCATTCTGTTCCTGTGGGCAAGCTGTTACCTACAAAGTCATTACACGCTTTCCTGAAGAGAGATACTAACTACGGGAAATGTCCTGCAGTGGGAAAGATTGCAGCCGGAGGCGGTCGGAGCAGCACCACAACCTTAAGACAGTATTCGGGTTTATTCCGTTCTTTCCCAAGTAGTCACTGGCTACCTCCAGATTGAGCTGGAAAGATGTCACAATCAAAGGGCCCACTCCTAACTTTAGGCCACCTGGGACAGGGCTTTTTGGTCACAGGATGACACTGCAATATGCACGAAGCACAATGTGCCTACTGCACCATCCAATACGGCAAATATCAGAGCAGGAGAGATGGCTCAGAGGTAAAAAGCACTAGCTGCTTTTTCAGAGGACCTGTGTTCAGTTCCCAGCACAGGCAGATCAGAATTATCTGTAACTAACAGAT
The DNA here is from genome assembly GCA_964023405.1 of Apodemus agrarius. Taxonomy (NCBI): domain Eukaryota; kingdom Metazoa; phylum Chordata; class Mammalia; order Rodentia; family Muridae; genus Apodemus; species Apodemus agrarius. Next base: position 20,735,402 of record OZ030008.1, read on the forward strand.
CTGACACCCTTTTCTGGCCTCTACTGCACCCACATGGTCCATACACATATACAAAGGCTCACACACATAAAATAAATTTTAAATTAAAATTTTCAATTAACCCTCTACAGACAGAATAGGGATGAGCTAATGACCCCTCCAGATGGTAGAGGGCCGATAGACAGCAGGATGGCGTCAAACCAATCATTCTTTCTTTTATGCAATTTACCAGCTACAAAATACAATTCGACATGACACAAGGAGCTGGCTGCTCTTCCAGAGGATCTGGGTTCAAGTCCCAGCATCCACATGGCAGCCCCAAATCATCCCCTAACCCCAGTTCCCAGAGACCTGACACCACCTTCTGGCCTCCTCAGGGACCAAGCACGCAGACAACACACGTATACACATTTAAAAAGAAAAAACTGAAAAGAAACAAATGGCTAAGAACACGGCTGTATGCTAACTCTGTGCTGTCTTAGCATGTCTATGCAGAGGGACTGGGCGGAGTTACCTGGCCAGTGAGAAAGGCTAGTATGTCTCCATCTCCCTCTGTCTGATGAATTTTTACCACAGTGTCCACAGTTGCCTTGATATAATCTGGAACAGGGCTGGGAAAATGTACGAGGAAAAAGATCATCACTGGAACATGCTCATTAATCACAGATCAATCATCCTAATAACCTGGCACCCAAACCTCCTCAGAGTGAATCTGGGCCAGCCCAGCAGGTAATTAACATATAGAGAAGAAAAATAAAAATAGCACTCCTTTATTTTCAAGGGCAGCAACCAATAACTGAGGGTGTATCTCAACAATACAGCACTTGCCTAACACAGGTAAGGTCCCAGGTTCAATCCCCAGCACAAGAAAGAAAAGAACAACATTAAATGTAGCACTTCTATACATAATTACATGCAAACAATGGGTTTGGGCTATATTTCCTAAGAAATAAAGAACGCTCTAAAAGACAGAATGTTCTGGAAGCTGGACTGCGTCATTGCTGGATTCAGTCTTGACACTTCTGTGAAATTTACAGGCACCTGTGGCCATCACCTGGGCAGGAGAGTTAAGCAGCACGAGGCTGGTGGGAAACGCATACAAATTATTCATCTTCGGCATGCAAAGATGCCAACTCACAGAAAACCAAGGGAATCAGTTTCAGAGCAGAAGCCCACTGTACAAGCTAGCCTTTCTACAGCTGTGAGGAAACACCATGACAAAAAACAAGTTGGAAAAGGCTTATAGGTCCCAAGTCACAATTCATCACTGACGGAAGTTGGGACAGGATTCAAACAGGCAGGAACCCGGAGTCAGGAGTGCTGCTTACTGACTTGCTCCTAATGGCTTGCTCAGCCTGCTTTCCTAGAGCCCAGAACCAGCCTCAAAGGCCTAGGCCCTCCCCCATCAATCACCAATGAAGAAAATGCATTACAGGCTTGCCTAAAGCCCACACTTAGGGGACCTTTTCTCAGTTGAGGCTTCCTCCTCTCAGACAACTCTAGCTTGTGTCAAGTTGATGAGAAACTAGCCATCGGAGCATACCCATCATCTTCCCAGCCAGCACCTACGGGCTGAGTGAACGGAAATGGCAGACAGTCCCTTCCCAGCCAGCACCTACGGGCTGAGTGAACGGAAATGGCAGACAGTCCCTTCCCAGCCAGCACCTACGGGCTGAGTGAACGGAAATGGCAGATAGTCCCTCCAGCCAGAAGGACCCCAAGAGAAAGTTTACAGCTCTGGATTTATCTGGAGCTAAACTAGGCCCAGGAACTAGATACAGCAAATTAGAATGGCCCCTTTCTTATTCAAGGGGACTCCTTCCAAAAGTGCGAGCTGGGTCTTCTTGCTAAGGATGTATAAGGCGCAGAAAGACTGAGCACTGCTTCCCTTACTGATGGTACTCTGGAAACCCCCAGTTCAGAAACGGCCACACCACCTCCCCTCGGCCTCCTGCCTGACTCTGTCTGAACGGATGGCCACAGATGCATGTAAACTTGAACAGGAATATCAAACTCTTAATTCAACAGTGATGCAGGCCCAGCTTCCAGAATTCCACCCGTAACAGGAGCTGCACCGTACCCCCCTCACTGGCCTCCACGATGGAGGCAGATGATGCTCCCTCTTATCCTGCATGGTGGGGAGGTCCCAAATCACCATCACCGAGAATCAAATATCATCAAACCTTTGTAGGTAAAAGATATCCACTGGGAACGTCCGTCCTTCCACTGTGAGCGTCACAGCGGTATCTCTGGCTGGGTCACTGGTCTCATTCTGGTTAAAGAAATCTCGAAATTTCTGAAAATAAATATATAAATATTCACATTAACTAAAAAAAAAGAAAGAAAAAAAAAAGAAAAGAGGATGGTTCACAGTAATCCATAGAAAGAAAGAAACTATAAAACTGGCAGAGATAAGCGGGACCACAGGACTCAGACACATAAGACCACACACTCCAGAGTAACTCCTCTTATTTAGAGACAGGTTCTACTGTGGCCCAGCTAGGCTCCAACTCATTAATTATCTGAGGCTAGCCCTGCACCTCTGATCGTCCTGCCTCTACTTCTTAAGTACTGGGATTACAGGTGTGCACAATCACATCACACAAAATGATTTTCTACATTCACAAAATTCTTCTTCTTTTTTTTTTTTTTTAAATGGTTCCACCAAGACATCTCCCCACAGGGACCAGCTTTCGTTTGTTGAAAACAGAGTCCCTGATACTCTGCTCAAGCAGACCTGAAACTCTACATAGCCCAGGCTGGACCTAAACTCAGTATCTTCCTGCCTCTGCCTCCTGACTGCTGAGATTATAGACATGCGTCACCACACCCAGCTAAATACTTTTCTCTTATTGAAATTGCAGAGGAAATTTCAATGACAGATTCTAAAGGTTTGATTATAAATGACCCTCAGCAGATGTGTAGCTGTGGTATTACTTTATCCCCATCTTCTGTAGTTTATTTAGCTGAAAATAAGGTGTGGCTCCAGTGTGGTACAGGTTAAATCAGGCTGGGGATAGCTCATCTAGAAAGCACATATCTAATCATACAAGGTTATCAGTTCACAAAGGTTTCCTTCTTGCACACTAGGTGTGTCTCTGATATATATTTACTGTAACTTTCCAATAGATGTCAAGCCATCTGATAGCACAAACAGTGTCTTCTCCAATCACGTGCACATGCATGTTGACAGAGAACAGGACAGAACCATTTCTTAATCAGTAAAGCAAAGCCCTCAGCAAGGGAGACCCTGGGTCTGAATTACTACGACTGAGAAAGGCTGGGACAGAACTGGAGGACCCAGCCAGAGCCAGGTTTAAACACTGCAGACAGCTCAGAGACAGAACACAAGTAACACAATCAAGACTGTCACCAACACCCAGTGTTAGCTGAACCAGGGGCCATGGTGGGAGAGGACAGCCTTAAAGACCAAGAGTGGAGATCCAAGATCCCCAGGAGGAGCTGAGTGAGGAGGAGGAAGAGCAGGACAGCAGGGGCCAGAGCTGAAGGGAGAGGGCTCTAAGAAGGGCGTGCTGAGCACAGCTACCACCAGGCCAGGTGGAAGCCTGAGGGAGGGGACCACAGCAGCAGCATTCCCGGATGGAGTGGACAGCTGAGCCGGAGGAAGGGCCAGGAGCTGCCCTTTGAAGAACGCTCTGGATGCACTGCGACACAAGGTCTACATTCCTAAGGTTTTTATCCTTTATCTTCATTTGGAATATACAGATAAAAGCCAAAAACTTAGGCTGAAGAGACAGCTCAGTGGTTAAGAGCTCAGGCCGCTCTTCCAGAGGACCCAGGCTTAATTCCCAGCATCCACATGGTGGCCCACAACTCTCTAACTCCAGTGACAGGGGATCTGATACCGTTTTCTACAAGTAATACAAAGAGATATATACAGAAAAAAATACCCATGCACATAAAATAACAGTAATATTTTTTTCTTAAAAGGCCAGTAACTATTTCTCAAGAGTGTATGGCCCAAGGCAGAATCAAGGAGCAGGGAAGTGATGGCAGTCCCTCTCCTGGAGGAATCTGAGTCAGCCTCAGGCACTGGGGTCACAATGACATGAGCATCGGTAAGAATGGGACAAGAAGACTGAGGAAGGGACGCAGTCTGTGAAACAAAATGGGAACGATTCGGACCTGCAGTGCCACCGCCGCCCATTCCAGCTTCCTGTCCTGGGAGCTGCTCCCACCTGGTCCACACGAGAGAGAGCTCTAAGCAGCCACATCCATGCCTGTCCAACTCCTACCCATGCCAGCAAGACTGCAACCTGCAAACTGGCCCCAGAGGACTCAGGATCCTTTGCCAGGACTGACAGAAGAGGAAATTAATCTCTCTACAAGTGATCAGGCATCTGACAAAACAACACAACGGTGGGAATTGTCAGCAAACCTAGCTTCCGTCGAATGGGCAGGCTCAAGGAGAAGAATGTGACACAGGGTGAAGTGACACTTTGCAGTCACACCTGCTGTGTCTGTAACTGCTCATCCAACCAATCTTCTGCAAACAGGGCGGCTGAACCAACCGTCTGAGCAGCCGCCAGCCTCCTCTGGCACTCCCCTGCTGTGGACACTGGCCTCTCATCTCCAGGCTGGGCCATCCACCGGAGCAGGTGGGCTGTCAACAGCATTACACGTTTACACAGTTTGGCATTAATTTGTCACCTTTAGACACAGCAACTTGGGCAAGAAGCTGGATCCAGGGCACCCTTGGGCTTCCACATACAAAAGCTAAATAGCCATATCCGGCCCCTGCTCACTCCAGACCTCTTCAGCCCACTCGGAGTCTCTTCCTCTCACGTAAGGCTGCAGATACCACACGCACATGGGCCCGCATCTACCCATCTCACACCCTAAGCCAGGAGATCCCATATCCCGCTGTCTGTCTTCAACATTTCCCTCGGGAGTAGGTACTGGATATCCAGGCAAGGAAGGGAGGGCGGAGCGAACGGCCTAGAGCCCAGCCTGAGCCCAGGTAAGCACTGCCAATGTACCAGCAAGCCCTACATCAAAACACACCAAGGAATGACACATCCAGGCTCTAACTTCCAAGTCACAAAAGGTGTCAGGAGATCATCTACACCCGCTACTACAGATGGAATGGAATGAGACAGTGTTCTCCAGTCTCTCCATCACATTAAAAGACACTTGGAACATAAGGCTCAAAAAAACAATGTGGAAGAAGGAGAGGGTGGGGAGTCTTCTGTGAGACTGTGTCTCCTAGTAATGTCAGAAGCTATATCCATAGTCTCACCAACATGCCTGCCCAAACATGAGCTGACCAGGGACAACAACAGATATGTAGCACGGACAGGGAAAGCCCATGAGTCCTCGACCCAACACAAAGAGCTACAGACAAGTAAGGAACGCTGAGAGGGGAAGAAAACAGCCTTCTCCCGAGAAACGTGCACTCGCCGCTTCTGGTTCTTTTTCAATACCAAAGGCTCAGCCCTGAAAACACACATAGAGACACACAGACTGAGCAGGTTACATTTAGGAATATATGTGCATATACAGAGATGCATGTAAGCAACAGTAAATGAAAAAAAAGGTTAGGAACTTGAAAGAGTTCAAGGTTATGAGGGGTTAAGAAAAAGGGAAGGGAAAATGCTGTGACTATATTATCTCAAAAATAAAATTAAAAAGAAAAAAAAGACAAGAAAGACAGCAATAAACAGTTCATACTAGTCCATTAGCAGTAAGCCCAGTGGGGGAGGGGCATTATACTTTCCCCACAACAAACCCTATTTAGAGAAACACTGTTTCTACTGTTTAAGAGGGAAAGCTGGAAGTGAGAAGACAACACAACTGGAGCAGAGGACAGGTCTGGAGGAGGGAGGGAGGGAGGGAGGGAGGGAGGGAGGGAGGGAGGGAGGCGGTGCTCCTGCCACCGTGGTGGTCTCACTGCGCTCTCCCATCACCTGGGGAGAAAGAGTCTGCAGTGTCCGAGCAGGGCGGCCTGTGGGCGTGTCTGCAGCAGGGGAGGACAGTCTTGCTTACAGTGAGGCTGTGAGAAGGAAGACGCAGGCCCATCACGGGCAGCACCGCAGCACCGGTCTACTGTAGTACGATGGAAAGCGTATGGCTGCAGAGCTGGCTCAAGCGGGTTAAGAGAACCAGAGTTCAACTGCCAGCACCCATGCACGCGCCGCTCACGACCAACTGTAACTCCAGTCCCAGGGAGTCCGGCACACTCTCCTGGCTTCATGGGCACTGAGCACACATGGTGCACACATACATGCAGGCAAAACACCTATACATTTAAATGTAAACTTCTTTAAACGTGAACTGTTTTCTATTAGGAAATGTCTAAAAGGAGTAGAAAAGGTGAGCTGAAGTCAGGTGGTGGTTCTTTTTTAGTATTTCCCACAACACATGATGCATTTAGTTCTCTCTGAAAACTAAAATAAACTCTTTTGTTCCTAGGTTGTTTTTTGCCAGAATATGTCATCAGCATCAGAAACAAAATTAAAACACCTCCAGAGAACATTCCAGCACATACTGTGGTGATAGAGATGATACCTAAAGCATGGGGACAATGAGCGGAGATGACTGTGGGCAGCCCCGGCACACGGGAGGAATCTCTCCCACCATAGGGAGACAGAAGAACAAGCCAGGGCCAGGCCCTCGCCACATCTTCCCCGGCATAGAGAGCTGGTCCCCTGACTGGCATCTCATAACTACTCCTAGGTCATAACACAAGAAAGAGCTTCCTGAGTCCCATCTATGGGCAAGTTACTGCCCTACCTCCTGCACCGTAAGGCCACAGGGTCATCACAAGACAGAGTCCCAGTCTTCAAGGACTCAAGCAACTCCTAAACATGCATCAGAAATCGGTGTGTCTGAAACATATTCAAAGCTGTGCAAGAGGACAGAAGCAGCAGGGTGAGGAAAGGAAGCCTCGCTGAGACAGGAAGGTTCTCTAGACCAGAGTAAAATGCTGGAAGAGCCACAGGCGGGTCTGAAAGAAAAATACACTGGGAGAAAACCCTACTCATGCCAAGGAGAAGCTTGGCTTCCTCAGAATACAAGGGAACCGGTGAAGCTGATAAACAGAGAACACTAGACAGAGTGGAAGGAGAGGGAGTCAGAGCAACGGCAGAGGATGGAGCACCGCTGGGATGGAGCACCGCTGGGGATGGAGCACTGTTGGGGATGGAGAACCTCTGGGGATGGAGAACCTCTGGGAATGGAGAACCTCTGGGAATGGAGCACCTCTGGGGATGGAGCACCTCTGGGGATGGAGAACCTCTGGGGATGGAACACTGCTGTGGATGGAGCACCCCGTGGGGCCTGGCGGAAAGAGTTCTGGTAGCTTGTAGAACTCACGGTTCCTTATGGCTCCCACATGGTCAGGGAGCTGGGCTCGCCCTTTGCCCATGAAGAAAGGATCCTTTTATTTCAAACCCTGCTAAAATGCCATCTCTTTGGTGACAAGCTCTTGACACTCCCAGCCAGCCTTCTAGGTTACCTCAGCACCTTAACATACCAAATATCTATTTATGCATCTTCTTTCCTGGCTGTAGCTAGCAGGAGGCTTACCATTTAGAATATATAAACAACAAGTGGCCAAAAGAATAAAATGAATTTAACAATTTTTTTTAATAAAATATTAGTCATCAAGAGAGTTAACCTGCCATATAAAAACATGGGGACCAAGAGACGGCTCAGCTGGTAAAGATGCTGACTGCTGGCCGGGCGGTGGTGGCGCACGCCTTTAATCCCAGCACTCTAGGAGGCAGAGGCAGGCGGATTTCTGAGTTCGAGGTCAGCCTGGTCTACAGAGTGAGTTCCAGGACAGCCAGGACTACACAGAGAAACCCTGTCTTGAAAAAAGCCAAATCCGGGGAAAAAAAAGATGCTGACTGCTAACCCTGAGGCCCTTCGTCCCGGGCACCCACGTGGAGGAAGGAGAGACCTGACTCCTCCAAGAGTCCCCTGACCTCTGCCATGGCATGTGTGCCCCCTACCACACATACAAAAAGTAAAAATTTAAAAAGAAACACTTAACGTGGAAATTACTACATGTTAGAGGAGAAACTTCAATTACACCAAAAAATTAAAATATGTAATTTTCATAAATAAATTCAAGAAATATAGCTTCACACTGACAACTAATTAAAAAGACACTGTCTATGTCAGGAGAAGGACAGTAGAGACAGACAGAAGGCAAGCTGGTGATCATCCCCTCCTTGGGTTACTTACAGGCTAATGTCCACTCACAGTTGAGAAGGAGCATCACGTGACATCTAGAGCAGCACATGGCCCCCAAAAAAGGCAGGTCCTTCTGTCAAAGACATGCTTTGGCCAGAGGTGCACACCCAAGGATATATCTGACAATTCTCCAGTGTTTAGGCAGAAGGAGAGAGATGCCCTTACCTCTGCGTCCAGAGTGGCTGAGGCCACAATCAAGCGAAGATCCCCTCGCTTCTTCTGAATCTGAAAAAGGCACCAAGAAATACTGGTGACAGCAGAACAGTGCACAGTCCCACAATCCTAGCTGTGCATGGTGACAAGGCCTGTAAACTCCAGCAGGTAGGAGGCAGGGGGGCCACCAGTTCAAGACCAGCCAGGACTAGTCAGAAACCCTGTCTCAAGGCAAAAAGGAGTCTCTCATGAGACAGGGATGCTACAACTGATGATGGCAAGAGTCAATGTGACGTAGACAATTCTTCCTGAGTTTAAAATGTCAGAGCTTGCTAAATTATGACCCAGCAAAAATGTTGTACAAAATACAAAGGGAATTTAAAACTTTAATTCTAACCCTAACCCACTGCCAAACTCTAACCCTAAATTTAAGGGGTGAATTTGAAATGTATTAAAAATAAACGCTTTTTCTCACATGTATTCACACTCAGAAATATGAGAAGGTAAATTCAGATCCATAAATAACAAATGCAGCGCCGAGACAGCAATCTGTGCGCCAAAGTTATTCAAAGAAACGTGGCCCCGGGCACAGCACACCTGCAGTACCCAGAGCGGCTGTGTGCAGATACTCACTGCTGGGGGCCTGGGCGGAGCCGGGCTCTTACTTGTCTGTCCTTGGTAGGAACAGCTAGTGAGAAAAGTCCTCAGCCAGAAGGTAAGGGAAAAGATCACAACAAAGGCTGTGTGCTACTTCAGGAGACGTACCGAGCCAATCACATGCACACTACACAGAGACAAGGCTAGGAGGTGGGGAACATGACACCTAACCCACCTCCCCTCACTTCACTGCAGACAGACACAGTCGGAGGGGCATCCTTCTATTGGTACACAGGTATGTATGACGTCATCCTAAGATCTGTGCGCCCTTACTTAAGCTGTATGTCGAATTATGGCATCCAACAGAATGCCCAGCAGACCTCCCCAAACTGCAGTTCCTAGGCTGCCCTCTCCAGGCAGCAGCCACAAGCCACAAGCGGCTACAAGGAGCCCATGCAAAGATCAAAGTGTCATTTTATCCCCATTTCAACAATGGGAAGAACAATGATTTCGGCCACCCAGAACGCTCCAAGATTCCCAGGGATTGAACCATCAACCAAGGGGCACGCATGGTTCCAGCCAAAAATGTGGCAGAGGAAGGCCTTGTTGAGCATCAGTGGGATGAATGGTCCTTGGTCAGGTAAAGGCTCAACAGAGGCCAAACAAAGGAAAACTGAGGGGGAGGAGTGGGGAGTGTGCCAGGTGGAGGGGCATATACGAGGAGGCAGGGGGAGGGAGGAGGGGTTGGGGGTCTTTGGGGAGGGGGGAAATCGGGAAAGGTTTTACCATTGGCAATGTAAATGAAGACAATATTCAATAAAAAAGAAAAAAAAAAACAATTCTAATCCAAACTCACACAGGTGGCTCAATGGTTACAATACAGGTTTGTACTCACACAGACACACAGACACGCAGACACACAGACACACAGACACTGGGTTAAAGATGCATATATCTGGCAGTCAGAATCCGCACCCAGGCAGTCTTCCCACGGCCACAGTTCTTGGTCATCCCAATCTACCATTTCTTTTTAGGCTCTTGTCATTGAGGATTTATGCAGAGAAAACAACAAATTGAAAAATAAAACAAAACAACAACAAAAAAAACCCACAATAATAATGTTAAGGGTAGGAATGAGTGGAGGTAACAGCCAAAACTAGAGAATGAACAAAAAGGTCATTATAAATGCCTCCACTCTGAGTATGTTTGAAGAGTTAAAAAGAAAAGAAATAGAAATGCAGCACATTTAATTACAGGTGCTCACTGCCACAGGTCCGACATCCACCTAGGCACACGATGCCTAGCAGCACAAGAAGGATGTGGTAGACACCAGCGGCCACTGCGCAGACTCTGAAAGCCGGTCTTCGGGGGCTGGGAGGGACTCAGGGTCACGAGCACTGGCCGCTCTTACAGAGCTTCTGCTCCCAGCACCCACATCAGGCAACTCACAACCACATGTTACTCCAGCTCTTGGGGACCTGATACCCTCTTCTGGCCTCTGCTGGTACCTTCACACATGTGGTACACAGACATATACTCAGGCACACACATACTCTCAACATAAATATACAAATCTTTAAAATAATAATTATAATGTTTTCAAAGATTATTTCATGGTGAAGAGAAATGATCTTGATATAATATTAAACATAAAAGATACAAATTAGCACATATCATCCAATCCCACAGTGTCAAAACATACACACAAACAGATACAGACGAGGGAAAAACACACCATCGTATGGCTCGTGGTTTTCTGTGAATAAGTGGGATTTTTTTTCACTTTGTATTTGCTGGGTTTGTATGTTGCTATAATTACTTTCCTAGCCAGGCAACAATGCAAAAACTTAGAATGAGAATGCTGGTGCCGGGGTCACACCTTCTTCAGCAAGCCAACGGCAATGTCCGTGTACAGGGTCCTCTCGTGGGCCTCGTCCAGCATGATGACACTAAGAATCAGAGCAATGCTCAGTGAGCATGGAACCCCACACAATTCCACCCCGGCTACCACAGAGACCTCTGGGTACTCAGCCCTCATGCAATCACATGGAATTAAGAGAAAACCCAAGTCACTCTCTGCTGATGGTGCCATGCCTACACTAGAAGAACTTAACAGCTGGGTCTAGCTGGTATGCATCATCTACCACCCCACAGAACACACTGATAACAAAGCCCAGGCACCTCGACAATGTTAAGCCAAAGGCAGAGGACAGCCGTGAAGCACATGTGCCAGGCAGGGGAGGAGTGGGACCACAGCTGGGGGGACCCTCCTGTTCCCAGGAATGGGAAGACACTAAGAGGGAGTAGAGCTCCGCCCTCATCTGGACTTCGTGTATGGCATTCAAAAGAACACTTTCCGGAGGGCACAAGTGGGACCCTTGCCGAACTCGTGTGAGACCCCAAGTCCATCCCCAGCTTTGCAAAATAAACAGGAGGGTGGGAAGGTCCCAACGCTGGCTCGCCACGCCTCTGCGGGCTGTGGTCCTGCAGTTACTAAACTTCCTGGAGCATGTCACAGGCAAGATGAACAATGACAAGGCAGCAGGTGCTCTAGGGCCTGATGTGCATGGACCTGCTTGTTCACGTCGGTGTCCGTCTGCTTAATGTACTCCCTGTGGCTGCCAATAAGAGGCACCGCTACCACCAAGGGCAGGAAGAGCCACCGTCAGCAAAGAAGACAGCTGAGGGCCGCTGAGCAGGCCCGAATCTCAGCCGCTAACCCATCTGACTACCAGTGTACGAGTGCACTGGAAACACTGGGGAGGCACGGGAGCTCATGCTTACCTGTATTTCGTTAACAACGGATCAAGCATCATTTCTCTGACCAGCATGCCATCTGTAAGGAACTAAAAAAATAAAAATACAAAGATAGAGAAACGAAATTACATTGATGGTTCAAGTTCAAGTGTAATCTCTGCTCACGTGCAAGAGCAATCCCAGACAGCACAATGAGAGGAAGACATCGCACATGGGCTGCAGACCCTTCCACACCATCTGTTTCCTGACCTAGTTGTTGATGTTAATGAGCATCGATGGCGATCAGTGTACAGTCAACAGCGAGTCTCTGTTTACCATCATTTGCTATGTTAATGAGCTGGGGGTCTGGGATAACTCCTCAGCACCTTCTCAACCTCAGCCTCCACCAACAGAGCTGCAGAAGAGCATGGGCGAGTCACCCCGCCAGAGCCTCCTCCTCTTCTCCTGCCCGTCCTTTCTACTAGCCGGCCCTACTTCTACATGCTGTGAAAACCCAGCCTGAGTGTTTGCCATCTCCGAGCCTCGGTCCTCACCCATCAAATGATGTGATATAACCATTTCACCGAGCTACAGTTAAAACTAAGTAGGACTACTGAACGCTAGAAAAACGCTTCAGAAATGAGCAGTAACAAGTGGGCGCTGTTATTCTCACCCCAAAACAAAGTCAGAGCGTTAACAAGGCTAAGCATGTCCTCAGTGCCATCTCGCCGTGACTCTAAGAGTGGGATGTGTTTCTAAGATAGTTTGCTTAGCCCTGGTACCAACTGTCACCCACAAAAGCAAAAGTGAAAAGTTCTACAATGAGTCCTAGCAGACAGAACTTCTCATGAACCCAAAAAGAGTCACCTGACTATATCACCCACCCAATGTTAACTGGTTACATACCAATAAGGCATAAACACATGATCCCTTTACCTGACAACATGGGTAACAAAAATTTGGAAAACAAGGTCTATGTTGATTAGTTTTATATCAGCCTGACACACCCTAGAGTCATCTAGGAAGAGGAACCTCGCTCAACTGGGAAAATTCCCTCACCAGGTTGGGCAGTGGCAAGTATGTGGGCATTTTCGTGACTGAAGACTGATGGGGAAGGGCCCAGCTCACTGTGGGCACGGGCACCCCTGAACACTTTGTCCTGAGTGTGTAAGGAAGCAGCGGAGCAAGCCAGTAAGCAGCGCTCCTCCGTGGCCTCTGCTTTAGCTCCTGCCTTGTGCCCCTCCGGCCTTCCCTGGATGACAGACTGCAAGCGGGAAGCTGACACAAACCCTTCCTCCCCAAGTTGCTTTTAGTCATGGTTTTATCCCAATAGAAACCCTAACTAGACCAAGGTCCGTTTTCTTACCAATGGCTCCAGGGTTCACTTAGCTCATCTGTAATCCCCACGTTCCAGTCTGGTAGGCACTGGGTCTAAGGCCTCGCTCCATCCAGAGCACCTTGCTCACTGCTCTACTGCAGAATTCAACAGTGGGTCTAGCGCAGTGGCGAGCAGGAGACTCTGCTGAACTGATTACCGCCAATTACCACCATGCTAATGACTTTATTATTAGCTCCTCTGTCAAGTATGGCTGAGACAGAATCCACCACTTAGAGAGTTTTAACTATTCAGGCACCATGAATCCCACTCTGGACCAGTTTACACCAGCTCACCAGTGTTTGTCACAGCTTTGTTTCCATATCTGCATCCTCACCCCATCACCAGTGAACACGTAAAGGGTGAGCTACTAACCTCCCAAGCCTCGGCCTCCTCAGCCACAGACAAGGGATAAAGCTTACTTCTGTGTTCTTGTCTGTACTAAAACTCAAGGACTCATTCAAACAACTCTGATCTTCATAGAAAACCAATGTTCCCAGGGGACCTTACTCCCAAGTAGTCCCCTCCCTTATCCACCCTAGAAGTCACTCTGAACACTTCACCTTAATTCTGGTCGCCAGAGGGTCGGTGCAGTCATCGAAGCGGATGCAGTAGCCCACCTCGTGGCCCAGCACTGCACCCCTTTCATCAGCTACTCTCCCTGCAACCTTTGGGAAGAAAGATCATGCTGAAAATAGAGACACACTAATTACTGCACAGAGCACACACTACAGGAAATCCAAAGGTCATATTAAATAGTACGTGAATGATGAGACTAAAAGAGGCAGGTCATTAGAGAGCAGTGAATACTGACTGATCAAACGACACATCTCTCCACTCTGCTATGGTCTTGAGACAACTTAAAGCAGTAAACAATAGCCAAGCATCTTGGTGAAGGCCTTTAACCCCAGGGCAGGAGGGTCTCTTTGAGTGTGAAGCCAGACTGGTCTACATAGCAGACCTAGGCTAGCCGAGGAACACAGTGAGACCTGTCTCAAAATAAAAAATAAAATAAAATAAACATACAAAATAAAAGAAAACTCACACAATGATTTTACAGATCAATATTGAGGAAACTGAGCTGTGGGTGTAGTTCAGGAGGAGAGTGCTCACCTACCATGTGTGTGTACCCACCATGTATACCCACCATGTGTACCCACCATGTGCACCCACCATGTGCACCCACCATGTGGTATACCTACCATGTGTACCCACCATGTGTACCCACCATGTGCACCCACCATGTGTACCCGCCATGTGGTGTACCCACCATGTGTACCTACCATGTGTACCTACCATGTGTACCCACCATGTGTATCTACCATGTGTACCTACCATGTATACCTACCATGTATACCTACCATGTGTACCTACCATTTGTACCTACCATGTATACCTACTATGTATACCTACCATGTATACCTACCATGTGTACCTACCATGTGTACCTTCCATGTGTACCTACCATGTGTACCCACCATGTATAACTTCCATGTGTGCCTACCATATATACCTACCATGTGTGTAGAGTATTAAATGACTAGCACCAGAGGGGGAAAAAAGAGAGAGAAAGACAGACAGACAGAGAAACTGTATGCAAATTCAAAAGATATATGCCAATATGAAAAATTAAAACTCCAGTCTTTTCAGATAAGCCACAGATTCAAATCTAGAGCCAGCTTGGTGGTTCCACACTTGCGAAAGGTCGGAATCCTGATCCTCATAAAGGGGAGGAGAAAGAAGGACAAAGAAGGAGGAAGAAGGAAAAAGAAGAAGAGGAAAAGGAGGAGGAGAATTCAGCTCTAGATCTGGTACCAAAGAAGGGACATAAAGGAAACAGCGAGTACTCCCCCACTCCTAGACCACACAACAATGGGCAACTTTTCATGTTCACATGCCTCAAAATAAGACTGAACTAGAGGGCAGGAGAGCAGGATGACTGAACAGAGGGTGGGCCAAGTCCATCCTCTCTTTGGAGGCCAACACATTCCAAAGGCCAAAGGCCTAACTCAACTCTCAAACATGTTCCAGTTACCAACACTACTAAAAGCCAATGCAAACAAGAACTTGGTTCTGGAAAAGGACAGACCAGTGGCTTTAAGACTAATGGAGAATCGACGTGCCATCAGAGTAAGGAGAAGACAAAGCACAAGAGCACGGGGACTGCCCTGGGCACACGACAAATGAAAGGGCAGCGTAGGAAGGTCTGTGGCACATGCTGATAACCCCAAGCTCTGAGAGGCAGAGGCAGGGGAATTCAGGGTTCAAGGCTAGCCTGGGAAACACAGCAAGACAAAGGGGAGAGCGGATGCTGAGGAGATGGCCTGGGGTTAGCCCTGCAGGCATAAGGACCTGAGTTCACCCACACACAAAGCCTGGAGTGGAACATGATACTAATATCCCAAGTTGGGAAGCCAGTGGATTCCTAAGGCTTGCCTCTCAGTGAGCGCCAGGCCAAGGACAGACCCTGTCTCCAAAGGACAAGGTGGCCCCTGAGGAATGACACCTGCGGTGTCTTCTAGCCTCGACACACACACAGAGTGTAAAGAAGTTAAAAAAAAAAATCCATCTAGCTAGATCCATATACTATCTCAAAAAGACCATTCAAAGTTTATAAACTAATAAAAAATATCTGGTATAAAGGCCAGGCGGCAGTGGCTCATGCCTGTAAACCCAGCTACTTGGAAAGGAGAGGACTCAAGGGCTCAACCTCAAAGCACAAACCAGTGTAAAGGGACAATTACACTTACTAGTTGTTTTTTCAAAGAAAGTTCCACATTTGCTATTTACACTACCTGACTGAAAAGAACAAAGCTAAGCCATGAGGCTCCAGGCCTCGGCACACCCAGGCGGAGGAAGCAGGCGTGGGCCACTCTCCTCCAGCCGGGCAGCCCAAACCCCAGCCTCTAGTCTGAGTTTGGAATTCAGTTGCTCCAAGAAGGGACCTGAAGCAGCCCAGTCTCAGGAGCACAGAGACTCCCTGAACCCAGCCGTCCCCAAGTGTGGCCTGGCGCTGCTACCTGCCATCAATGTGCAGGAAACCGACAAGCACGTGAAGATCAGAAGCGGCCCCACCCAGTGACTTGAAATTATAGATCTGACAAGATCCACACGGAATCAATCATCGAACAGCCAGTTCATACCACTGGAGTTTCAAAACGCCTTATGAAAGCAGAGGCGCACCCTGCTCAGCTCTGCCTCTGGAGGGTGTATCTCTCCTTGCCCAGCGTTTCCCAGGAGGCTTAGCTATCACGGTTGTTCTGAGCGAACCTTCCACATCTCAGGAAAAGGCACGGAGGATCTGCAAGGAGACACTGGGAGCCTGCAGGGAAGCAGGCTGGGAAGAAGGAGAACAAATGAGGCAAGCGCCTCATTAAAAACCACCGTTTTGGGTGGGAACGCAAACCAAACTCTTGCTATCTCGCTGTTTGTATAAATATGCATAAAAACCGTGGCTGCGCGCATGTGTGCTTGTGTGCTGCACTGGAGACGTGGCTTGGTCATTAAGAGCATACACTGCTCTTCAAAGGACGCAACACTGAATAGTTCTGTCCCAACAGCCTATTCAGTGGCCCCCTACAGCCTCTAACTGGAGCCCCAAAGAGATGAAAGTGTCTGGCCTCATGGGCACCAGCAGGCACACAGGTACACATACATACACACAACTAAAAACCATGAAAACTGCTCTTAAGATTTTAACTAAGTGCAGTGGCACACGTTATGATGCCAGCACCCAGGAGTCTGAGGCAGGCAGCCTGCCAGTTCCAGACCAGGCCGGGCCATGGGCACAAGCTTCTCATCACCAAATAAATACAGACACATTAGCTAAGAGTTATTCTCAACCATTTTTGTTCCACCATTTATAATCACACAAGGTTGTATTCTGTTGGTTTTATTTGTTTATTTATTGCAAGTATGTGCATCAAGCCCAACCGATCCCAGTCAGCAAGCCACTGCTCCACGGCAAGCTGGACTTGAGATCCTGTGCAGCACAGCGGATGACATACAGCAGGACGTGCTCACGTCTACAAACACCGGGTACTATGGTCCCGAATCTGAGACAGAGGGCAGCCTGGTCTGGAGGTTAAACCTGGACTGGTGAGAGCAGTGACCCTCCTTACTAACTGCCTCTCACAGAGATCTGGCACAACCTCTGGAGTCCGTTCTTGGGCTCAGTCTGTGTGCACAGCACACTCTGAGACTCGGCCTTTCGACCGTGGCAGCATGTCGCTGCTCATGGTTAATTTCCGCATTCTTTGTTCTAACGAGAGAAAGCTTGCAGTTGCACACAACGTTCTCTGTAGCTACAAACTTGGAGCTAAGATGGAAACTGACTAAGAGCTGGGATTTCAAACCACACACAAAGAAAACTGCTCCAACTTTTAGCTAAGTCATCTTTCAGTGACATATAAAGTTAACTCACTGCAGATTCCAAGCTGCCTAGTCTGTCTTATAGTCCCCCCCCTCTCTCTCTTTCTCTCTCTCCCCTTCCTCCCCACCCCTCAGTCCCTTGTAAGCCCAGTACTGCAGAAGTAGGAGCAGGAGTATCAAGAGGGATAAGGCCAGCCTGAGTTACCTGAAGACCTTGTCTGAAAGTCTAAAGCCGCGCACAGCCAGAAGTCGGGAGGCAGCATTCAGCCCCAGAGAGCTACTGTCAGAGCACCATCAAGTTAAAACTAAATCAGGCAGAGCTGAGGGCAAGCCAGGGAGAACTCAGTCTCAGGTACACAGGCTGGAGCCAGGCTGCAGGGGTGGTCTAGACCCACATACACACAGCAAGAAGATTCAAGGTTTTCCCAAAATTAGCAGTGATTTCAGACGTTTATGCCATGCCACTGATAACCAGTTACAAGCCAAAGAAAACCTTCTAGCATCAAAACCAATACATGAGCATGCTAAATGTGCACAGAGGCTCAGAGGCTGCCCTTTCCCCACGAGGAATAACAGGAAATGCTGCTGTGTGCACGGGCCGTCAGTGGAAGGCAGCCAAAACTCAGGGAGGAAAGTGTATACAACGTGCCTGTCCAGCAGACTTCATACATGCCTGTCCGGCAGACTTCATACGTGCCTGTCTAGCAAACTTCACTGATAACATGCTACCTCTCTGGGTGTTTTTCATGTTTATGGCCTTACCCACTTTTAGTATTTATAACAAATTGTATACTCTCTCATTCTAAATATTTACTTCTATACTAAAAAGACTCAAAGACTCAGGTAAAAATGAGAAGGAATCAAATGGAATAAACATGACTAAAAATAACCAGCCACAGGCTTGGAGCAGGAGCCTGCCACAGCACGGCCCAGCAGCACCAGGCTCTGCGCGAACCAACAGTCCTAAAACAAACAAACAAGAAACCACCAACACTGTAATAATCTACAGGAAGTCCTAGAGAAGAGTTCACCTATCAACACCTAAAAAAAGGATACACACTTACACAGTGCACTCAAGAAAAGAAATAAAACAATTAGAAAACAGTACTCCATAATAGAACATAGAGAGCTAAAAGTGGAAATTTAGGAGTTTATCCACCTCGAGGAAAACAAACCATGCGGTTTTGAAAAGGAACCCATTCACATAGACAAAATAGCCAGGAGGACGGGGGCACCCTACTGGACCTCAGCCAGGAGGACAGGGGCACCCTACTGGACCTCAGACAGGAAGACGAGGACATCCTACTGGACCTCAGCCAGGAAGACAGGGGCACCCTACTGGACCTCAGACAGGAAGACAGGGGCATCCTACTGGACCTCAGACAGGAAGACAGGGGCACCCTACTGGACCTCAGACAGGAAGACAGGGGCACCCTACTGGACCTCAGACAGGAAGACGGGGACATCCTACTGGACCTCAGACAGGAAGACAGGGGCATCCTACTGGACCTCAGACAGGAAGACAGGGGCACCCTACTGGACCTCAGACAGGAAGACAGGGGCACCCTACTGGACCTCAAACAGGAAGATGGGGACATCCTACTGGACCTCAGCCAGGAAGACGGGGGCACCCTACTGGACCTCAAACAGGAAGATGGGGACATCCTACTGGACCTCAGACAGGAAGACAGGGGTACCCTACTGGACCTCAGACAGGAAGACAGGGGCATCCTACTGGACCTCAGACAGGAGGACAGGGGCACCCTACTGGACCTCAGACAGGAAGACAGGGGCATCCTTCTGGACCTCAGACAGGAAGACAGGGACATCCTACTGGACCTCAGACAGGAAGACGGGGCACCCTACTGAACCTCAGACAGGAAGACGGGGCACCCTACTGGACCTCAGACAGGAAGACAGGGGCACCCAACTGGACCTCAGACAGGAAGACGGGGGCACCCAACTGGACCTCAGACAGGAAGACAGGGGCATCCTACTGGACCTCAGACAGGAAGACGGGACACCCTAGTGGACCTCAGACAGGAAGACAGGGGCACCCAACTGGACCTCAGAACCAAAAGACAAAGGAGCAAAGCCTGCAATTCCAGGAAACAGAAGTGTGAGTCGAGAATCACACGGGGTCAGGGCATGCAGCTCAACGGCAGAGCGCTTGCAGAGCGGGCCCTGGCTCCACCGCCAGCGCAGACACCACGAAGGTGGGGGGAGTGAAGGAGAATAGGAAAGGAAAGAAAGAAAAGAGTGGTACATGAAGACCACACTCAAACATTCTCAAACGCATCTTTTTTTAAAAATTACTGAATGTGTGGCAGGACAGACGGCTCAGCAGTTACGAGCACTGATGACCTGGGTTCAATCCTCAGCACCGACAAGGTGACTCACAACCACCTGTAAATCTAGTCCCAGGGGACCTGATGCCGTCTCCCGACCTCCGTGCGCACTGCGTGAACACAGTGCACTGGCATCCCTCAGGTAAGACAACTATACACAGAAAATAATTTTAACACAGAAAATCCTAATAAAATGTTTAAAATGTTATGAATCTTAAAATGAAACTCATGGTGCTGTATTGATGGAGGAGGAGAGGTGGAGAGTCGTCTCCTCCTCTCATAACACAGACTTGAAAAACAGCCCACGTGCACTGGCGTGTTCTGTTGGTAGTGGTTTTGCTTTTGTTTTGACACAGGGTGTCACTATGTGTCCTTGGCTGGTCTGGAATGAGTGATATTAACCAGGCTGGCCTGAAACACATAGCAATCCACCTGCCTCTGCTCCTGGGTGCTGACACTTAAGGCACGCACCACCACTTCTAGTATCTGGGGTAGCTAGGCAGAAGGACTGCTTTGAGTTCCAGGCTAGCTTCAGCTACATGAGACCCTGTCTCACAAAGAAAAGAAACGAGGGGAAAGTCACTGTGGAAACATTCTGAAGCCTTTCTGCCATGTGTTTCTGTTTTCAAGCTTTAATAAATCCCCTTGGGATGAGAAATGTTTCTGTAGGTCCAGAGCTGCCCCATTTCACTACCTCCTTTCTGTTCTCCCTCTCCCTGCAGTCAGTACGCGTAAACATGGGCACAACCTCAGACTTAGCACAGCCTCCTTGCCCGCAGCCGCTCTTCCAACCACTCCCCCTTACGGTGGAGAGAAACAGGAAGTGGCCCTTGCAAAGCACCCACAATGCTCCTGCCAGCAGATCTGGGCTTCGAACAAATATACTCACTCTTCATCCCTAAACACATTACTAGAAGGTTTACAACAGCAGCTATCAATTCTGCAAAATTCCCAATCGTAGCTCTTAAGCTAAATTCTTAAGAAGTACCTTCTACTACTTTGTATTATTTGAAGAAATAAGAATAAACCGATCAAGGAAACAGAAAGGGCAGGCGGAATCTACAGTACATAGAGAGACTTACCGTCACAGCAGCCACTCTGCGAGGCTGGGTCACTCCAACCACTCGGCCTTCCGCTGTCCAGCCAGCCTCTGCCAGGTACTGCAAGTAGACCCACAGCTAGATTCCTATCCGACACCACTGTCCCAAACAACCCTCCCTCCAGGTGACCCTGCACTGTGCTAAGTCACCGAGAAAGGAAACAACACAGGTATACTGAGGCATAACTGAGCAAATTATTTAAGCGATGACAGATCTCAGGCTTAGTAATGTTAGGAAGTTACATGCCCATCGAATCTGACAGAAGAACCAAGAGACAGATCAAGCATGAAGACTCCCTATTTGGGAAATATAATAAATTGAAACTTTTAACTTTACTATTAGTTATAGTATTTTATTATTAGTAGTAAATATTAACTTTACTATTAGTTAAAAAATCATTAGTTCAAAGGTTTAACAAAAGTATCTGAGACAAGTAATTCTTGAGAGGAGACCTTGGCCACAGTAGTGACCATCCCTAAGCTACGAAGTCCTCCAAGCTGAAATCTGCGTGGCGGGGCGTAGGCACACGCTCACCTGTGGAATCTGCGTGCTCTTCCCACATCCTGTTTCTCCAACAATCACCACGGTCTGATAGTTTTCTACCAAGTACAAAATGTGGTTCCTAAGCTAGGAGAGAAGAAAATGACATTGTAATCAACCGAATCTTGTCTGAAAAGACCCAAGGAAAAAATACTTAAACTGCGAAATAAACTGTTTCCAGAAGAAAATAAATTTAAAAAAAAACTATCAAAATGTGGTTCCAACTCTCAGGTGCCACGGTGTCATGGTGTCAGCATGAGCCAAGGTGTGTAGGGAATACCTATAGAACATGTGAATCCCAAACTCTCCAATTAAAGACTTTCACCTATAAGAAGTAATACTGCAGACATACAAATACACTCACACACCATGATATAGGTAGTAATGTTGCAGGCATATCAATATATGCATACACACACACACACACACACACACACACACACACGCATATTTAAAAACCAAGCATGAGGGTGTACACTTGTAATCTCAGCACTTACAAAGTAGAGACATGAGAATCAGTAATTCAAGGTCACATATTTGATGCCAGCTTAGGCTACATGAGACCCTGGCTTAAAAAACAACAACAACAACAACAACAACAAATCACCACACACACAAAAAAAAATCCAACAGCCTAAATGTTCATCACAATAAGTGTGTGAGTAAACGAAACAACTCATGATGATTTAAAAGAACAGATGTTTGTAAGATACACTAAGAAAAGAAAGCAAGGAATAGACTACTGTGGGTGATGTGTGCACAGTATATGCACATGTGGCAGAGTGTGTGTGTGTGCGCGCGCGCACGCGCGCGCGTGTGTGTGTGCACACATGCCCACAACTGTGCACATGTGCAGAAGGGTGTCCTGCTCTATCACTCCGCACCTTGAGACAAGGTCCCTGACTGCACCTGGACTGAGGCAGGCAGCCAGGCCCCAGCCATCCTCCTGCCTCTGCCCTGCACTGGCACTTCAGTTGCCACACACGCACAGCCAGGCCCCGTTTGTCCCGTGGATGTGGGGATCCAAACCCAGGTCCTCATGCTTACACAGCGACAGCTCCTTCCCACTGAGCGCTTCCCAGGACCTAGTACTTGTTCTTTAAGAAGAGAGACAACAGTGCTGCATCCACAGGGGGGAAAGGGTGAGGAAACGAGCTTTGGGTTTGATACAACATTTATGCATCACCTAATTAAATATTAGATTTTATTTGTTAGTATGGAAAAGTATCAAAACCAAAGTTCACAATAAAGCATCCACGGGTAACTGAGTCTATGCCCACTCAGCGGGAGCAGGCCTGACTACTAAAAAAGCCCCAGAAAATCCCAGGGTTCCATTTGCTTAACTTCAGAAAGCATTTCTGAACTACTCGTGGCTGATTACAGAGGTATTCCACGATGACTCATTCCGAAGGAAACCTGCCTGGGGTTCCTCTGATCCGGGGTCAGCTGCCTATCCCCTACTGTGGAGGCATCTGGTGGGGATAAGAGCTGGGCTGCCAGCAGCTCCAGCTAGCAAAGGTCCTGGTTAGTCAGGGCTTCTGAATCTGTTACCAGATGGAGATATGCAGGCCTTAGGCCTTAGCAGGAAAGTCATTATTTGTCAATAATGAAGACTCCTAGCTCTACCATCCAAGCTTCTAAACAGTAGAGCCAGGAAGAACACAGGAGCCTGCATTCATACAAATGAACACACAAATACAATACGACTGAAGATGGAGAGGGAAGAGGAGGAAAATTAAGCCTGGTGGTGGTGGTGCACGCCTTTAATCCCAGCACTCGGGAGGCAGAGGCAGGTAGATTCCTGAGTTTGGAGGCCACCCTGGTCTACAAGGAGAGTTCCAGGATGACCAGGGCTACATAGAGAAACCTTGTCTCAAAAAATCCAAAAGAAAGGAAAAAATGAAAGAAAGTAGCATACACTGTTGGAGAGGACCTATGAAGAGCCAGCGAGTCCAGGTGTGGTGGCACACTCCTACAATCCCAACACCTGGAGAGCCAGCGAGTCCAGGTGTGGTGGCACGCTCCTACAACCCCAACACCTGGAGAGCCAGCGAGTCCAGGTGTGGTGGCACGCTCCCACAACCCCAACACCTGGAGAGCCAGCGAGTCCAGGTGTGGTGGCACACTCCTACAATCCCAACACCTGGAGAGCCAGTGAGTCCAGGTGTGGTGGCACACTCCTACAATCCCAACACCTGGAGAGCCAGCGAGTCCAGGTGTGGTGGCACACTCCTACAATCCCAACACCTGGAGAGCCAGTGAGTCCAAGTGTGGTGGCACACTCCTATAATGCCAACACCCAGAGGCTAAGGCAGGAGGGACTGAGGGAGGGAAGATGACTGGGAGGCCACTGGTTCAGGTTAGACTTGCCATTGAGTTCAGAGAGGAGCAGCACTTGACCTGGGAGGCTCCAGAGGGTGCTGCATTTGTGCAAACCAGACAGCACACACGGGATGATCTGGGCAGGGAGCTTCATGTGCTTTAGCCTAACATGGCCAGACGGACAAGGAGACAGCTGACATGGAGACGGGGAGCCAAGGAGGTACTGTCACCAGGCTCTGTGAATCTGGGAATGCATGATGACAGGAGTGCACATCACACAGGGGCTGGCAGACACAGACGCCTTTCACAGCAGTGTCCATACCCCAGAGGGAACAGCTTCAGAGGGAAGTGAAGGGGAGGCTGCCTTGGAAATGGGCTGAGGAAAGACGAGTGCTGCTCGGTCAGCTTCTGCCCGCTGTGGCTGGAGAGGCTGGGATCGAGGCCAGGATGTGTGCCTTCAGCACTGTGTGCCTTCAGTGACGTGTGCCTTCAGTGACGTGTGCCTTCAGTGACGTGTGCCTTCAGCGCCGTGTGCCTTCAGCACTGTGTGCCTTCAGTGACGTGTGCCTTCAGAGACGTGTGCCTTCAGCACTGTGTGCCTTCAGTGACGTGTGCCTTCAGAGACGTGTGCCTTCAGCACTGTGTGCCTTCAGTGACGTGTGCCTTCAGTGACGTGTGCCTTCAGTGACGTGTGCCTTCAGACACGTGTGCCTTCAGCGCCGTGTGCCTTCAGCACTGTGTGCCTTCAGAGACGTGTGCCTTCAGCGCCGTGTGCCTTCAGCACTGTGTGCCTTCAGAGACGTGTGCCTTCAGCGCCGTGTGCCTTCAGTGACGTGTGCCTTCAGCGCCGTGTGCCTTCAGCGCTGTGTGCCTTCAGTGACGTGTGCCTTCAGTGACGTGTGCCTTCAGCACTGTGTGCCTTCAGAGACGTGTGCCTTCAGTGACGTGTGCCTTCAGTGACGTGTGCCTTCAGAGACGTGTGCCTTCAGCGACGTGTGCCTTCAGCACTGTGTGCCTTCAGTGACGTGTGCCTTCAGTGACGTGTGCCTTCAGAGACGTGTGCCTTCAGCGACGTGTGCCTTCAGTGACGTGTGCCTTCAGAGACGTGTGCCTTCAGCGACGTGTGCCTTCAGCGCCGTGTGCCTTCAGCGACGTGTGCCTTCAGTGACGTGTGCCTTCAGCACTGTGTGCCTTCAGAGACGTGTGCCTTCAGCACTGTGTGCCTTCAGAGACGTGTGCCTTCAGAGACGTGTGCCTTCAGCGACGTGTGCCTTCAGTGACGTGTGCCTTCAGAGACGTGTGCCTTCAGCGACGTGTGCCTTCAGCGCCGTGTGCCTTCAGCGACGTGTGCCTTCAGTGACGTGTGCCTTCAGCACTGTGTGCCTTCAGAGACGTGTGCCTTCAGAGACGTGTGCCTTCAGCGCCGTGTGCCTTCAGCGCCGTGTGCCTTCAGTGACGTGTGCCTTTGGCCTCTTCACTTCTCATAGGCCCGACTGGTCTTTATTTAGGTTTCCTCTCACTTACGAGACAGTTAGAAAATGGTAGGCAGTGCAGAAAGGTCACAACTACATACTCAGTAAACAACCACTTCTTTATACTTGGCAGTTTGACTCCGCCACCCTATAAACAGCACACAGGTGACCTCATTCAGGCCTCATAGCAATCCTACAAGGCGGGTGCGTTAACCCATATCACAGATAAGGAAATGGAAGCTTACAAGGATGAGGCAAGGTCACCAGGCACGTGACTGATCAAACAGGGAGGGACCCCAAAGTCTACTTCAGAGTCGGAACACTTCATCGTGACTCAAAAATGGTGCCCCTCGGTGGCGAGAAGGCAATGGTCATCTCATGTTCTCAGGGCCCCACCCAGATATCCCAGTCACATACAAGGGACGACTCCAGTCACCAGAAAATAAAGCCAAGACACTATTAGGTCAACTAAAATGTTTAAGGTCACCTGAAACTCCAACCAAGGCAACTTAGCTAGGTTAAGAAGGCTGCCGTCCCGCAGCTATGTGGGGAAAGACTACATCAGTAGAAGGTGTCACCAGGAGGGTCTAAGTGAAAGGAACCCAAGACTTAGTGGGGCTGGCAGCACAGCAACTCAGGAGACTGAGGCAAGACGATCACAAGTCCAAGGCCAGCCTGGGCTACACAGTGAGTTCAATGCCAGCCTGAGCAATTTGGCAAAACCCTGTCTCAAAATAAAAAGTAATAGAAGTGCTATTAGAATATGACACAGCTCAGGGTTAAAACACTTGATGGCACATCTTGGATTAAATCCTCAGCACGAAAGGAAAGAGGAAAGGAAAGAGGAAAGGGGAGGGGAGGGGAGGGGAGGGGAGGGGAGGGGAGGGGAGGGGAGGGGAGGGGAGGGGAGGGGAGGAAGGGAAGGGAAGGGAAGGGAAGGGAAGGGAAGGGAAGGGAAGGGAAGGGAAGGAAAAGGGAAAAGGGAAAAGGGAAAAGGGAAAAGGGAAAAGGGAAAAGGGAAAAGGGAAAAGGGAAAAGGGAAAAGGGAAAAGGGAAAAGGGAAAAGGGAAAAGGGAAAAGGGAAAAGGGAAAAGGGAAAAGGGAAAAGGGAAAAGGGAAAAGGGAAAAGGGAAAAGGGAAAAGGGAAAAGGGAAAAAGGAAAGGAAAGGAAAAAGGAAAAAGGAAAAAGGAAAAAGGAAAAAGGAAAAAGGAAAGGAAAAAGGAAAGGAAAAAGGAAAGGAAAAAGGAAAGGAAAAAGGAAAGGAAAAAGGAAAGGAAAAAGGAAAGGAAAAAGGAAAGGAAAAAGGAAAGGAAAAAGGAAAGGAAAAAGGAAAGGAAAAAGGAAAGGAAAAAGGAAAGGAAAAAGGAAAGGAAAAAGGAAAGGAAAAAGGAAAGGAAAAAGGAAAGGAAAAAGGAAAGGAAAAAGGAAAGGAAAAAGGAAAGGAAAAAGGAAAGGAAAAAGGAAAGGAAAAAGGAAAGGAAAAAGGAAAGGAAAGGAAAGGAAAGGAAAGGAAAAAGGACCAAACCTTGTCATCTTCCACACAGCTCTGTCCAGCAGAAAGACCAGCACACACGCTGCTGGCGCGCGCCGCCACCCCTCCCCCCTCCCCGCGCGCGCGCGCACACGCATCATTCCAGAGACACCGCATAGAGGCAACACTCAAACCTCAGGTGCTGCAGAGGCTGAAATCAGTATTCACGAACATTTAGCCACCTGTGAGCCTACTTTCTGATTGCAAGCCTCCCCCCTCCTCCCCCCACCATGTGACGCTGCCAACAGATCCATCAACAGTGTCCATGGCTCTGAAGGACTTCGGTGAGAACAGAGAGGTTCTGAACGTGCTCCAGCTCATGCACTGGCCTCCAGCAAGCTGAGTCCTCGCCATCTCAACTGCACTCACAATGCGGGAGAGTCTGGTAATCCCATGAATCCCAACACGGTCTCTCTCATTGAGGAGAAAGCGTAGCAAAAGATCTCTTCCCAAGACAGGCGCTTAAATTACCAATTTACTCTGCTAAATACATCTTTTAAAACAAAGCAAAAACTGGCCATATGTTGATAACATGTTGACTTAGAAGTTCACTGTGTTACTGTGTCATCTTCTGCATCGGAAATTGTTCATAATTGAAAGCAACGAAAAGGAAGAGAGAAATGCCTTCCTGATCCTTCCCATGTCCTAATATGCAAGATCTAAAAAGGAAAGTCTTCAGGACTTCCCAGTCTTAAAGGGGGTGTGTACTCTGTCTTCCTCTCTTCCCCTCTGCCTCTCCCAACACACACACACACACACACACACACACACACACACACAAATGGGGAAGGGCCCCTGTAACACTAAATTGCAGAGCCATTCAGTGACAAGCTCCTGGTAGGCCACAGGCACACCGTACCTTGAACACGGGCAGCTTCTGCCGCTGCTGCTCTATGGAGAGGGCAGCGTAGGGATTGTAAATGATGGTTGTCCCTGAGTTCTCGGTGATACTTTGTCTCTCTTCGGAAATGCTGACACCTGGCCCTTCTGTACCTGCAGCAGAAAAAAAAAGTTTTTCAGATTCTGGTGTGTTAAACAGGAAAGAGTATAAAAGCTATACATTTTCAAAGACAGATATACAAAAGAAACAATGCTTTTGATTTCAAATTTATAAAACTTTGGAGATTTAAAGGTTAAAAAAACAAGCAAACAAACTAGAGAGGGGCCTGACAGAACACGAAAGAGTCCTCCCTGCAAGCTCCAGTGCAGAGTCCAGAACAAAGGGCAGGGCGGTCCTCCTGGGCCATCTAGAACTGGGCACTACCATTCTGAACAGTGAAAAAAAACCTGTGGGAATCTGTCAAAGTCAAAGCCTGTCAACCAGTCAGCAAGGCTCAGAGAGAACTGGAGCCGGAGCTCAGGCTGCCGCTCCCGCCTCGCTCGCCTCTGCATCTCTTGACACGTTCCGGACGAGGGGTAGTTTCTCCGCAGGCTGCTGATGGCCCAGAGTTCAGCTCGCAGCTGACTGCCAGCTATGCAAGCACCCACAGACAGGGCAGACTGCAATTGGTCATGCAAGCTCTGCTCTAAGCACTAGAAACCAGCCCCAGGCGGCACAGATGCAGACTGACCCTCGCGGATTCACTGCCGCTCACATGCGGCTTCCCACTAACTTGGTATAATCAGAAAGACAGGTAAATGCCATGGAGTGAAATGAACGGGACTTGGAGCTCCAGCTGTGTGCTGTGTGTGGCAGTGAGGAGGGTCTTTATATTGGCCCATTGGGGACTCGCATCCCCCTTAGATGGAAGGCCTACCCTAATCCAACTGCCCACAACTAGGGTAGTTACATGGAAAATGGCAGTCCAGGAAACACTGCAGGGCAGATTAAAACGCAGCCGGCCACAGCACCTTGCTCAGAACAATGACAAGTCAAGAAGGCAGATCCCATGGAGAAAGAAGTATGGGTCCCATGTGACCAGCTTCTTCTCAGGCCAACTTGTCCCTGTGACCCGATGACGGAACTAGGTTAAGGCACGGCTGGAGAGATGGCTCAGCGGTAAAGAGGGCTTGCTCCTCTTCCCAGGACCCACATGGTGCCTCACAACCATCTGTAACTCCAGTTCCAGGATCTGACACCAGGCATGCAGTAAAAACTCACATATAAATACTCTTAAAAAATTAATTAAAAGATAGCAATGGGCTGGAGAGCTAGCTCAGTGGTTAAAAGCAGTCACTTCTCCTGCAGAGGACCTGGGTTGAGTTCGTAGCACACACGAGGTGACTCTGTCCATTAACTCCAGTTGCAGAGGGTCTAACGCCCTCTTCTGGCTCCATGAGGACTAATCACATGCAAAGTGCACATACACACAAGCAGGCAAACACTCAAAATATAAAATATAAATAAATCTTTTGGGTTTTGTTTGATTCTTTTGGTTTTGTTTTGTTTTGTTTTGTTTTGTTTTTCCAAGACAGGGTTTCTCTGTGTATCCCTGGCTGTCCTGGAGCTCACTCTATAGACCAGGCTGGCCTCGAACTCAGAGATCCACCCATCTCTACCTCTCAATTGCTGGGATTAAAGGCCTGCATGAGCTTCCCTCTGGAAAAAAGCAAGAGTCTGCTTTGCTTCACGCTGGGTGGCAGGCTCCTGGAAGCAGGTTCAAAGCTCAGCAGCATTCCTCCCCAGCCCTGCTGCAGGCAAGTCCAGGAACACAGGGGCCAAAAAGCAGGTAAGTGGGCCACTACCGCATCTGCCAAATGCCAATCTCCCTCACCCAGGGAAAACAGCAGGGCCTGGGCCAACGCCTGGGCTGGGAAGCGGGCGCCATGCACTCCTGTGCCCACTGCTACATCCCACTTCCCAAGTCAGACTCCGGCCGACAACACTGTGTCCTCTCCTGCCCCGTTTGTGCTCAGAACAGCACTTTCCTCAGAACCATGCCATTCAAGCCACGCCACTGTGTCTGCGCATCTGAGCTCCTTCCCACACACGGGCCTCTCTAGGGCCTCTCTCATCTCTAACCTACAGCTGTTAGGAGCTTTTACAAGAACAGCTGTTGTACATGAGCTTTTCTTCTCCTTACAAAAGGCTTCATTCAGTGGACGAGAATCCCAGGCTGCTCACACAGCCCACAGCCCACAGCCCACTCTGTTTACAGCGGTTCTTAAATTGGGAGTGTGCACCACGCTTAAGGAAGTAGCATTTTTGCAATTTTCGAAAACCATTAATGCCTTCATTTCCCCATCTGTAAAACAAGGCTGACAACAGCACCCAATTCAGAATCCCCTCTATTGTGTTGGATCCCCTCGAGCTAAAGTCATAAGCAGTTGTGAGCCACTCAGCAGGAGTGCTGGGAACTAGACTTCAAGGATAGCAAATGCTCTGACCACCGAGCCCTCTCTCCAACCCCACCAACCCCACACAATTATTACCATGAGTCAAGTGGGGAGAAATCCTCATGCAGCCCAATGAAGCTTTTGCCAGGCACACAGCCAGCCACCATTAAATACTTATTGAGTAGGAAAATTAAAATGGAAGGGCCCTCTGACCCACGAGTGCCAGAGACTAAAGTGAACATTCTTTTCCATAAAAACCTCAGGTAGATCACATAGGATCAGTATACCACACTACTAAATTAGAGATTACAAACTAGTAATTTAAGCTCCATTTACGACTAAAGCATTTTAAATGGTTATTGTCATTGACTTGTGATGGGGAGATGTTTCTTGTTAGTTTTGTCTTTATTAAACAGGGTCTTGCTGTGTAGCTTAGGATAGCCTGAAACTCAAAGTCCAGGCTAACCTTGAGCTTTCAATCCTCCTGCCTCAGACCTCCCAAGTGTTGGAAATACAGGCATGAATCACTCCACTCAGAAAAATATTTCATTTAAAACATCAACCAAATCTTCCCATCTGAGAGCCAAGTCTGACCAAGGGTCTGTAATCCCAGCTACTCAGAAGCCTACCACAGGAGGATGACGAGGTTAGAGCCTGCCTGGGGTAAGAGGAAGACTGTGTCTCTTTGTTGTGGTGGTTGTTGTTTTGGGTTTTTTGTTTTGTTTTTCGAGACAGGGTTTCCCTGTATAGGCCTAGCTGTCCTGGAACTCACTCTGTAGACCAGACTGGCCTGGGATTAAAGGCATGCACCACCACTGCCCAGCAAGACTGTGTCTTTAAGAGAAAAAAAAAATCCAGCAACTCTGAAGCCATACCATAACGATCAGGTGGAGTGTGGCACTGCATCTGCAAGTTCCCGTGTACATCTTCCCAGTGCACACATAAGCCTATTACACACCTCCCCTTATGTAGTTTGTCTAAAAGGCCCCTGCTAGAAGCCCCCCAAATGTTTAAAAATACTGCTACCTAGCTCCTGATTTTTTTGACAATAATAACAAAAGGACTGAATTTTTTTAATTTTCCAAGTGATTCAACAATACAGCAAAATTTGAAACCCACTTACCTAGGCCATCACCCCATCCAGACCCCTCTCAACCCTGTCCAGAACGCAAGATTATCACTGTCTTTACCTTCTCTCCTCTTTACCTCTAAAGTATCTAACAGGCCCCTCCCGTCAGCTCCCAGGCTAGAACTGGGGTCCAGCATCCACCCTGGAGTTTAGCAGCAACTTCTCTTAGAAGTAGCCTTGTTAACCATATCACTGCTGGGGTTATTTAGAATGAGAGAGAACACACACGTGTGGAGGTCAAAGGGCAACTTTGCCCTGACATGACTTACGAGGATCAAGCTGGTGTCACAAGGCTCTCACCGAAAGCACCTTTGCCTCTGAGCCATCTCACTGGCCCAGAAGCTCAAATTCTTTAACTCCCGAAAGACATTTCCAGGTGACGTCCCTTCCTATCTTTCCAGCACATTCTCCTGCCACACCCCAAAATATACCCACATATAATACCATCACAGTACTCCATTGTTGGGGGCCTGGGGACATCTTTAAGATACAAATCCTTGAGAGCCATCCCCTACCTCACCATAAACAAACCATAACAAACTTGCTTCACCCCTCAGTGTTCACTCCAAAGCCATTCCCACCTCTATACTAGATGAACTAAACAATGGAACAGGCTTGTCAAGTAGTTCCAGGTTCTTTAACCGAAATGGTACCCTGGTCTGAGTTTCAATAGTTTTTCCAAGCCTCTATTAGACTTAACTCTTGGGTCTGCTAATAAACTCTTGAATAAGTAAATAGTAACTCATTACTTACTGGGATGGAAACAAACAGGCTGATGTCTGGAAATGCTGAGTCATGAAAGTGTCACCAGCCAAACAAAGGAGACAGGGTGTGTCTTTGTGGCCCTGGTTGACCTGGAATGTACACCAGGCTGGCCCTCAAACTCAAGAGATCCTCCTGCCTCTGCCTCCCAAGTGTTGGGATTACAACCATACACTACCATACCCAGTTCATATTTTTCAAAAAAAGAATTGTGAGCCGGGCAGTGGTGGCGCACGCCTTTAATCCCTGCACTTGGGAGGCAGAGGCAGGCGGATTTCTGAGTTCGAGGGCAGCCTGGTCTACAGGGTGAGTTCCAGGACAGCCAGGGCTACACAGAGAAACCCTGTCTCGAAAAAACAACAACAACAACAAATTGTGTCACTTTCATGAATTTATTTCTCTAACACTGACACACACGGTCAGATTTCCAGGGCCCAGCCAATACCCCTTTAAAAGCGGCCCTTTGTTGCCTTTCCAGTCTCAAATGATCTTCATCACAACATAATGTATACATCCAGTTCTTCTGGAGTGCAGGTGCGCGACAAAGTAGCAGCAGAGGCTGACACCAGTTAATAAACAGTGTTCTGTTTTGTTTTGGTTTGTTTTTATAAGAAAGGCATGGACAAAAGGAAGCATCCTACACGGAGCATGGTCGGGTACGTATAATTCAACACGAACCTGACCTGAGAAAATGCAAAGACAAAGGATTTTGTGACGGTGACCTGTTAGCCTACAAGACCGGAAGAGTGACAGCCAATAGGAAAGAGGGCGTTCACTTTGTGGTAAACATCCCCAGAGTGGGCAAGACCTACCCTAAAACACTGGAATACATTTTGTCTTTTATGAGCCATTCAGTCGGACCACATACGCCTGACTCAACGCCCACGGGACAGGTGTTCATATTCTGCCCACTTCCCGGGTAAGGGGAGCGATGCTCAGAGGGGCTGGACGCAGAGTTCAAGGTCCTCCATCTGCTGCTGCAAGGCAAGGAGGCAGACTTGAACCTGAGCACTGACTCCATAATCCAAGCTTCTAAGCCATTGAGCTGCACAGCCGGTCGAGCCCCAATGCAGCCCCAGGGCATCAGCAAGACACGGGCGCTTCAGGACTCTACATCTCAAGAAGTGCGGAGGAGGCTAAGAAACTCGAACAAGGTCACCCAGAGTTTCGGCCCAGGTTAGAGAGGCCTTGACTTCCTCGGGACCCCCGTGGGCTGCAGCATCCACGCGCGCAGAGCAGTGGTGCCCAGCCCTCCCCGTCAGGCCAACGGGCTGGTGCCGGGGCCGAAAGTCACATCGCCGCATCTACCCAAGCTCCCTGCTGTGCCTTACCGGGTTTCCAGAATTTCACTGGTCCCAAGGGCGCAGCCATGCTGGGGTGAAAGGTCACGAGGAAGACTCCGCCCCTCTAGACCCGCGCGAGTCCCTCAGGGCTCAAGGGGCGTGGCCCGCGAGCAGCCTGGGCTCGGGCAGCGCGTAGCAGGAGGAGCGAAGGGAAGCCACGCCCTCTCGCACCGCCCACTGTGGATCACGTGACCCGCAGCTCCCTTCCGCTTGTCTTTGAGTTCCTCTCCTTGGCCCACGTGATGCGGCGCGGCCATATTGGCACGGGGAGTGGCTGTTCTGTCCTGCTCAGAAGCTCTGGGTTCCCATTAACTTCTAGGAATGTGCTGCTGTGTTCCCGGGCTGTCACTCACCCGCGTAAGCGTGTGCGCAGAGACCGGGCTTCCCTGGCGAACTGAGATGCTCGTGTTTACACGCTGTCACAGCTGCGTCCCTTTTAGTCTCCTTATTTTCATACTGAGAGATAATAGTGGTAACGACCTCCTGCGTCTGATGATTCAGTTAGTACTGCTGTGTTCCCTGGAACTGTAGCTTCTTGTTTCACAGGCGAGGGTGGGGCTGGGTAAACTGTAAATGAACAAATGCTGGATAAACAGAATGATGCTTATTATCTGCAAGTGCAACCGAAATGATAACAGGCAACTTGTGATCTTCGGAGAAATGTCGGGAAATGAGAACGCAGGAGCATATTGGGCTGGAAGATGAGACTAGAAATCAAATCAGTCAGGGCAGTACATTCACCCAGCGTTCTCTCCAAGTCAGCCATTCCTAAATCAAATGCTTTTTTCCTATCTCCTCCCCAAGCCCCCGCCCTCCACCCCCCACTCCAGGCAGCCCAGTTAGAGGAACGGGATCTACAGGCAGGCAACAAATTCAGGGGCAGCCCCTGCTCCAGTTGTTGGGGGACCCACAAAAAGACCTAGCTGCACCAGATGGGGCAGTATGGTTGGTGGTTCAGTCTCTGAGAGCCCCAAGGGTCCAGGTTAGTTGATTCTGTTGCTCTTCCTGTGGAGTCCCTGTCCTCTTCTGGACCCTCAGTCCTCCCCCCAACTCTCCCACAAGACTTGCCTCCCCGGCACACACACACACACACACACACAGGCTCCATTTAATATTTGGCTGTGGGTCTCTGCATCTGTTTCCATTAGCTGCTGGGTGGAACCTCTCAGAGCAAGCACAGTTATGCTGGGCTCAAGGATGTCACAAATCAAGAGGCTTTGGAATCTATACATTTTTAGAAATCTGAAGAAAATGCTTCATTCTTTGAGGGAAATGGCAAAGTATGGAAAGCTTTGGAAACAAGTAACCCTGATTCAGAATCCTTAGCTTGACCATCACCTGGCTGTTGATCTCAGCTGCAAACTGAGGCTTAAAGGAGTGTTGGATGAGATGCAGTAGAGCACCTAACATAATGCAAGACACTGCAGGCACTCGGTCGATATTGGCTCTCATTAGCTTGACTCCTAGGGGAAATACACCACGCTAGCAAACTCTGAGTTTATGTCACGTTCATTTCTAGATTTGATTTGTTTCCTTAATAATTGAATGAAGTTCAACACACGCTAACCCTTCTGTGGAGAATGCTTCACCCCTGCTTTAAAGCCTTCCAGTCTTTGAAGGAGCATCTCTAGGCTCTCTCTACTTCCACTATCAAACATTCCCCCTTAGAGTAGGACTTACAAGCTGATCTTACCCTAAGACTTGTTTAACTGAACTAAAGTTAATCTGCCTCTTTTTATGCTGGGAATTCTTTTTTAAATGTTTAAAAAAATAATTTTATGTATATGATTTTGCCTACATGTATGTATCTCTGCACCAAGTGTTTGCCTGGTGCCCATGAAGCCCAGAAGAAGACATTGGATCCCATGGAACTGGAGCTACAGGCAGTTATGAGTTACCAAGTGGGTGCTGGGAATTGGACTCAGATCCTCTGGAAGAGCAGTGAATGCTCTTAACCTCTGAACAAACTCTCTAGTCCAGTGCTGAGAACTTCCTGAGGACACAGGGTCTAGTCATATTTTGCTATGCCCCAACACTAATTCTTCTTTTTTTTAAAAGTGTTTTTTTTTAATGTATTTATTTTATTTATATGAGTACACTGTAGCAGTTGAACTTCATTTAATTATTAAGGAAACAAATCAAAACTGAGCAACTCAGATTTTGAGACACACTAGAAGAAGGAATCAGATCCCATTACAGATGGTTGTGAGCCATCATGTTGTTGCTAGGAATTGAACTCAGGACCTTTGAAAGAATAGCCAGTTCTCTTAACTGCTGAGCCATCTCTCCAGCCCTGATTCTTCTTTTTCTTTTATATTTTCATCAAAGTCCTTCATATAGAAAATAACATTTATATATGAAAAATGCTTTTGTAGATGTTATAGATACAAGTGGTAGGAAACCAAATTCAGGTCAGTAGAAATGCTTGGTGCAGCAGGTGTAGTGGCTTATACCTGTAACCCTAGCACTTGGAAGGCTAAGGCAGGAGGATCACCAAGAGTTTATGGCCAGGTTGGGCTACATCGTAAGGTCCAGGCCAGCATGGGCTACAGGGTGAGACCAGAATAATGAATAAAAGTAGTTCATAGATATTAAAAAGTCCACAAGTATCTGACCTAAAGACATCAGGACACATGACATAGCTGCCTTCTCTCTCAGATGTAATGGGGGTGACAAGATAGCCAAATCAATGTCTCAAATCTTTTAAGCATCAGACATTTCAAACAAAAATTCCCTGGCAAATATCTCTCTCTGACCTGTGTGTCCATCTCTGAATCAATCAGTGGGGTCAGAGAATAGGATGGACTAATTTGCTTAGGACCAGATCACATGTCCCAGTCCCAGGGCCAAGTCCAGTCAGCTTCCCTGGAACCAGGAGGGGCTAGGGCTGGGGACAGGATGGCTCCTCACAAATCTTGTCATGGTTATCTAAGGCTTAATGAAGGAAGCTAAAATAATCTGTCTACCACACCCAATCATGTATCCTTGCACTACGGCGGCTAAAAGAAACCAGACCAGACAGATGTCCCCTAAAGAGATGGCTCATAGCATTGTTTTACACAACTGTGCAAGCTTTGCGCAGTGGCAGTATCGTAGCCAATGAGGTTTACCCGAGGCGCGATTATTGCTAATTGAAAACTTTTCCCAATACACAATTGTGCTATGCTGGGATTTCCTGCTGAGCAGCCAAGGTGGGTCTTCTGCAGTTGTGGCCCCATATACAAGTGCGCAAGGTCTGTTGGCTTCGTACACCAGCGATGATGCTCGCATTCACATTACCATAAGCAAGTGTTCACCCACTTTAGGGATCTGAGTGCCGAGTGGTGCAGAGATGCACAGCAAAGGCACTCAGCAACCAACCCCGGGAGACTGTATTGTGTTGTGTGCTGACTAGTCACGTGCCAACTTGACCCGAGCTAGAGAGAGAGCTTCAATTGAGAGAACGCCTCAGTAAGACCTGGCTGGAAGGCATTTTTTAATTACTGATGGTTGGGGAGGGCCCTGCCCATTGTGGGTAGTGCCACACCTGGGCTGGTGGTTCTGGGTTTTATAAGAAAGCCAGGAGGAGCAAGCCAGTAAGCAGCACTCCTCCATGGCCTCTGCATCAGCTTCTGCCTCTGGGTTCCTGCCCTGCTGTTTCTGTCCTGACTTCCTTTGATGATGAACAGGGATGTGGAAGTGTGAGCCAAAGAAACCCTCTCCTCCCCACGTTGCTTTGGTCATGGTGTCTCATTACAGCAAGAGAAACCCTAAGTCATGATGGCTTCAGTACCCTGTCATTCTGGGGAGCTGGATGGGTTGGGAAGGCCTCCTTAGGCCTGCAAGATACTTTCTGACTAGCCTCAAAACTGGGACACTCCTGGAAGGGAGTGTTAGAGAGATGGGACCTGGGGATAAGAGGCAAACAGGCAGTGCCAGGCAAACTGGGGCACCTATCTAGGTTTGTAGCCCAGTGAAACCAGGTTTACCTGAATGCACTCAGTATAAAGTTCATTCATCCGGAACCCTTCTGGGTACATTTACCTCATGGCTTCGCAAGATGACCCCTTTGGAGTTCAGAATTAACTTTTTTGGTTTGATTTTGAGACAGGATCTCATGTAGCTCAGGCTGGCCTCCAGCTCACTATGTAGCCAAGGATGGTCCTGAACTCACTGTTCTTCCCTCACCTCCCAAGTACTGAAATGACAGTGTGCACCACCACACTGGATTTACAGTGCTGGGAATCAAACCCTGTTTTTCATGCGTGTTACGCAAGTGTTCTACCAACTGAACGTCCCCAGCCCTCCATGGCAATATTGTAATGAGAAGATCCTTGTAAGAAATATGTGTATTCCCTCAATCGCAGGAATACTTGTTTCTCTTCACCTTGTAGACACTGAGTGGTGTCTCTGAGCCAGGTTCCTATGGCTTGGCTAATGGAAAATTTAAATTTACGTGTTTCCCTCCATGACTCTTACATGCCCTAGCAGACACCCTTAGCTTCAAGGATGACTCTGTTTTGAATCCCCCTGCCCTTGACTCTTTTGTGAAACTTTTGGGTTTTGTGAACCTATAGGTTAAGTTTTAATTTTTTAAATTACTTTTATTTACTGGGAGCAAGCACATATGTGCCACGGCATTCCAGCAGATTGTTAGAGGACAAATTGTGGGGGTTGGTGGGTTCCTAGAATCAAACTCAGGTAGTCAGACTGGGCAGGAAGCACCTTTATCCACTAGGCCATCCGTGCCGCCTAGCCTTGGGGTTTTCTTGGTCACCACTTTGAATCCCTTCGTTAAAAAGCAACTCTAGCCACAGTGCCCACAAAGGTGGGGTAGCCATCTCAATGGATTCTTTATTTTATGAGTAGATGTCGATCCTAAAGATTGGAGCTAAAAACTAACTCAAGTCATCAGTGAGGAAAGAAGTTATGCTGTACTTAAGCATTGGGTAGCCATTTCAATGGATTCTTTATTTTATGAGAAGATATAAATCCTGAAGATTGGATCTAAAAACTAACTCAAGTCATCAGTGAGGAAAAGAAATTATGCTGTACTTAAGCACTGGATATTTGAAGGAGAAGTTTTATTAGTGTTGGTTAGGGATAATAGTTGTATTATGGTTATATCTTTTAAAGGTATTATGTGTACCAGGTGGGTGCCTATGGCATCAAGAGACATTGGATTCCCTGGAACTGGAGTTAAGGATGTTTGTGAACCACAATATGTAACCAAGTCTGGGGTCTCTAGCTGATGCTCTAACCTCTGAGGCATCTCTGTGGCCGTTTTTTGTTGCTGTTGCTGTTGTGATGTTTGCTTTGTTTTGTTTTGAGGAAGTTATCTTTTAGAGCTAAATGCTGGCTGAAAATGTAGCTCAGCGGCAGACCATTTGTGTGGCACGTGTGACCTAGCACTGGAGGGAAGATTGCAATATAGCCTAAATATTTGCAGCTCCATCTGTACTGGCTGGGTAGGACATCAGATAGATGGCAAAAGAATTCTCACCTTGGTACTTACCCTCCTCTTCTTTGGGAATGAAGCCAATAATCAGCTATTGTGGAGGCGAGCCCATGCTGGTTATTGAGCCTAGAGCTTTGCACATGCTAGACCTACCATTGAACTATACAGTCACTCCTAAGCACGTCAGCAGACTGATGCAGGTAGTTCAGATCGC
Source organism: Apodemus agrarius (assembly GCA_964023405.1). Taxonomy (NCBI): domain Eukaryota; kingdom Metazoa; phylum Chordata; class Mammalia; order Rodentia; family Muridae; genus Apodemus; species Apodemus agrarius. The sequence goes on from OZ030008.1 coordinate 20,774,308, forward strand.
ACTTAGACAGCGTTGGTGGTACTCTCCAGACTGAAGGCTTGGTGCATCCTGAGACTGAACAATTTTCTTAGGATCCCATCTATGGTTCCTATTTGATTTCTGCTGCCAGAGACAGGACCGTGTGCACAAGTGTGTTTGCCAGGCCAAGCACTCAGTATCCAGAGAAATTCACTGACACTTACATAGTGGATTGGCCTAATGCTACTTGTATTCTAATGCTAATTTGGGACTACTAAGACACTGAGTGACCCTGCCCCAAGTTAATTGTGATTGGTAAATAAAGATACCAACAGATAATGTCTGTGAAGAAGAGACACAGATGGGATTGAGGTTTCGGTCAACTTCAGGAGAGAGGACCACAAGGAGAGGAAGGAGGAGGAAGCAGTTGCCATGGATAAAGGTCAAGAGACAGTGGCCCTAAGGGCTGCCCAGCTGGAGCTAAGAGCAGCCCAGAGGAAACATAGTAAATAGTAAGTATAACTTGGGGTTATCTGTAGGAATATAGATCCTAACAGCATGGAGGGTAGGCAGCTGCCTAGCTGTTGTGCTCCATAAGGCATATTAAAAATATGAAAGCTGTGTGTGTATGTGTTTATCCAGGGACTCAATAACCAAAGGTGGGCTAGAAACCCAGGCCAGGATTTTTAATATTTACTACTACAACTTACCTCAAATGGGTACTCTGAATAAAAAATTTCTATTAGTTTAAAATTTCTCAAAAAGGTGTGTGTGTGTGTGTGTGTGTGTGTGTGTGTGTGTGTATGTGTGTGTGTGTGTGTGTGTGTATGCAGGTGGGTGTGCACATGTAAGACAACAATCACTGGCTTGGAATTCATCAGGTAAGCTAGGCTGGCCAGCCAGTAAGCCCCAGGACCCATCTGCCTGCCTCACCAGCACTGGGATGGTTCTTGTGGTTGCAAAGCAAGCACTTTAACAACTAACCTATAACTCATATTTATATGTTATTTGTACATGTGCATAGTGCTGTGTGTAGATACATCCATGGGGGGGGGGCACACAGGTCAATGTCAGGTTACTTCCTACTTTCTGTTTTTACTATTTTATATTTTTGGTATGTGCCATCGCACATGTGTGGAAATCGGAGGCCTTGCAGGAGTCAGTTGCCTCTTCCTGCCACATGGGTCCCAGGGACCAAACTCTGGTGGTCAGGCTTGACAGCAAATGCTTTGATCTGCTCAGTCACCTTGCCACAGTTCCATGCATGTTTTTCAGAGACTGGACCAGCTGACTAGGGTTAGACCAGCTGGCTGTCGAGCCCCGGGGACCCTCCTCCTATCTCTAGCTCCCCAGCACTGGGACACTAGGTACATGGTGCCATGTCTGGCTTGTCCCACAAGTCCTCAGGCTTAGACAGCGCTTTAGCAAATACACCATCTCCGAGCCTACGATGACTTAAATGAACAATCTTATAGAACATGGACTTCAAATGTCAATAGAGTTGAAATGCGTGACCACAATCAGGGCTTTGTGCCGGGAAGCAAAGCAAAGAGACACACAACAGATGACCTGGACACCTGTCTTTTTATGTCATCATATACCAGGTATATGATCTTGAGTAGGCTAATTAATTTCAGCCTGTTTCTACATCTGAGAATAGGAATGCCAGCTGTCTAACCTGTAGTCATTGGGCTAGCATGAGATTTAAGGCAGCACATAAAGCGCTCTAAGTCTGCACACTGTATACTCAAGGCTTAGCCCAGAGGGTTCACAGCCACGTGCCAGTGCCCTGGCATGTACTTCACAGCTGCAGACTACAGCACTAACCCAGATAACCCTGTCATGAGAGGAGCCCCGGAGCACTCATGATCATCCGCAGGGTACATTCCTGATCTGCACCAGTCAGCATTCTCCCTACAGACAACACCCTGCTTATTGTAGACTTCTGGGCTAGCAAGCCGGGAAGAGGAAGCCGAGGTTTCTCTCTTCCTTTTGTTCTGTTTTCATGAATGGGGCTTGACAAAACCAGGATTCCATGGCCGTACCAATCCTGATTAGCAGGATATAAGAAGCAGTCACATTGCTTAAAACTGGACCAGGAATCTGGGATAATTATCCTTCTTGCCCCTACTCTGGAATAACAGCATGGATTGCTAAACCATTGACAGTACACCCATCTGATGAAACTGGGTCCAGTGGGGCCCGAGAAGAACGTGAGCCCAGGAATGCACACCCAGAACTCCTTTGGCAGCCAGCCAGCCCCTCACCTCAGCGGCTCAGGCTTTTTCTTTGAAAGGGGCACACACACAGACACAGACACACACAGACACACACACACACACACACACACACCAAGGCCTGCTGTGCTGGCAGGTTTCCTCAGGCATACACTAAACTCACCATGCCAGGGATGCTCTGACGCCAGGACCAGCTCAAAGTCATTTAACTTCATGTTTTGGTTTGTGGACAGGGTCTCCCTGAGTAGATCAGGCTGGCCTCAAACTCGGACCTTCTTGTCTCTGCCTAAGTGCTGGGATGGAAGGCGTAGGCCACCACACTTTGCCTTCTTCTAATGTTTTGGTTTTTCGAGACAGGGTTTCTCTGTGAAGCTCTGGCTGACCTGGAATTCACTCGAACTCAAAGATTCTCCTGCCTCTGCCCTCCAGAGTGCTGGGATTAAAGGCGTGTGCCACCACCTAGCTTCTTAAGTGAATACATTGCCCCTTTACAATTTGGATCATCTATTTCCCAAAACTGTTCTTAAAACAAAAAAGAATCACACAAATGCCTATATGGTACATTTATTTATGACACACCCTTAGAGATAAAGACAGGGTTGCCCGAAAGAAGATAGAAATCCAGGCAAACAAAAAAGTTGTCTATACTTAGTTAATACTATGAACACAGATATTCAAGAAAAAGTCAGTTAAGAAACAATGGTGTTTAACTTTAAATATGATTCTGGTTTTAAAAGCAGTGGTGACTCAAAACATTAAGACAGAGAACACACACATAAAAAATAGTATTTATCTCTCAAACCAACCTTAAAACACCTATGTAGTGATAGAATATTAAAATTGTGCAAATGGGAAAAAAGTACCTATAGTGTTTAAACCAACAGATGGTTTCTGTAGAACAAAAAATAAAAATATCAAACAATGCTGCAGACTCAAAGGCAAAGGTAGCCCAGTGTCAGGTGAAAGGGGGTAGCTGGGGACACCCATGTGAGGCGCTCTTGCTGGGGACAGGCTAACCCAGCAGTCACTGGTAGGGAGGATAAAGGGCTATGTCCCTCACGGAAACCAGGTTCGTAGAAGCTCTGGTAAAGCTCCCAGGACTGTAGCTGAGGTAGTGCTCTGTGAAGAGGGTTCTCCTGGAGAGCACAGTGAGCATCTGGGTGAGGCGGGACCTGATGCCAGTAAAGTGGACCTGCCGCTCTTGACTCAAGTTTCTGAACGAGTCCCTCAGGCACAGATCCAGGTGCGGGGTGCCCAGACCCAGGTACTTGGGGTATCCGGGAGTGTGGAGGTCAAGGGCGGTCGGGGAAACATAGGAGCTGACCGAGCTTGTCAGTGACCCCTGGGAAGACACAGAAGAGGATGACCTCACACTGGAAGACCTCGACACCGACATCTTGGATGCCGGTGACCCCTCATTAGACTGGGCACCCTCAGGAAGGAAGCTCTCGTCAGCTTCAGTCTGCGTGGTAGTGGACTTGGACCACACTGTGGCCTGGGAGCTCGCGGCCCTGGTGACAACTGTGGTTTGGGTCCCAACACACATCGTGCTGGAACTAGTCTGTGTTCCCGCCTCACTCAGGCTTGCTGCAGCCTTTTCTTCTCCTGGCTCCGTCTGGGTAGCAGCATCAACCGCCCTGCTACCCTCTAGCTGCTCCTTGTGGCTGTCGAAATAGTCTTCGTCACTGATGGTGGAAGCCTCAGAGTCATGGCGCTTGGTTTTGGCTCTGTCTTTTGGCGGCACCTCTGGGCCCAGGTTGGTCTTCTTGGGAGTACTTGAGAGTCTGGCCAGCCTGAGGCGCAGCAGATTGCCCAGCGTGGGCTCCTTCGACTGTGGCCTTCGGTCAGCCAGGTGGTCAAACTTGCCATTGATCTGGAAGTTGGACAGGAGTTTGGGGCTGATGGGCTCCGACTGGGCGTACAGGATCCGGAACTCCAGGTCAAAGTGTTCAACCACTTGGCCAGACAGAATTACCAAGTTACTGCTGTTTAATTTGCCGTCAGTCCAAGTAAAACTGAAGGATTAAAAACATACAAACTGGTAAAGAGAAGGGGTCTCAGTTTCCTCGCTCTCAGTAGCTGCCATGTAAGAGTGACAACTTTGGTGCTAACATGAAATAACAAATACACACTTCAAAAACCAACACACACAGAAACCCAATCCTCAGGCTCAGCCTTAAACCCCAGCAAGCAGGTCCACAATATTTAGGCCAGCAGCCTCATTTTCAAGCTTAGAGACCAGCTGGAGATGCCCGGTGGGAAGCTAGTGGCGCTCTTCCAGTTTCTCTGGTGGGATGCTTACTCCAGCAATGATGCCAGTGCCCAGCACATTCTATAGCTGACTCATAAGCCTGCTCTCCTCACCCATCCAGCATCCCTTCCTCTTCCTCTGGAAACAGAACCCACACCTGTCTCTACCCGCAAAAGCTTTCATGCGCACACCCTCTCTAGTCTCAATGGGGTGGCCATGTGGTCCATGTCTGATCCCTGGGATTCATCAATGTGCACATGTGACCCTCCCAGGGCCAGGTGAGTCCTCAGAGATGTGTTCCCGCTTCAGGAGTCTCTCTCCATTTGGGAAACAGCTGCTAAAGGCTGGGCAAGTAAACAAGGGTCTTTGCCTTCAAAGGAAGAGGCTGGGAGAATAAAGAGCAGGGCAGAGTGGGAGGCAGTGTTCTAATACCCCCTCCCTCCCCAGCACCCCAGGCCCAGGGAGCTACAGTCAGATGCTCCTTCCCAGCCTAGCAGTCTCCAGGACCTGCGGCCTCCCTCTGCGCTGTCTGAGTCTCCTGGCACTGAGTGTTGGACCGGAAGCAGGAAGTTTTAATGGGAGACCCTGAAACTCATTTTAAACTATTTCTTGCAACTAAGAACCATGACTTCGGGTGGTGAGTGGCACATGCCTTTAATCCCAGCATCTGGGAGGCAGAGGCAGGTAGATCTCTGAATTGGATGCCAACCTGGTCTACAGATCTGAATTCCAGGGCCCTGTCTAGAGAAAACAACAGGAACTATGACTAATAACATGCTTCCTCGGGGACTACTTGGGAGACGCAGAATTTTCAGACTACCCACAAAGGGGAAGCAGAAACAAAGGGCCTACCTGGCCCCAGGCTGCAGTGCGCCTCAACACACCGGAATATCACTGTCAGTGCTTTGTAGAGGGCAGTTTTCATACTTACAATTTTTTGTGGCAGGGGTAGGGGTTCTGAGACAGGGTTTCTTTGTATAGCCTGGCTGTTCTGGAAATCACTCTGTAGACCAGGTGGGCCTCAAACTCAGATATCCGCCTGCCTCTGCCTCCCAGAGTGCTGGGATTACAGGCGTGCGCCACCACCGCCCGGCTACAGATTTTTAAATAACCAAAAACCACTCAGTCAAGTTTCATCAATATAGATAAATACTAAATCCCCTTGGTACTTATAAGTGCCAAATAAAAGGAAGCCTCAAGAACATGTGCTCAGTCTGAACAGTGGTGCTACTGGTTGGGAAGGAAGGAACTAGCTGCTTATCACAGTACCTCCCCAGTCACAAATCCCAGGGCTGGCACAAAACCAAGGGACGTGCTCTACAAAAACAGGTTTTTCTTTGCAAACTCTGTACCTCACGTACCACTGGACAATGCAGCAGAGAGACAGCCAAGCACACAGCATGACAAGGCATGAGTAAGAAAGAATGCTGTAACTTCCAGGGATTAGCATCACCCACTGTGGCCTCAACTCTGCACTCATCTTCCTCTCCACACAGAGAGGCGATCGGCAAAGTAGACTTCCAAAGTGGGCCTGGAATATGCCCCGTGCTTTCTAGACTGAAGTACCCATTGCAAGAATTGTAGCCACCTATCAGCTAAGTATAAACGAGCAGCTTCAGTCTGCTAGAACATTGGCAGTGTCCTTACCTTCAAGTAAGCAAGGTAGGCGGGGTCCGACTCCCCAGGGAGCCAGGCTATAAGGCCAATTACCCTCCAGTTTTCCCCCAAAGACCCAGGCCAGTACTTGACTGCAGGACCCTGACTATGGGGATCTCAAGCTTAGTTTAACTTGTGCTTTAGTTTTGAGGACCACAGGGAAAAGAAAGTGCCCTTGCCCTGTCTACTCCAACAAAGGAGGAGGAACCAATTCACACACACAGGTGTGAACTCCTGGGGGACTCTGTCTCAGGGCTCTGATTGGCAGGAGCAAGCATAGATTCCTCTAAAGGGTTTGGACTAATCAGAACGTACCTGTAAGAGCCTGTTGCCACCCGAATGCCGTCAATCAGTGTGAACTTTTCATGAACCTTCCCAACAACCTTTGTTCCTGACCTGGCATAGTAGATATTGCCTGTAATGGTCCGCACTGTCATCAGCTGTTGGAGAAGGCGTGGGGAAAAAAAAGGTCAATAGCCAACTCAGTGACACTCTCCAGTGGGCTGGGCTTACTGTTCCCAAACATACGGTGTGGCCACCGCTGAGTGACAGCACACAAGATACACTGGCCAATACTGCTCAAGTAAAGTAACTTCTGCATCTAGTCCATCACTTCACAGGAAGAGAAGAGAGGCCTGCCTCACCTTGTAGCCCAGGCTGGCCGTGGAGTTGCACTTCGCTAGCCCAGCCTCCCATGTGCTAGGCTTACAGCCGGCACCGCTACGTATGGCTTGTATTTAGAGACCCTTAAGTTCATGTGTGAATATAGTATATAGGAATATAAAAGAATATTTGCTTTTTGGAGGAAACTAATAGAATCTAAGAAATGATTTTGAAATAAAACATGGGAGATAAAATAATCAGAGAAAGTATGTTAGTAATGAATAACATTTGGCAAGGGCTGAAAACCCGAGCTAGCGCTGCTCCTGTTTCTCTGTCCACTGTATCAGTTAGGATTGACAGCCGGCTTCACCCCACCCTGGAAGGGGTTTGAAGGGTAATCAGAGGGCAGGCCACGTGGGAATGAACCAGCCAGTCCACATCTCCCACAGATATACAGTAACCAAAAGGGTGCACTGTGTACACTTGGATGCACAATTATCCCATGATGACACAAACGCACACATAATGACTTCTTTTTAAACCCTTTAAAAATAACTTTAAAAAATTTAAATTGTGAGTATCTGCGTGCGGGCATGTGCACGTGAGTGTGTTAGACACCCTGGAGCTAAAATTATACATGCTTGTGAGCCACTGAACACACGTTAGGAACCTTAGGAACGAAACTCGGATGTCTATCTCTATAACCCATTATAAATCTTAATTTCAAGGTAAAGATTTTCTTTAAGGAAAAAAAAAGGAAGGAAGGAAGGCAGGCAGGCAGGAAGGTGGAGTATTTCACAGATGAGCACATGGACTGGCAGGATAGAGGAGGTAATGACTCCCAAACAAGCCAACACCGGATAACCATAGAAACACTGCCTGTGGGTTAGGGATGGCTCTGTGTCCTTCCCGTTAACACACATCTGAACATATCTGTAACTGTGGACACAGCACTCTGCACACCTGCCTGTGCATATGCAGCCAAATTCTTGCAGACAGGATAACTCGATATTCTGAAGCAGCCAGGGGCAGGGCAGGGCAGGGATGCCTCTGTGAAGGGCTCAGACCCACAGCACAAGCAAGCCTAGGAGGAGCCAGTGGCTATGGGGGAGGGAGATAACCACGGTAAAGACAACCCGTCTCCTGACTTCCTGCAGAGGCCCTGGACCACCATGAAGGCAGCAGCCAACAAAGTCAGCAGTCTCTGCCTTGCTGGCGAAGCAGAGGAATCTATGCAGAGCCAGAACAGTTCTGTCGGGGTGTTTGTGCTGCTGAGACAGCGTCATTACCCAAGAGCATCTTGAAATTACACCCCGACACCATGCTCGCTTCCACAGAGCAGCCGTGGCCTAGATACCTGGCTCGATCCAGTGCTCTCTCCATGCCCAAGTGGCATTTTCCTTGAGTCCTCCTAGACTCGTTGACTGCTAGAGCACAAGGCTGTTTCAATTCAGTCTGGAAGGTCCAATCCTACCACTATCATGAATTTGCTTTGGGGCACAAAAGACAAGGTGGTAAATCATCTAATTCAGCTCAATCCTTGGTTTGCTCATTAGAAAAGAACAGCCAGCAAACACTCTGAAGAGAGGCCAGTGAGATAGATGAAATTCCATAAAGCACGCTGTCTGTTTACAAGGCCCCTCAGAGGCCTGGAGTGGCAAGAAGCCTGGCTCCTGCTCACCATGCCCTTCCTCATGTAAGCACCGGCAGCATGAGGTAAGGCAGGGCCCGGCTTCATAAGTTGCTCCACTCTTTAAACATGAATTCTGTAACAAATGTCTCTCTTACCTCATTCCCAAAGAGACTAAGCCAACTCTGGCCTTACACCAAGATACCTGAGTTATTCTCATACCTAGAGAAAGACATAAAGTCGGGTTCTGTCCCGAGGAGGAAGCGGCAGTCGGTAACATGACTGCACACAGGAGCTAGTGACGGAGAGGCAGACAGACCGAGTCGAGCAGGGCGTGTTGTAGCTGTGAACTCGTGGGCTCTCATCTCACCATCTCCTGATCCAATGCCTCAGGACCACTATCACAGGGCCACCATGAGAGTTAGTGATGTCACATTTGTCAGAGCAGTGGGCAGTACCAGGGACAGAACAAGAGCTCCAAAATGGCCACTGTAGCAAAAAGTGGAGGCCCGTGGAGCCATGGTGGCATTAGCCACCAAGTGTTGACTTGGCTACGGGCAGGTCTGTATGCACGCACAGCTGAGAAGCCTGGCAGCCATTTTGCCTTTTCTTATGGATGGCTTAATGGAGATGTAAATCATATACCACATAATTCACCTGCTTAAAGTACAAATCTGCACTATTTAAGGATTTACAGAACCATTTGCACAACTGTAGAACTTTCTCATCACCTCAAAAATAAGCAAACAAAGGACCCAAACCCTTTAGTGACAAACCTCCCCATCCCCCATCACATACCCACAGACTCGATGCTAATCTACCTTCTCTTTACAGATGGCCCTGCTCTGGCTTCCACATACACGGGATCACGCTGTGTATGATCATTTGTATTCGGCTTCCTGCGCTTATCACAGGTGTTTTCAGGGTCACCATGTGGTAGCCTGTGTCAGGACTTTAGTCCCTTTGAAGAGTGAATAATAGTCTATTGTTCTGAACAGACAGTGAATTGTCTATCCACTTAGTAGCTTATGAAACGTCCACCATCTATAAACAGGCACGTGCTTTCATTCCTCTGGGTAGTCACCTAGGGTAGAACTGCAAGGTCCTAGGTGGTGGTCATTCGTGAGACTTCAGTTTCCTCACTTGTTAGTGGGGAGCCCAGCAGCCCCAGCCCCAGCCCCAGCCCCAGCCGCAGCAGACTGTAGATCATGGGTACTCTGCCACATTGCCGACAGTGGGGAGACAGAAATGGTGTCCCACAAACCTTTTCCTGCTCAGGGTGAACTTTCAGATCCATGCACATGTCCAAAAAATGGGAGAGCAGAGCCCGGTCCAGAAGGATGTACACAGCCACCCCGTGCTTCCTACAGATCTCCTGCAGGTCTCGGAAGATGTCGATGTCAGAGAAGACGTCCATTACCACAGCAATCACCTGGATGATAAGGCAGAAGGAAAAGTAAGGAACTCTAAATCCCATCTTCAAAGACACGCTCGTCTTCAGCAGCATGACACCTGGACACCCATGTCTCCCGAGTCCTGGCCTGGCCCGGCTAACTCAACCCCGCCACTGTCTTCCAGCCAATCTACTCCACCTCCGCAAGCTTCTCATTTAACTTCCGCGCCACCGCTAAGCCCTTCCCTCTGGGTCAGTTAGGACCAGCAAGCTGTCTGGGTTCTTGGACCAACACACTGGAACCTCAGTCACACTGCTTTCCTAGTGTGGCCTCAGTCTACAAAGTTGATAAATAAAATCTTGGGGCTAGCAAGATGGTTCAGCTAGTAAAGGACTTGCTATCAACCAGATGACTTGTATTCGATCCCCAGAACTCATATGGTAGGAGGAGAAAAAACCAGCTCCTGCAAGGTGTCCCTCTGACCTCCACATGTATGTCATAGCACATGTGTTCCACACATAAATAAATACATGTAAAGAAGGCCTTCTCAGATTCTCTCTGAAGCCCCCTTTGGCTACTATTATTCAAGTCCACAGTTTTTTGACTATTGTCAGATTCTGGATTATGGTCTCTGAGTATTTTCACTCTGTTTTAGAAAGACCCCATCCATTACCAGTTCAGTGCTTGAAATGATCAGCTGAGGCTCACAGTGCCCCCACCCCATCCTCTGTTCCCAGCATCACGTATTCCCTACCAGTCAGGTCAAGAACATGGAAATATCACCTCAAGAGTATGCCCTTCAGCTCAGCTCTGTTCTTTCTTCTCCCCAGCAATGTGTGCCCTGATACAAACTGACTCTCTACACCCAGCCCAGACCACAGCTAAAAGCCAGTGTTCACTCAGGCGTCGTCCATGGGCAAAGTATCACCGTTCTGAATGTCTGCTTCCTAAGCTACAAAAACGGGCCTGCAGTAAAACCTAAACAACCACATAGGGTCCGAGAGACCATTGATGCCTGCCCAACCACCCCATCGCCTGTGTGGGGCTGCAGCTGCCCAGACAGTCCCTCACGAGGGAGATGCTGACAGCCCCAACTTCCCTCCTTCATTTATAGAAGTGATTACAGCTGGCAGCAGAGCCTGGCCGCCTGCTTCAAGGGCCCTCAGAAATTCCAGGCAGGGAGGCAGGGCTGTAAAAATACCCAGGCTTAGAACAAGTCCCTACAGATCAAGTCAGGAAGCCAGCATTTGGGAGCTGTTTTGCAATTGGGAGTGGTCAGGGCTTCTTCATCTCCCAACTTCAACAGTAAAACATCCCTTGTCCCTGAATCACATTAACCCCTCTGCTGAGACAACAGCTGCTTCTCAGTCTTGGCGCCCTTCCTTCTACTGCAGCAGAGCCCTCCAATGGAAGAACTCGTCTCCATGAAGACCTCGAGACAATAATAGATAGGCTTGTACCCCCTAAGCATCTGTAGGGTTAAAAAGAAATCCCAAAGCCAGCTAAGGGTTGGTGGCACTTGAGAAGCTCAGAGGCCCTGATGGCTTTCGCACACTGTCTTGAGAGTTGTGTCTACTCCATTCACTTGGGGCCTGTGACAGGGTTTAAAGGCGAAGGCCAGGCCAGGAGCTCAGCACGGCACCTCCTAGCTGTGTGGCCTGGCGCTTGAACTCTCCCAGCCTTGGTTCCTTCCTCCCCTGAAGGCAGACGTAACAGCACAGCGGTGGGACTCTGAGATGGTGGAGGGAGAGCACATCTGGTGTGGGCTCGGCTCAGTTAGGCAGCTGGTGCCTCCGGGTCCAAGGCAGCCTGACCTACACTGGGGAGAGATGGCTGCCCAGGGCTGACGGCACCAGGATAAGAAAAGCAAAATGAGGCATGCATGTTCTTCAGGGAACCCGAAGTCATCTGCCTTGTGAGGAGAGGCAAACAGAGTTTCTCAGAGAGGAGGGAGGCTTCTTCGGTGAGGTAAACAGGAGAGCTGACCACAGATAGATAAGGAGCCAGGCCTGATTGCACAGATTTGTAATCTTAGCTCCCTGGGACAAGAGGCCGTGGGGGAAGTGAAGGGCCCTCTGACAGGAAACCACATGATGGCAGCCAGGAGAGGCTGAGAAGGGCAGGGTGCAGAGCAGTGTGGCCGGAAAGGGAGCCACGGGGTGAGACTGGCCGAGGGGTGTATGAGACGGTAGAAGGCTATGGAGTCCATGTCAGCCCTTCTTGCCCACCTTGCCTGCACAGGGAGAGCATACAGGGAGATGACTCCAGAAGAGACCCGAACCTACTTCCTCTAACCCAGGACTGAGACTCTCTGGGCCAGCAACCCACTGAGGGATGGGGACCATCGCGCTAACAGACTTCTGCAGATATTCTGGAGGACTAGGAAGTAAAAGAGGAAAAGTCCCAGCCAGGAACTGTGAGGCCACCGGGGAGCAAACGGAGCCATGGGACAGCCCAGCAATGGGCCCAGGGCCACAGAAACACATTCAACAAGCTGGTGAGCACCCTTCGAGGCCGGCGCTCCAGAGTGCACTTGAGAACTGGAAGAGAGCTCCCGAGGAAGGAAGAGACACCCGTGCAGACCTGCTGGCTTCTCCGATGGTCAGCAGACCCCCGTGAGCTACACAGCTAGCTGATGAGGTAGTCAAAGGAGAAAGGAGGAGAGGCCACGAGCAGCGGAGAGATGGGCAATGAACACACCCTAGGGGCTCTCAGACAGACTAGGAGCCCAGCCCAGTTGGCAGTCGGAGGAGGCCACCAGAGGCGGAACGGGAGCCGGGCCCAGAGCGCAAAGGCCTGCCAGCGAGCTCTGATTGCCCAATTAACAAAACAGGTGTACGAGCGGCACCTGTGGCGGCCGAGGAGCAGGAATTCGCACTTTGGTTCATGTCTCCTTGATTTTAAAGCCTCAACCTTCCACAGGCTAAATATGAAGGCCCGCCTCACTCAGGGTGTCTCCTGATTCTCCTGCCTCCAGCACACTCCATCTTACTAAAGTAGGGCCCTCAGAGGACTTGCCTTATCTATCTGGAAACCAGCGCAGGAGGGCTCGGCTTCCCTCAAGGCCTGCCCTCCCTAGACCCTTATGTCTTCCCCCTCAGCCCTGCCCTCAGATACCCAAGTCCTACACAGCTGGAGCAGCCTGCAGCTGGTCGCCTCTTAGGAAGGACGGTCCTTCACAGACCCGGCTGACCTAGTCTCAGTTTCCCCAAGCCACCCCTGCTTTCCAGGTGGACACCTCCACTTGGAAAATGGACATTTCCACAGCAGAAGTTAAACTCGCTAGTGTGCACTGCTCCCCCAGGATTTCCAGGCTGATACAGATCTGCATTTGGGTGTCAGGTTGACGTGTGGCGGGTTCCAGCAGACGATGCCTCCCTTGGCTGAAGCGTCTCGCTGCAGAACACCCGGACTAGAAAGGCAGCACAGACCACTGAGCCCACCGTCACTCACTCTCCCTTTAGGGGCACTCACTCCACAAAGTGCCCACAGCTACCCTAGGCACCGCCTTCTCTCAATCTGAGCTGCTTGGAGCTGGCCCCTTCTCTCGGGGTTAGAAGTATGGTCACTGCAAAGAGTTTATTCCAGGGTCAGACCTATCTGCCAGACACCCATGAAAGACGCATCCTGCGGCCAGAAGCTGGGGGAGAAGGGTATCCATGCCACACTACCTGTGTTTCTTCAAGCCATACGTGGATGGGCTACCCATGTGCCCAGTCCCCCATGTTAGCCTGAATGACAAACCATAAGCCTATCACCGGCCCCTTACTAGAACCCCTTGCTGCTATTTACCAAGTCTAAGGAGCCCACAGGTGGGAAGGTCAGAGGGCGCAGGTCGCTGTCTCCCGACAGCAGAGCGGAGAGCCTCGTTTCCACTACCCATTCAGCAGAACTGGGATCTCTGCCCCTGCCACTTAGCCCAAACGCTCAAAAAGACCTCTAGAGCCTTTAAAACCCCATTACCCATCATGCTCAGCTTACAAACCTGGAAGGGCTAGACAGTGGGGTCAAGGGACACACTTAAGTAAGGGGCTGGAATGCCAACCTGTGTCTGTGCCTCCAAAGCCCACGTCAGAAGCACGCTGAGCTAAGTATTGTCAGGGAAAAGTCTAATGGGGGTCTCACAATCACTAAGAACTCGCAGGAGTCCAGAGAGGACCAGAAGAGTATCCCACAGAGCGCACGGGCTCGAGTCCATCACGAAGGACAACTTATAACCATGAAGACTGTCTGCCAAGGAATCTCACAACTCCCCAGCACGCTGGCACCCTCTCTCCTGCAGTTCTGCTGACAGAGCCAGAGCCGGACCGATCGGGGCCTCGTGAAGCTCTGCTGTCCCGTGATGGGACTGCTCCTCTCTGCAGAACCGGGTAGGCCGTCACAGGTTAGGCTGTACTGGCTTCTAGAACGCCCACCTCATACCACCCACCTCACACCCTTTGGCGATTCAGCCAACGAGAAAGCCCTCGGTGGCAGCTACTGGATTCTGAGTCTCAACTCCGCCACTATCCCTGGACGAGACACCCAACCTGAGGTTTGGTGTCCTTGAAACAAGGCCTTCCGGCTGCCACACAGCCCTGTGACCAGGCACATGCACGGCCGGAAGGGGCCCCTCGAGGCCAGTTGTTCCTGTTCTCATCCTACCAGGAAGCACATGTCAATCACCCGGTTCCTGTGTGCCTCAATTTCCCTCCCTTCCCACCCAGAGTCATAAAGGCAGATCCGGTGTACAGAATGCTTGGAATTCTGCCAAAGCCTTGTCTGATGTGTCAGCCTGGAAGACTGGCCACTGAACCCCATGCTGAGCACGTAGTCATCAATCACCTATAGACTTTTCTTGCGAAAACCACCAAACGTACCATTTACCCTGGTGTGTTTCATGGTTTGTTTTTGTTTTCTTTGAGATAGGTCTTGTGTATTAGCCCAGGCTAGTCCCAAATTGAAGATATTCCTGCTTCAGTCTCCAAAATGCTAATTACAGTCAGGGGCTACCACCTGTTACATATTTTAATGGGAATAAAACTGCCCATTGAGACTTCTTTTAAAAAAAATCTTTAAAACTACATTAATATAGTCTTCTGAACAAGAGAATGTAAACTACCAGGGCAAAATTAAACTTTTTAGCAGTTTCTCACTATTGCCCCAGCAGGAGGAGCAGTGGGAAAGTCATGCAGCCTTTTCAGGGGGAGGAGGGGTGAGTTCAAGTGTTTTACCCTGCAAAGCCTTCTCCTGTTCCAAAATATAATCGATAAAACCAGGTATGCCCCCTCCTGTTCACTCCAATAATAAATCACTCCAATGGTTTGGCTTTGGGTTATTCTGCTGTTAGGATAAACAAGTACATGTGGGAATACGTAGTATCACATGTTCACATCCATGCAGCATTATATGTTCACATCCATGCAGCATCATAATCCACATCCATGCAGTATCATATGTCCACATCTATGGGGTATCATACGTTCACATCTATGCAGTATCATATGTCCACATCTATACAGTATCATATGTCCACATCTATGAAGTATCATATGTCCACATATATGCAGTATCATACGTTCACATCTATGCAGTATCATATGTCCACATCTATACAGTATCATATGTCCACATCTATGAAGTATCATATGTCCACATCTATGAAGTATTATATGTCCACATATATGCCGTATCATACATTCACATCCATCCGTAGATAAAAAGCTGGACAATGACACACTCTGGACAGTGTTGTCCGTGAGAACCTTCTGAGATGACAGAGGAATTAAGGTTTAAGTTTAGCTTTAATTTATACAAACTTAAATGACCACATGTACTTAAGCTTGGGCACTTGCCTTGGCCTGTGCTATTCTGGACACTGAATCAGAGCTTGTCCTCATGTGTCTTGAGAGCCGTGGGGTCCTCCATGGCACACACATACTAATTTCCTCCCCAGTCCTCTACTGTGACATGAGTGCCTTCTGGGCCTTTGGTAGGAGCTACAAGCATCAGTGTGCCTCCAGTCCTGTGTTTGCCAGTGTTTCTGTGGAGCAGACACAGGAGTATGACAGCTAGGTCGATGGAGAGAATCCAGCAGAGACGCTCCCCTCTAGAGGCTGGTGCCATTTACGCCAGGGCCTCGTTTGCTTGTTTATTCAAGACAAGTTCCTACTGCATAGCTCAGGCTAACCTCCAATTCTTGATCCTGCTGCCTCAGTTCCTCAAGAGCTAGGATAACAGGCATGTACCACTAGACCCAGCACATCAAGGCCATTTAAAGCCAGTATACCCACTGCATTCTGATTGTTTGGCTTTTGCTTTTTTCTTTGAAAAATGAACTCGCGCCGGGCGGTGGTGGCGCACGCCTGTAATCCCAGCACTTGGGAGGCAGAGACAGGCAGATTTCTGAGTTCGAGGCCAGCCTGGTCTACAGAGTGAGCTCCAGGACAGCCAGGGCTATACAGAGAAACCAATCTCGAAAAAAAGAAAAAAAAGGAAAAAAAAAAAGAAAAAAGAAAAATGAACTCGCATGTATGAATGGCTCCGAGAATGATCCCGCAACTTCCCTACTGTCTGATGCTTACTGAAAACAATAAGGAAACTTATTGTGGCACACAGGAGGGAAGTGGATTTCTGTGGGTTCAAGGTCAGCCTGGTCTATATGACGAGTTCCAGGCTAGTCGGGCCTACATAGTGAGACCCTGTCTCAAACAACCCTCCCAAAATTAATGAGAATAAACATGTGAAATTGCAGATAGAAGAATGGGGGGGGGGGACTGTGGAGGTACTGTTTATGGTGGCATCCCACACAGCCAGTGTCGTCCAACCATCCTACCTCTCCAAGCCTTTTCCCCAGCAGAGCAGAAATTCCAACTACTAAGCAGTAGCTCCTTGTTGTCCCCTCTGCAGACACGTTTTGAAGATCACAACTACTTGAAGGCGATAAGTGCTAAGAGTATGTAGTGCGTGGGGACAGAGATGCTCAGTCTCCCAGTGACCAGGACAGTGTCCTCAGGACAAAGAACCATCCATTCCAAATGCCAACAGTGGCGAGGTTGAGAAACCCTGTCGGGCTGATGCCGGCATCTGGAACAGGAACTGATCCCATAGCACAGATTCTATCCTAGCACAGGGGAGGGTTGAGCAAGCTCGGGAGAGCTCAGTCCTTCGGAACATCCCCAGGCATGCCAGGGGCCTCCAACACACTCCTCAGCTACTGTTCCTCCTGGCGGGACTCTTCCTGATGCAAAGAGAGGCACCACTAACGCCCTGGTCATCAGGATGCCCAAGGGTGTACTCACCACACAAGTGGCCTCTTTATAGGGAACAGCAGCTGGTAAGAACAAGCGTGACAAGCGTGCGCTCTCCAGGCAGAACGAGCATGGCCTATGAACTCCCTCCCACCCAGAAGCTGGGCCATCTGGGTACCACAGGGTCTCACTGCAAGGGAGGCTGAGGCAGAAGGATCTCAAGCTCAACGCAGCTATACATCAAAACCATCTCAAAATGAGGGACTGGGGGAGGGAAAGCAGGGAGGGGTAAGAACAACCACCAGCACCCCGGGACAAGCGCATCCGAAGCACCTGACCAGGGGCACTTCCGGGCAGGGCCACAGCTCCGCCAAGTTCCCGGTGGCAGAAAGAATCACCTCAGCCACTTAGTTTCTCTTCCTACCTCTGCGTTCTCCCTTCCCCTCAAAACATGAGGCTGAATGAAACGGACATGACAAGCCTCCACCAAAAATACTGAGCACCTACTGTGTGCCAGCTGCCCAGGGGGGTTCCATGCAGCCAGAGCTGCTGGAAAAACCCACCCCAGAGCCACCCATTCAGAAAGATAATCCCGACACTTGGCAAACACCGCTGGTATACTATGTGTGCTGATGATGGGACCTGGGTATCCAGGCTCCTTCCAGATCCACCACAGAGTCTAGGCTGGAGCACAGGTCTCCTCACTGAGGGCAGGTAAAGCTACGGAGAAGCATCTAGATCGGACCCCCCCTCCAGTGCAGCCTGGCCCACGCCTCTGGGCTGACTACAGGGGACAGTTCCCGCCCCACCCCTCCCTGCCACGGGGAACTCAGATCTCCTTCAGTCACCCACTAGATTTCTTTATTTGTTTCAGACACTAGAAATAGCTGGTCTGTCTTACCCAAGCCAGGCAAAATACATGGTAATTTATAAAATCTAAGCACCTACGTTGTCTTGAGGTCATAAACCAACATCCCCACGTAATGGTCTCTGCTCCTTTGATTCTTCTTCTTAAAACAGGCCACCCTATTCTCTTTACATTAAAAAAAAAAAAAAAAAAAAAAAAGCCAAGCAAGCATTTATTGATTGATGTGAGGCACGCTCACAGCAACACTGCTCACAGCAGAGGCAGCACCCACTGAAGGCGTCTCCTCAGCCCAGGCAGCTCTTGTTATCATCACTGCTTTTCTGTTTATAAAATATGCAACACGGGACTTCAACGTCCAAATCTTTGGGAAACTGTTTAAAGCCTTCAGCTGGCTACTGGGAAGCAGGGAGGCTGTGGAGAGGAAGATTGGCTGTGGGCCCTCTGTCTGGCACAGGGGCACATTCCAGCCTCAAGAAACTGAGGGAGGAGGATACTGGGTTCCAGGAAAAACCAAGCAAGCAAGCAAGCAAGCAAGCAAGCAAGCACAGTGCTGGCCCCGGAGCCAGGCACACGCTCCGGCCTGAGCCCAGCTCTGCCTCGCCACTCTCAGCAAGCTACCTGACCTAGATGCGTTTGCTACGTCCTTCAGTGCGGCTTCCTCTGGCCACTGAGGACTGTGAGGTAATCTGGGTAAAGAACTCAATTACAGCCCCAAATGTTTGCCATCACACATACAGATCAGGCATCTGGAAACACCTGCCATAGGAACTGTCACCGTCTTCCCTGTCACGAGCGATGCACTTCAAAGGACATGGCCAGAGTGACACAGCCACTCCCAGGTACCCATGCACATCTTTACAGGTGGTAGCACTTGACAGCCAGCAAATTAGTCCTCTAATCCCTCTCAGTAGCCAGGCCTCTTCCACCTGGGGACAGGCCACTCCTCCCCACAGGGCTCACGCACAGCACTGAGGTGGGTGGGGATTCGTGGGTGAAGTCCTGGCTCCATCATCCCCTAGAGACAGCCTAGCTTCTCCGTGCTTCAGTTCATCCTCTGTAAAGTGGACAGAATATCCACAACAACTTCAAGACTACTGAAAATACTGTGTGGCAAAGAGAAAGCATTGCTTGTTTGTTTGCTTGTTTGTTTTGAGACAAGTCCCCCCCCCCACACACACACACACTCCCCTCAGGTAGCTTTTGTTGGCCTGGGACTTGCAATTTAGACTAAGCTAGCCTCAAACTCACAGAGATCTGCCTGTGTCTGCCTCCTGAGATTAAAGGCGGCGAGAAAACAATTTTTACTGACTCATTTTTTTTTTCCTCTTAAAGCAAGAGATGGCCTCATGCCTCAAATTAAACCTAATTCACATGCACGACACTCCTTGGCCACCTCACTCCTTATTTTCCTTCCTGTATTCCAGTGTGGTCGCCTTCTCTGCCGACACAGGCTAACAAGTCTCCGCCTCGGCCAAGCTGGCGGCACATGCCTGTAATCCCAGCACTCAAAGGCACAGCCTGGCTCTTCTCTCTGGGAACTGAGGAGGCAGAGCGACCAACCTCTTTCACTTGTCTCCTTGTCCCCACCCCCACCCCACCCCCACCCCCATCCCCCTTTGTGTGTGCTCGAACCCGGGACCTCCAGCCTCCAAGCTTCCTCCCTGTTCACATACCTCCCTCCCTCCCTCCCTTTCCACTCCAGTTCATCGTGTCTCAAATGCAAGGAACTGGGCCTAAAACTGTCTTCCTGCCCACCCTGCCTTATTCCAGACTCTTTCCTCTCACAAAGATGTCTCTGGCCTCATAAACCTAAACTCCTTCATGGCAGACTTGCTGCTAAGGACACCACTCTGATCATCTTTCCCACTTCCGGTCCCTGTCCTCTCCACAGATAGGCTAGTTCCATCCTTTCCTTCGGGGTCCAACTCAGTCACCGCCACTCCAGATTTTCTTCTAGGCCCTTCCTCATTGCCTGTGGCGATCTTCTCGTCCCCAGTACCTCGCCAACAAAGAATGAGAACCACACCCCCTCCCCTGTGGCTCCAACCCTGGCAGTGTGACAACTGGGAGGCTCTGTGTAAGAAGGCACTTTGGCATATACACTAAAAATGTTCATTGGGTTTAAAGGGACATACCACCTTTCTCAGCAAGAAAGCCCAGCTTCCAGTTACAGGGATCTAGGAGAAACGTAAAGGAAGCAGGTACAGAGGAAAGCAGGAGGCCCAGCCACGGATGTTTTTCAGATTGCAAGGAAGATAGGGACGTCCCTGCTGCAGCCACGATCCCTTTTAAGGCAAGTTTTTCTTCTGACCTCCAGTTCTAGTGCCCTTCACCCAAGCTGAGCAAAAGGTTAGGGCAACCCACACCCCTGCCCTGCCTGGAGACCAGAAATTTCCTTTTCAAGTTCCCCTCCCAGAGCAGAGCTTTGGGCATGCGCCCTTTTCAGCATCAAATGGACCCTCAGCCCACCCAAATCTCCACAGGACTAACACAAATCCGGCCACGGCCATACCGTTCCCTGAAGAGCAAAACGCTTGGTCACCTACACACAGAATCCTGCCAGTCAAGTACAGAACCAGTACCCGGAGCATTGGCTTCAGCACTAGGAAGGCAGAGGCAGGAGGACTGCCTGAAATTGAAGCTAGTGTGTTCTGGTCTGGCTACAGTGACCTTGTCTTGAAGAGTGGAAAACAAAAAACAAAAGACAAAAACAGGACACAAGCTTGCTCCTAGACTAGGTAATGTCAACCTGATCCTCACTGTAACATATAGTAGTACCAGGCCTACTAAGTCTTGACATAGTCTGAGGCTTTGCCTGTCAAGTTCTGGGCACAGCCATAAAATTCACCAGCATGCAAACTTGTAGCCACACCCTCCCAAGTGTAGCCCTCCTTCTCCCTGATCCCACTGCTGTGGTTTCTCTATGGCAGGTGAGACTCTTTACCCTACACCAGGTCACTCCGGCAGTTCGATAAGATAAAAACCCACTGTAAACGGTGGTTTATCTAAGGCACAAGGGTTTGCATTTTGGGTCAAGGTTACCTGGAACAGTCCCAGGCATTGCAGATTAAAAATATCTCCCTCCAGACTCACACACAGAAGGGAAAGAGTTGAACTGGCTGCTCGAATTTATCTGTCTACAACATTAAGAGGTGTGGAGAAGTGGTAATTACAGATCTCCCAGTGGTCTCCGGGTATCATCTTTTGGGTAAAGCTAAGCTTTTACTTAAAAGCTGCTGAAAGTGGGACCTAGTGTCAGCTAACGTCCCTGGAATCCTGCAATCCACTCTGAACTAACACTCGCCCTGCCCCTGCCCTGCCCTCCTTGCCAATAACAGGAGTTGGAACTACGACAAGACTCAATTTTCAGAAGGCCGATGCTCCTCCCCTATTCGCTGCCAAGGTGAACAGGGATCCGGTGCCGAGTTGCCACACAGGCGAGTGGGGGACTCCGGGGCCGCTCACCTCTCGGGCGGAGCGCAGCTGCTGGCGCAGCGCATCCTTGCAGCCGTACGGGCCTCCGGCACCCACGCCGCGGGGCTGGAAATGAGCCTCGACGCGCGTGGCGCCGCGGTAGGCACCCCGGTAGAAGGAGGGCCAGCCGAGCTCCAACGCCGGCGGTTCCAGATCCGACTGCTCCGGAAAGTAGGTGCCGGACGAGCAGTCGTGAGAGGAGCCGAACGAGTCCTCGGCCACCGCCGTGCCATCCTCGCCCGGCCGCTCGGCGGAGTCCAGAACCTCGCGCACCTCGTCGGCGTTGAGGAAGCGGCCCAGCCGCTCGCGCCGTAGGAAGGCGGTCCAGGCGTCGGGGCCGCTGGCTAGCAGTTGTTCGAGAGCCAGGCGCCGCGCCTCGCTGAACAGCTCCGTGGGGTTGGGCGGTCCGCACGGAGACAGGCAGGCCGCGGGAAGGTCGTCCAACAGCTCGCCGCGAACAGCCATGGCAGTGCCCAGAACCGATCCACTTGACTGTGGTGGTCGCCTGAGATTTTTATAGGCACCTTTGAATCAAACCAGCCCGCGCTATTGGCTCGCCGCCCCGCCCCAGCAATCCCATTGGCTAGCTGTCTCCCATGCGCACCAAAGGCTCTGCCCCCTCATTGCTATTGGTTGATCCTGAGACAGGACCCGCCCACCCTCTGCTCTCACTGCCTGATGGCTGAGTGGAATTTAAATCTGACTTTACCCCGCCCTAGCAGCTCCAGAACCGTCTCAACCCGGGACAGAGCCCCACACTGTCCGAGCACGCCCCCTGCCGGCTGCCCCACAACGTAGTGCTTCAAGGACTCGGACTAGGGGTAGGACATGCTCCTGGAAATGCGTGTTTTGGTGTGGTCAACCTCATTGCCATTCCGCCCTGCATCTAATCAATAATTTATTCATCAAAACAGGGAGGGGGAAGAGGGAGGAAGAGGAGGAGAGGAGAGGGGAGAGGAGGGGAGTTCAGCAGTTAAGAGCACTTCCAGAGGATCTGGGTTTAGTGGTGTTTCACTTGGCAGCCCGTAACTGTCTCTAATGGTTCCAGGGAATCTGAAGCCCTGTCTGGCATCCACGGATACTGTATGCATCCGTGGAGTGCAAACATATACATTAAATAAATAAAAATGAATGAATATCTTTTTTTCCAGTGGTGCAGAGCCTGGGGTGGTGGCACACTTCTAGTACATGGGAAGTTGGCGTAGGAGAATCTGGAATTCAAAGCCATCTTATGCTGTGTAGCAAATTCAAACCAATCCTAAATTACAGAAGCCTTTGCAAACATACGCATATATATCTATATACACATACACGTTTGTGTATGCATACACATATACATCTGTATACTAATCCACTGTAGTACCCACTCCTTCACATAAAGCTCTCTCTCTCTTTCTCTCTCTCTCTCTCTCTCTCTCTCTCTCTCTCTCTCTCTTTCTCACATCTTAGAGCCAAGGATGACCTTGACTTTCTAATCCCCTGACTCCACCTTTGTAAACTTAAATCAGTCCCGCTGTGATGACTCCTCTCTCTCTCTATCCTTTCCTAGTCCCAACCTACACAGGGAAGTTACTGGAGCCCAAGGGCAAGAGCCGTGTGTGTCCCCACTCTGGCATCCGATATGCAGAAGACAACCTTCCTCTCTCAAGACCAGTTCTTGCACGTAATAAGGCCAGGGGCCAGGCCTGGGGCTGTACAGCCACACCATGTGCCTTTGCCTCTATTCCCTGGGTTTTACGTAGGGTCCCATTGAACGACTGTAGAGCATTGCTCTCCACTATAAGCTAAATGAAAAAGCCCAGGGAGGAATCCAGGAAGGTCCGGGACAAGCCAGGGTGTTCTGAGTGTGGGAAAGAGGAGGGGGCACCCTTGTAACATATAAATATGTCACCAATCAAACTGTTGCTGTAGGAGATCACGTGATTTCAAAGGGAATATCTGACAGGCTAAAGCCTGACACTAACCACCTATCTTTCCTTAAATTCATAAGTTTTCACCACTATTATGAATTCCCCAAAGCTCCCCTGCTTTGGGAACCTTCTAGGAGAGCCTTCTGGGTACAATCATGTCTGAGGGTCTCCCTGGCACAATCTCTTGTGGAATTCAAGTCAGCCTCACGCAGATGAGGGCACAGCAGTAACTACAGTTAGACCAACGGGTGTTATTAAAAGGAATTTAATAATCTTAATTAAAAATCCATAACAGCGAATTCCGTCCCAGGCCTTGGCAGCTGGCAGGAGCTCCAGTGGCACAGGCCCCTCGGCGATTGGTCAGACCCCATCTTGGAGGCATGGAGCTACTTCAATACAATATCAAAGATCCATGAGAATATTTTTTTTAAAAAAAGTTTTAAATATATTAGACTCTTTTGATTGCCATTTTTTACACAAAGCTGCTGATACAGTATACAGAGTTTTAACTTTTTTTCACATAAAATACATTTTTTTTTTGTCTTAAGTCTTCTCTGTACATCAGTGGCTTCTGGTCTGGTGAATTATTGCGGAGGGCTGGGTGTCTGCAGACTTTTTCCTGGGTGTGCAGAGCCAGGCCCCGCACAGTGGCATTTGAAGTGCCCATGAGAAGCAGGCCCTCTGGTCAACAAGGGAGAGGTCTCGGGCTTTCTAGAAAAGTGGTGGGTCACTTCAGTGGAGCTGTCAGCCCTGGCCATATGACCCTTGGCTTCTCTGGGCCTTGGGGAAGAAGGGGCTATCACCAGGCTACAAACAGACAGTCCCGACATCACATAAGGATGGCCCCTCTGGAAAATATCCCGGTATACTGCTTTGGGAGAGCACCCAGGACCAGAGGGTATCAAACACAGAACCAAGAGTCTCACATTGTTACAAAGCCAGACTGTATTAACCCAACCCGAGAAGCCATATTTTATTTATTTATTTATTTGGTTTTTTTTTGAGACAGGGTTTCTCCGTGTAGCCCTGGCTGGCCTGGAACTCACTCTGTAGACCAGGCTGGCCTGGAACTCAGAAATATGCCACATGCCATGCCTCTGCCTCCTTTGTGCTGGGATTAAAGGTGTGTTGCACTACACCTGGCTGAGGGCCACACTCTGGCGAGCTTTCCAAACATCTAAAAGGTAATCAAACAGTGCAGAAAGGCTTCACTAATGCTGCATATTTGATAAAGAATTATATTCCCCAAGTCTTCAGTAGACCTGGGTTTAGGAGTCATTCCAATTCCCTGAGCTACTGGCCAGAAATTCACAATCTGGTGATAGCTACCAATTTCTAATAGTTGGGGGAGCATAAGGTGGGTGCGAGAAACCACAGCTCACAGGGAACTGCAGGGCACCTGGTTTGGAAATAGATGTGGTTCAGTAGGAGTGAGCCATCTGGTCAACCTCACCAGGCTTCCCCTAGCCCTTGGATCTATACCTCCCAGGGAGAGGCTGACACACATGGGAATGTTTAATTTGAAGAGAAGTAGTTGTTCTCCCTCCCAACATCCATTGGTGGTGTAGGGGGGAAGACTGTATGATTCATGAGCAAAAATGAGCCAGGAGAAGACGGTAAATGTTAGGGATGTATTTGACAGCAAACTGCAGACTTCTGATTCTTCCAGACACTGACTGGCATTATATTGTTCTCCACATGAATGCTAGCCTGAAAGGCTACCTCTGAAGACTCTAGATGGACCGGCATAGTGTCTGCCTGGTACCTGAGGTCTAGCCTCTGCACTTAGTGACAAATGTTATTTAGGTGTGGCTAGAAACCTGTGTCCCAGCTAAAGAGATTCACACTCTAAGAACTGCAGGTTCAGCAGAGCAACGGGACACTGGTCTGGGATGGAGGCACTCTGATTAGAATAATGGGTGAGTCTGGGGATGCCCACAGTCCTCAAGAGATCAAAGTCTTCACTGCCTGGCTAATCCATTACCTGCCGGAAACTACCAGCACATCCAGTGCGTCTCAGCACCTCAATAGATCACATGAGTGAATGGGTGGGTGCCCCTGGCTCATGGGCTGGAGACTGTTCCTCATTGTGGCTCTCAATATTCCAAAGAGTCACAAAGTGCCCTGGGGACTTGGAGCCTGAACAGGGAACATTTGTTTATCCCTGGTGGAAAACATGAACAAAAGCCCATGAATCGGCCCTGTCTGGGACCAGCTCCCATGGAGGAGGCAGCTGAGTTTCCCACCCTTCAGGTAGAGACGCATGGCCCAGGAGGCAGGAATAAGCGCTGGGTGTGGAAGAGAGACGGCCCGCAAGGCTCAGGGAAGGCAGGAAATGCCTTCATTCTCTGGCCCCTGAGCAGAGAGCTCAGAAACCCTGGGCAGGTGACTCCTAGGAGTGAGTATGTGGCTGGGTGCCCGCCTTGTGGCTAAAATCATCTCCAGAGGCATTTATTTCTGTTTCTGTCAGAGCAAAATGTTTAAAGCCACAGGTGTGTGTTTTGATCATCTCCTCTTTCGGCAAGGTGGGCTACAGAGCCTGCCTGAAGCCCCAGGGGTTCAAGAAACTGTCTTTAGTCTCTTATGTTATTCCACCATGCCAGAGTCCATCTGTCCTGGAGTTGGGGTGGGGATCACCCAGTGTTGTACACCTCCTTCTGCATCCAGCAGCCTCCAGGGGGCTTGCTGGCCCACACCCCTGGTTCTAATAAAGCATCTGCCCAATCTAGTCAGGTCCCAATTCATCTCTAAGTCTACTGAGGTCCTAAAGCCACAGTGGAGACAGAGACCAACACCTGACAAGCCTAACTACTGAGGATGTGGCACAGGGGGCGGGGCATAAGGAAGTGGGTATCTGTCCCATACATCCAGATGACATAGGAACCCTCTTGCGGGGAGGGGGGGGGCTCTAAGGAGGTAGTTTGAGGACAAATAAAAAGAGCACAGAGCGAGGGACAAACTCGTAGCTTGCCAGTCACACCAGAAGGTTTTGGTGGAGCCAGTGTGTCACACTCACGGTATGGAGCACAATTTCAATGGGTTTGTGGGAAAGCGTGGTGGCGATGCGGCGTGGGCTTCCTTCCCCCGGCGTCAAGAGGACAGGGGCGGCAAACTGCACAGCTGGGATCACACGCCACGCTCTTCTGAATGCAGCACAGGCCAGTGGCCACCGCCACCTCAGTTTGCAGCTTTGGGCATCACCACTCCAGGAAAAGCAGGCTGGGAGCTTTGAGACCTCCTGGCAAGAGGCGACAAGTGGCGCTTGGCAAGGCTTGGAGGGTGCGGGCCTGGGCATTCACTCTGCAGACTCAACTGTGTGTGGAGGGAGGGCGGGGTGCAAGCAAGCCTCAACTGCTCAGTGGGGCGGCTCGGGCTGAGGAGGACTGGGCCAAAACAGCATGGAACCCGCAGAGCCCAGCGAGGATGCTGTGTTATATCAACGCTAACCACGGTGTTCTCAGCAATGCGTTCACCTTTTCCCACCCCCAACCCCACAGAAGTGCCTGATAAAACTCATTTCTCAAATACCAGACAATAAAACCCAACTGTGACTCTATCTTGGGAGAAGGCAAATTCAGTTACCTCCCACCTGGAGTCTTAGAGCCTCGAAGAGCGCTCTTACCAAACGCAGTTTGGAAAATACCGATGCGCCTGCCGCGCCCTACCCAACGCCTGTGCTTCCACGGAAGACCAAAGCAAGATTTGGTTTCGTCTAAGCATGGCTGGCCTGGCTTTCCAGCTTGATCCTTGAACGGTCCTCTGTCTTCTCAGGAAGGTTGTGGGGAGCAGGCCTGGCCCCACTAACCTGATCCATATGGATTGCTGGCTTCCCTGAACCCATAGGACTTCTTGTCTCTGCTAGATGTGATAGTGACCCAGTCTGGTATGACTTCAGAGCTCTGGGTCTCAGCTGAGCAGGCCTCTCCCCAATGGAAGCCAGTTGGCAGTGGAGCCACGACTGTCTTGAACTCATTCTTCTGGGGATAACCTATCTCAGCCCATCTGCTTCCCAAGAGGTCAGGTGTAGCATTCTCACACACTAAACTGACTCTGTGTGTGTGTGTGTGTGTGTGTGTGTGTGTGTGTGTAGGGGCGTTGTTATTCCTGGTCCTAAGAAGCCTTTTCCAAGTAGAGAACTGAGATCCCAAGCCCGCCCTTCCCGAATCAGACTGCAGAGCGAGCCGGCCCGCTGTACCTCAGATGCAGGCGTTGAGCGAGGCAAGAAAGCAGCACAGAAGGGAGCGGAGAGGCTATGGGCAGCTGGGCAGGAGGTAAGGTCAGCATTCCTCCGGAATGGAATGCAGATCCCACCTCTCCCCCGGCTGCCCCGACACCTCCCCAGCCAGGGCTGTTGGACTGGCTTTGGATTCCAGGGGCCCTTCTCGGAGGCAACTCTCTTCCTCCAGCTCACAGCCACTAAGAGATCCGGCAGCAGCCGTGAACTTTCTCCTCCATCTCCTCCATGGGGGCCTTGAACTTCAGGAGCGGGGGATCCCCGCTGGTGACTGTATAATACACCGAGGTGGTCCCGTTGCTGCTGTAGGGGGAAGTTCTGCCTCCAATCAAGGGGGCCTTGCCTTCGCTGCTGCTCTCCCCCGACCTGGCCACGCCGCCGCCCAGGTGGGTGCTTAAGAACGGGTGGCTGAGCAGCTTGGCCGCGGCCCTCTGCCTCTTCAGCTCCAGGAGCGTTTGGGGGCTCTGCTCCTTGAAGCCGCTCCAGGGTGGGGGGACGTCGGCCACGCCGGGGTTGCCATAGGCCATGCTGTAGTCAGGCACCTCGTGCATCTTCCATATGTCCCCATTGGCCAGCGCATACTGGTAGGTGCTGACAGGAGCCCGGAGGCCGTTCTCCACAGGCCCGTCCAGTTCTCCCCGTGAGATCTTGGTAGAGAATTCTGAGAGTAGCACGGGCTTCTCCAGCCTGGGGTTCTGGGGGAGGGGAGGGCAGCATCAGTATCATCCTTCAGCTAGAGGGTGTGTACCTAGCTACCCGAACCTCTGCGGAGGGACTTGAGTGCTGACACCCAGTCTCTGTTTCTCTACTTCCGTGTAGCTCTGGGGCATAGGGCTGACCAATGCCCACCCCACCCCCAGGGCTGAGGTGTGACCCCAGGCTTGGCTGATGAGCATATTTTATTGCCAGCGCCTTGGAAGGAATTCATAGAAATGGAATCAGTGGAACTCAATTTTGCTACTGCAGCTAGGACAACTGGGAGGAAGTTTCTGGAAGAACTGCAATTTGTAAAGATGTCATAAGCTCTGCCCTGGGGAAGCAGAGGGTCAGAGGTGCTTTCTCCGCCTGTAAGAGAAGCTGACATCAAAAAAGGCTGGACACAGGAAGACTGACCTCATGGTGTATTCGAAACTCCTATTTCCTGTTGGGCCCAGATCATCTTTTCAGTTAGATGAGCCAATAAATTCCCTGTGTGTGTGTGTGTGTGTGTGTGTGTGTGTGTGTGTAAGTCAGTTTTAGTTAGCCCTCCCTCCAGGCAATTGTAGCCCCTCCCCCCCTATTCCCACCACATCTCCACTGCACATAATAGAGTATCACACCCAGGGATCCTATACACTTCAATGGTCCTTGGATAATAAGAGCTTGAAAGAGAGCTAATGTCCAGAAACTATAAACAAAAACGTAGAAACAGTTGGTATCAGCAAAGATGGAATCAGCAAAGATTGAAAAGTCACCATGAACAAAGCCAAGGACACATAGCCTTAAAAAATCTGGAAAATTGTTGATGACACGTATGACAAGAAAGAGAATAACTTCCCAAATGTAAAAGAATCAGTTTCAAGGGTTGTAGAGATAGCTCAGGCATAGAGACACAGACCTGTAATCCCAGGATTTAGACGGCTAAGGCAGGAGGATTATGGGATCAAGGCTTGTGTTACGGAGCAAAGCTGTGTCTTAACACACACACACACAAACACACACATACATGCACACACACGAGGTGGAAAGAGGAGGAGGGTCGAGGGGGAGGGGAGGCAGACAAACAGACAGGGAGAGGGAGACAGAGACAGACACTGACAGAATATTTCACACACAAAACTGTTTCTGTGAATAGATTTTTCTCCCTCTCAGCCTTTATATGGCACTAGGTGTTAGAAGTCATCCGTTAAAAGCAATAGGAGAATGTGTAGAGTATACATAGATGGTACCCCATTTTACACAGGAACTTGAGCCTCTGAAGATTTTGGTGTCTGAGGAAAACTAGGTCCTGAAACCAAGTCCCCACGAGTACTGAACAACTGCAGGTAATGCCACCTTGAAAGGCTACAGATTAGACAATTTCAACTCCACAACCTTCGGGAAAAACTCTAGAAGCATAAGATCATTAACAACAACAACAACAACAACACACACATACACACACACACACACACACACACACACACCTAACAGGAAGAAAGTTGCCCTCAGATTCTATTTTGTTGCCATTTTGCATGTGTGTGCTGCATTGTGCTGTCACCAGTGGGCTCAGGTAGGACATTGGAGATCAGTGTCTCGGGCAGTGAAAGCCCCTTGCGTGATACTATAGCAGTGGAGTCCACAGATGGCCCAACACAGAGTGAAGTCTACTGTGATGTGTCCGTCAGTCCTGGCTCATCAACACATGCGGCACACAAATGCAAATGGTTATGAAATAGAAGCAGAGAGCAACTTTCCACCTATTTAATTATGTGTGTGTGTGTGTGTGTGTGTATGTGTGTGTGTGTGTGTGTATGTGTGTGTGTGTGTGCGCGCGCGTGCGTGCGTGCGTGCGTGTGTGTGTGTGTGTGTGTGTGTGTGTGTGTGTGTTTTGAAACCAGAGGTGTGTATGTATGTGTGTTGAGACCAGAGGGTGTGTGTGTGTGTGTGTGTGTGTGTTGAGACCAGAGGTCTCTCCTTGAACCTGAAGCTCACCAACTCAGCCATACTGAACAACCAGAAAGCCCCAGGGCTTCTCCTGTCTCCATCTCCCAGCCTCTAGGATTAGAGAGGTGTATATCATTGAGTCTGACTTTTCTTTTTTTGAGACAGGGTCTTACCATGAAGCTCTGGCTATCCTGTAACTCACTATATAGACCAGGCTGGCCTTGAACTCACAGAGATCCACCTGCCTGTACCTTCTTAGTGCTGGGATCGAAGGCATGCATCATCACACCTGGTTGGCTTTTTTTTTTCCAATGTGTGTGTTGGGACCCACATTCACGTCCTCATGTGTGCATGGCAAAGACATGACATCTCTCGAAGCACTCCACTTATTTTTCTATAAACATAAAACTGCTTCAAATCTCAAGGTCTATTACTGAGAGAGGAAAAAAATACATATTCAATGTCTGAGTCCAGTGATTTTCTTTGTAACTGTAACTAAATTAGGATAAGGGCTTTTCCCCTGTTGCTGCTGGAGAAGCAGATGCTTTGTGAGTTCCAGATTCAGCCTATCCCTAATCCATCACCACAGCCAGGGAAGACGTTCCTGGCTGGGGGTGTAACAGATGTCAATGCTAGAGGTGTTGAAGACCCCTCTGGACCACAACAGCCCAACCCGTGGAATTCAAGAAGCTGCTAAAGCCTTGGGCAAGCTCCCAGTCCATCCCTGTGGACTGGGATAAGCTCACACATATAAGCACGTGGAGCTACTGGTACTGAGCACTGGACCAACCCAGGTAAGGCTGATGACAAGAAGAAAGTAGAGCGATGGGCAAGCCTGTGCAAAGCTGATCCAGACGGGAAGCCCTGTGAAGTGGCTGGCTGTAGTTCTGTAGTGATGCTGTGCTTAGAGACTAGGAAATAGAATCAGCACAAGGATGTCACTGAGGAGTGCTTCATATGCAGGCAATGAACAATTATCTGCCTCAAAACAACACTATGAGATTGTATTAGATTGGGACAGGCACTGATCTGATGCCTGGGGCCTTTATAAGAAAACTGAGAGGCCAGAAAGATTGCTTGGTTGGTAAAGGCCTGCTACGTAAGCATTAAGACTGAGTTTGGACTCCCAGTTTCTACCAAAAGATCTGGGTGTGGCCATTCATGGACTACCAGCATCTACTAAAAAGTGGCATGTGGCCATTTGCACCTACAAGCAGAAACAGGCGGACCTCTGGAGCTCACTGGCCAGTCAGACTAGCTGATCGATGAGCAACAAGTTCTATGAGGGACCCAGTCTCAAAAGAAATGGTGGAGAGTGACTGAAGGATATACCAGACATTGACCTGTGGGTCCACAGGCATGAGCGCTCCTGTGTATGCACACACCTGTAATACACTACACACACACACAAATACTCCTTAAATGAAAGGAAAATAAATGGTCATGTGCATGTGCTCTCTCTCTCTCTCTCTCTCTCTCTCACACACACACACACACACACACACACACACACACATACACACACTCATGTGTACACACAGAAGAAGGTTTGTGAAGACAGAGACAGAAATTAAAGCCACACTAGAGGTGAAGAGACAGCCAAGCACAGACCTCCCATTCAGAAGCACCAAAAGGAACCAACCCTGTCAGCATCTTTAGACTTCAGACCCACGAGTGTCCGCCATTTTAGCCCCCAGCTTGACCTTCTTCACAGCTGAAGAAGATCTCACCATCTTCCAAAAGCACCCAGGGCCCAGGGCCCCTGGCTGCTGCTGGAGTAGCTTCTCCGAGACTGTCCCACAGCCCTGTTACATTTTTCCAGAACACCTCCTTCAACCAGATGGCGTCTTGGGAAATACCATTCTCAAACCTTACATCTCAGAAACGAAGGTTTCAGCCCTCAGCTCCTAGGGTAACTAATCTGCCAGGCCTCTCTTCTGGAGAACTCAAACCCAGATCTACTGGGGGGGGGCAAAGAAGGCCCAGGGCAGTCTCTCTGTCTCTGCCACTTGGGAGGCCATCACATGTGAAAAGGTGTCAGTCTAACTAATGTACCCAAGGGTCACTTTCTTATCATTAGCCACCACCATGAGACAGGAGCTAGCTGCTTAAGGGCACTGCCCTGCTACATCCTTCCCGATGCTTCCCTGATGAGGAGGTAGGACCAAACCGGGGCCTCTTCTCTTCCCAAGGCAGTGGCCAACACTGAGGCAGGGCAGGAGGTGCCTCACCGGGTCCTTGTTCTCCTGGTCTGTCCTGGTCTCCCTGATGTCTCCATTGTAGGTGGAGGTACGCTGGTCTTCGGCTGCACTCCGCTGCTGCCACAAGATGGCCTCTCCCTCGTATTCTTTCCGGTATAGGTTGGTTCTGTCTGACAGGCTGGCTCGACGCACCACCTTCCTGAGGAGGACAGAGGAGGTGCTGGGAAGTTGTGCCCAGGAGCCACAGGCAGGCATGTGCAGGGGACCCTGGCTGCCTGCGCCACTCACCCACGGCTGCCTGCGCTGGATGTCCTCCGGCTCAGGGACGACTTGTGCCTCAGCTGCGACTTCATGATGACATCATGCTTGTGTTTCAGCTCCAACAGCAGGACCTTGAATTCCTCCTCCTCACACAGGTCTGAGGGAGTACAAGAAACAGCTGCAGGAGGCAGGGTAGGGGCTCTGCACCACAGGGGCCACCGGTGCAAACGCACCAGAAGCTCTGAGACGCTTCTGGGGCACAGAGGGAGGGAGGAAAGCGACCCCTGCTTATTTCCCTTGAGGAATGGGAGAATGGGAGACTTGGGCTCCCAACTCCTGAAGTTCCCGGCTAAGGCTGAGGGGTTCAGCTGGTAGGTTTTGTCACCTTGACACAAACCTGGGAGTATCTGGGAAGAGGGAATCTCAACTGAGGGACTATCTCTATCAGAGTGCCCTTTGAGCAAATCTATGGGGGTCATTTTCTTGATTAATGATTGATCTGGGAGGGGCCAGCCAGCTGGGGGTCATTCCACCCTTGGACAACTGGGTCTGGGGGAGCAAGCCGGTAAGCCGACTCCTCCACGGCCTCTGCATCAGCTCCAGCCTCGAGTTTCCTCAGGAACAAACTGTGCCGAGGAAGTGTAAGCTAAATAAACCCTTTCCTTCCCAAGTTGCTTTTGGGCAGTGTTTTATCACAGCAACACAAAAGCTAACTCGGACACATACCCTTGAGAGTCTCTGGGAGAGTTCGCAAGTCTCCCTGATCAGAGCAGTGATTCTCTCATGAGCAGATCCCTCAAGCAGGAAATGAAGTGATGCTGAGAAATCCCCATTGATTGCTGGGGTTCACCAGTCAGTCTACTGGATCCCTCTATCCATCTATCCATCTATTGGCTAACCTGGTCATCCATTCATAGGTTCATCCCCAGCCCACCCATCTACTTACATATCCACCCACCTACACATCCACCATCCATCCATCAAGATATTCCACATCACATTTCCCGTGTGATCCTATCTACCCATCTGTCCACCCATCTGTCCATCCATCCATCCATCCATCCATCCATCCATCCATCATTCTATCTGTCCGTCCATCCATCCATCCATCCATCCATCCATCCATCCATCCACCTATCTCTGCAGCCACATGTTCAACCAATGTCTACTCAACATCGAAACACTGGTGAGTATGCTCGCACAAAGTATTAAGTGTCTTACCTATTGGCATCTCATCCATGGATGTCCTGGCACTGAGACTAGCTCCATGGGACACCAGCAGCTCTGCCATTGGCATCTGCAACACAGAAGAAGTTCATGTTCCCCATACCCAGGGATCAGGAAGCCCAGGAGTTGGAGAGAGTGCCTAAGGCCTCTTAGAACGTGACCCAAAGAATGGTGAAGGAAAGGTTCCCAGGGAAGGCCCTGGGCCCTGGGCCCTGGAGCTGTGAGAGCGCCCTGTCAGATGTGATGGGCTTGGTACCTCCTCCCAGCATGCCTGGGTTACTACAAGGGGGAGAAGCAACAGAAGAGCCAGTTATAGTTGCTTAGCTGTCGAGTGTGTATGGATGGCTGCACAGGCTGAAATCACATCTGGGAAACGCTCTAGAGAAGTCATGCAAGGCAGAAACCAAGGGGGTTTTCTACTGGACAGACTTGATTCTCATCCTGTTAGGATGTAATTGACCACTGTGTCTACAAGCCCCCCTGAGCCCTCTCATCTCCCATATATTCTTTGTAGCCAGTGGCTTAGTAGGTTCTAGATCTCTTGCACCAATGGCCAGCCCAAAGGACTCGGTATCAGCAGTTTTACCCTGTGCCTGGCTGCTCTACAGTGGGTGGGAAGTACCTGTCCCCAGAAGGCTGCTGCGTGCAGAGGCTCCCAGCCATCCCAGTCCTTCACGTCCACACGCACTCCGTGGTCCAGGAGGAGCTCGGCTGCCCGCAGGTATCCATTGGCTCCAGCTATGTGTAGCTGGAAGAGAGGCAAGAAGTCGGAACTCCCAAGATGGCTGGCTCCGGGTATAGAGGCCTCAGAGCATCCTTGAGACCAAAGAACCGGACAAAACAAGGCAGCAACACCAGCCAGGAAGGCTGCAGGGGATTGCTACGTGTGAAATAAAGTAGAGAGCGAAGAGAGACAGGCTCTTCACCTAGCCCTGAAGAACAGGGCTCAGGGGTCCAGAGTGGTCATTTGAAAATGTTCCTACCTATTCCTTGACGTATCTTTCTTTTACACGTGGGATGTGGCTGTTCTGCCTTTGAATATATATCGAATTGAGTGACTCACTTCTTTTTTTTTTTTTTTTTTTTTTTGGTTTTTCGAGACAGGGTTTCTCTGTGTAGCCCTAGCTGTCCTGGAACTCACTCTGTAGACCAGGCTGGCCTCGAACTCAGAAATCCGCCTGCCTCTGCCTCCCAAGTGCTGGGATTACAGGCGTGCGCCACCACCGCCCGGCTGAGTGACTCACTTCTAACCAAGAGGATGTTACAAAGTTTTTTGACT
Source organism: Apodemus agrarius (assembly GCA_964023405.1). Lineage (NCBI taxonomy): Eukaryota > Metazoa > Chordata > Mammalia > Rodentia > Muridae > Apodemus > Apodemus agrarius. The sequence goes on from OZ030008.1 coordinate 20,809,345, forward strand.
GGTCAATAAAGAGTCAGCAGCCAATGGCTGGGCAGGGGACAGAGGCGGGACTTTTAGGATTCCTGGGCAAGAAACACAGGAGAAGGTGGTGGTGGTGGTGCACGTCTGTAATCCCAGCACTCTGGGAGGCAGAGGCAGGTGGATTTCTGAGTTCGAGGCCAGCCTGGTCTACAGAGTGAGTTCCAGGACAGCCAGGGCTATCCAGAGAAACCCTGTCTCGAAAAAACCAAATCCAAGAAACAAAAAACAAATGAACAAGAAACACAGGAGAGCGAGAAGAGAGTCTACCATGAGAGAGGCCTACGATGGACCACGCTATGAACGAGAAAGAGGGTGAAATGGTTGCAATGTAGGTGCAAAGTGAAAGCAGCCCCATGGGAGGGCTACCCAGAAGGAAACAGGGCAGCAAAGATAAAATACAGATTTAAAAAGTGTTGCCTCAGGAGTACCGGAGGGGAGTGTGTGCTAGCCGTGGGGAGGTCTGGAAGTATCCAGGCATTGAGCTAGTTAAGACGTATCAGATATAAAGGTTTCCAGGGCACGTCTTCTATTTGTGAATCCAGAGCTCTTGGGCGTGTGTAGAGCTGTGCATGCACCTGTTGGGAGCTTAGAGCGGACTTTAAATATCTACTGCTATATGGTTACTATGAAGAATGTACCCTGTAGGGCAGATTGTCATGCAGCAACAAATAATTGATAAGATTCACACTGCCTATGCTGAGGTTCCAGCTAGTTCATTCATTCATTCATTCATTCAGTTAATGAGAAAAGGTCTTATTCTGTAGTCCAACATTGCCTTCTCTTGCAACAGTTCTCCTGCCTCAGCTTGTACAAGTACTGAGATCACGGGCATGAACCACCACTGAGGCTGAGGCCTTAACTCTTCTATTCAGCACCATTCGAGGCTGCCTGTCATGGCTGCCCCCAGCAGACCTCAGTTGTTTCAATTGTTCAATCTCTCAGGAAGGAAAATGCTTAGCACTGGGTGGTGAGCGTAGCAGCAGGGTATGTCCTGAGAATGAGGGTAGGAGGGAGAAGGAGGTGAGCTGAAGAGAAACCACTGTTCAGCCACAGAGAGGGACAGAAGGGACAGTCTAGAGAGGCCAGCTGGGAACGATCCAGAAGATGGAAGGGTTTGGGAGGGGGTCTGTGATGGAAGTCACTGGGAAACCTAACGCCGTAGCTCAGGTTAGGATGTGGCCCTGATGGTCACGTATTTCCTCCACAGAGAGGTTGCTCTGAGGTCCCGATGAGGGCAGGCTTTCCTTTTTAAATTTTCAGAATAAATCTGTGGTACGACGTCTAATTTATATGCCTGAAGCTTGCCAGTTGTGGAGACTAGAACCTGCTGGCCAGCCAGATACCTCAGAGCACAGGACCACAGCAGGTACTTAGCCAGGAAACAAAAAGTATGATCCATCTAGGGATATTGCTAATGAGGAGGCGGGTTGCTGGAGTCAGCATGGGGGCACTTGCCTGGAGTCCCATCACACAGAAGGCAGAGGCGAAAGGATCATGGGCTCAGTGTCAGATTGGGCTGTGTATCAAGACCCTATCTCAAAAACAAATGCATAAGGGCTGGGGATATACTTCAGAAGTACAGCATTTGCCCAATGTACATGGAGAGATACAGAGACAGAGACAGAGACAGAGACAGAGACAGAGACAGAGCTAGGAAGGAAATTGTGATCTGTATATACTGTTTTCAGATCGCGCTCAACACCTGCTGAATGCCATTCAGTCCTCCCAGCTGTCCCGTGTGGAAGACACTATCACCTCCAGTGTTGCAGGATATGTGATCACACTGTGAGCCCTGAGATTGTGTTATTTTCTGCAAAAGCCTGTTTCGAGTCGTGGTGTGGCTCAGTCCTTAGTACACACATTGAATCCCAAACAATGAAGGTAAAGTACGTTTGTAGAAATAAGCACTCATGTTCGAAGGTGATGCCTGATTGAGTGGCAGACAAAGGGACGAATCAGAGAAAGATCTGACAGTATAGGATATACCCAACTCTCACAAGAACAGAGAGGAAGGAGAGGCTACTGAAGAGAGCAATGCAGGGAGGACGGTTGAACAGAGACAGGGTGCAGACAGAGAACAAGCTAGACACAGGTGAGGACAGAACAAGGCAGAGAAGGAGACAGAAGATTAGAACAGATTGCCAGAGTTGGTTTGAGACCAAGCAGAGCAAAAAGTCAGAGGCTGAGAGAGACGCCAGATTGACTCAGTCAGCTTGGAGAGGAGCTTGAGCTGGAACGGCTGAGTTGAACCAGCCAGCCAGAGTCCAGTATCAACTAGGAAGGGGTGAGCTTACTCAGCAGCAAGTCTCAGAGGCTGAAAACATTCTAGGCCTAGGTAAGATTGTACAGAGGCTAGAAGCTTCCAGGACTGCCTAGGCTAGCAGACAGAGGCAGTAAGGCTTGGTTGGAGACAACAATTCCTTCAAGCAAATAAAAGATAACTTTTACACTCCAGTTTACTAGAACGATTTAGCACATGTTTGGGTCAATGGCTGGGGTCATTGTGAAGTCGAAAGCATTTACTATCACGATCTGACCCCATTCTTCAGCGCTGAGCTCAGCAGGAGATCTGAGCAGGGATGTTTCTAACAGTAGTGGACAGGAAGCAGAGGTTAGAGCTCAGGGTTAAGTGAAAGAAACCCATCAGCAAATCTGAGGCCCCAAGTCAGCTCAAGGTGCAGTGAGGTTAGCCTATCAGTGCCAAGCCCTATCTACTGAACTGGAGCCCCTGGGCTCCCCGATGCCCGTGACCTGCCTAAGCCTAGGACAGTGACCAGACCTCGAAGTGGGGAATATCCATAGCCCTGCTTCAGTTTCCCACTTAGAGACAGCAGAGGCAGACCCTCCCCCCCAGTACTGAGCTTCCACTGTTGAGGGCCTGGAGTCAGGGACATCATCTCCTCAAGCTGCTGACAGTAAGAGCTGGTTTATATGGCACAGAGGAGGTTCTTCTAATGTGTGTTGACTGGATGGACTGACTGATGGATGGATAAATGGGCAGACACACGGATGAGTGGACACATGGATGGGGTGATGGAATGATGGGTAGAATCTGTTACAGTGACCTCAGGAAAAGGTGAATGAGAAGGGCCATGGTTTTTGAGGGCACAGGAGGCAGGGGATGGATGATACAAAGCAAGACCGTGTCTGTGAGTGGGCAAATGGCAGTCCTTGAGGAGAGGGTAGGCAGTGCCATGCCCCTGGTGAGAATGGCTGGACCCTGAGCCTTAATCTTCTATATTCCAGGAGCAACTGGGGGTCTGGAGCAGGCCTGAGGTCTCAAGTGTATAGGATTTCACCTTACCAGGAACCAGACACAATCCAGCCCCAGCTGCTCTTGGTTCTGGTACTCGCCCCCGACCCACCCTGCCTAGCCCGTCTCCTCACCAGTGTGGCTCCCTGGCCGTCTATCCAGTCGAGATCCTGGCCCGCTGCTATCATGCAGTGGATGTCTGAAATCATCTTCTGCTCAGGGGCTGCTCGCATCTCGTTGATCTTCTCCTGCGTGATGCCTGCAGAGAAGTGAGAGGTTACTCAAGAGCGTGGCGTCTGGGTCCCAGGCAGGGAGGAAGGGGTGCGCAGAGAGGGCACAGCTCCTGCTCCCCACAGTCTGCCAGTCACCCAGTGCACAAATATGGCCAAGATCTTTGTCCCCGGGTCTGTTGAACACAAACACTGTGGGCTAACTCACAGGTCAAGGCCCCGTCCCTCCTGGCACCTAGTAGGTCTCTTATTAGCATCACTCACTTATGCCTGTTGTTCTGCATGCTAAGTCGGAGCACCTGCCCGCTCGCCTCCAGTTGCCCCAATTGCTGCTCCGCCTCATTCTTTAGGAGCTGACCTATGTCACCTCCCCAGGAGGTGTCCACTGGCCACCCTTTTTGTCAAAGGTCTTTTGCTTTCCTTTCTGCCATACACACACTGTGTTTTCAGCACCATACATAATAGACAATGCATTCTCTCTTTTTTTTTAAGAATGACTAAATCAGTGAAGATACTAATTTCAAATAGAAACTTGGAGAAGAGCTTGAAGGACCCAGGAAGACTTTTGCTTTTTGTTTTCTGAGACAGGGTTAGCTCAGGCAGCCTCACACTCAGGACAATTCTCCTGCCTCTGCCTCCTACATGCTAGGATTATGGGCATGAGCCATTCCGGCCCCAGGGAGACCTGTTAGAGTCCAAATCTCAGGCTAACAAAAGCATGTCTGTTATTGGTGGTTATTGCCTTAAGGAGAGAACACAATGGCCCATTAACAACAACAGCAACAACAACAACAACAACAACAACAACAACAACAACAACAAAAGTAAGCCTCAGGGTCAAATTCCCTTGGGTAGAATTTGGGGCAATCTGTAACTTTGAAGGGATTAAAAAAAGTTACATGCCTACTTTGACTAACCTTTACATAATAGGTTAGTATTTCCTACCATCAGAACAAGTAGCAGCGTCCCATGAGCCTACGGCCAGGAGAGACTCAGGGTAAGTTCATACCACATCACGCAACCCTTGAAAGAATCAATGGCTTCTAGGTAAGCACATTTTAAGATATTTTGATAGCTCTGTTGAAAGATGACCCAGTCGACTTCCTTTAGATTCCAATGGCTTTATAACTTGGTTGCGGAGTCCACAGCGTCACCATGAAAGCGATTTTAAAACTTCCTACAGGAAATTAATGGGGGAAATGCGGGTGCCAGGGAGTAAGGAAGCCAAGTGGTTAGTGACCACAGAGATCCGGGGAGAACGGCTACAGGAGGACCAGGCAGGACCTCGGGCCACACCTACAGGTCTGGATTTAAGACCTTTTGCATGAGAGGGCACGTTGCAGGCATGCACGCAGGAAGCTGGGCCTGGCAGGTATCACTGTTACATGCACTTCCCTCTAAAGCTCACTACGAGCCAAGAACAGCCCACATCTTGTTTATCTGGGCCCCTGGCAGCCAGCTGGGCGCCTGGCACTGAGTAGCACCCCCAAATGTTCTTGACTTCTCCCCATGTTCCCAAATGGGGACGCGTCTTTATGGTGAGTGTTGACTGAATTGATTGTCACAGCTGACAAACAGGAGAGGAGGCCAGCTGAGGCCGCCCGCGTGTGTGGGTGACAGGGAGAACAATATCTCCCTCTGCGCGGCGTGTGTTCCAAGGCCCTTTCATGTCCCTGTCTTTTAACCATACAGATGACAATAGTAACAAGGGCCTGTCCCAGTTACTGGGGGCTGGGCACAAGGCCAGCAGGTAGAGAGCCAGCTAGTGTGCCGTTCCCATCCATTGCAACCACGCTTGCTGCAAGACCTCACTGTGCCCATGGTATAACACACTGCTCCCCCTTGCCTTGGTACGCCATGCAGGTCTCGATGACATCCAGGGTGGGTTCATCCTCGCAGAGGTCATATGGCATGTTTCCATCAGAGTTGACAGCAAGCAAGTCAGCCCCACTGCAGAGAAAGGGTCGAGTGAGAGCCAAGAAGGGGTGTCTGGGCTGGGCTGGCTGCTCCCATCACCTGGCTTCTCAACCACAGCCCCACTACACTCCCCAGCAGCCATGACCCACCAGGGCGTACCCCCACTAAGTGATACCCTTCCCTTCCCATTACATATCCCGGGAATGCAGCGTTTCCAAATCCCAGGGTCCCAGCAGGAAAGCACCAAGGTCTCAGATGAGCTCCATCAGCAGAAAGGTTACTTCCAGACAGATGGCAAAGCCCTCTTTCGTAACAATAATAGAAATGATATACACAGGAACAGGACTCTCACCCGCTACCTCTTCAAACCAGGCTAGATATAAGGCCCTTGCACACATTGTTGTAAGAAGTGTCCCTGGGGGGAAGCTACTGTGTGGCTCACCTCATTCAAGAGGGGGCAGTGACTCAGAAAGGCTCGATCACGTGTCTCAGGCCACACAGCTTGGATATGATAGGGTCAAGATGCAAACCCAGGTCTCTTAGGGGTCAGACATGTCCTATGTTCTGTGTCGTGTGTTATTCCATGTTCTATGCCAACCTTCGCCAGTATGCATATACCTTCTCTCTAAATCCCTTTACCCAAAGAGCTGGCCAAGACATGGGCAGAACAGAGCCCAGGGGACCCTGGAAGAACTGCCCCCCCTTCTTTAAACCAATGGTGCCTGTGATGGATAATCTGATATGGCCTAGAAACCACCTGGGCAGAGTCTCAGTGAAGCACGGTGTAGATCAGGTTGGCCCGTGGGCGTGTCTATGGGGGAGAGCCTTGATTGCTTTAATGGACACTGGGAGACTCAGCCCAAAGTGAGCGGCGCCCATCCTGGGTTTTGGGCCCAGGCCTGTGTAGAGAATGCTAACTCAGAGTGTGCTGGCCTGTGTTCGAACTCCAAGAGTGCTAAGCCATCTGCGCAGTCACTCTCTCTGCCCTTGAGCGTTGTGACTAGCTGCTTTGTGTTCCTGCCTTGATTTCCCACAAGGAAGGACTATAACCTGGAACTGTAGGCCACGGCACAGCTCCGTTCTCCCCTAAGTTGTGCTCTGCCCGAGTATTTATCCCAGCAACGGAGTTGAGAGTGGTACCCAGGTATGGCTGTAGGGCTCTCTAGGGCAGAAATCCCTGGGGAGCCATGAACATGATATGCAGCCCCGTGGATTTTCTCCACCACCCTGAAAGAACCCAGGAGGCTGGAAACGTGTATTTTACACGCATGCCTCAGGTGGTTCCAATACAGACCAGCAGGAAAATACATGAATCCACCATTTCCCCCTGACCTCAGGGACCTCCCGGGAGGCAGCTGATGGGTCTCTGATGCTCTGCCAATTCCTGTTCGAGTGGTCACCTGCTCTCCATGCCTCGCCCCTGAACTCAGATGCTGTCAGTCTCTGGGACCCCACCCACTGGCCCCACTTTCCTAGCCCTCGAGCCCAGTGCCTGGCATAGGACCTCAGGATGTAAAATGGGTAGGTAACAAGGAAGACATTAGAAAAATCCCTTTAAAAATTGAAAAATAGTTATCCCAGAGCCCAGCAACCCCACATCTGGGTATATTTCCAAATGAGTGGGAAGCAGAGCCTTGTCCACAGTACCGCTGTGCACGGCAGGCAAAGGGTCGCAGCAGCCAGCGTCCATCGACGGACCAATGGATAAACCAGCGTCCATCGATGGGCCAATGGATACACAGTCTGTCTCTGAGCCCTCTGCAGCATGGATGAACCTTGAGGACGCTGTGCTAAGCGAGATACTCCACTCATGAAAAGATAAGCATTGCTTGCACTTAAATGGGCTGCTGGTACGGGGCGGGGTGGGGGAGGGGAGAAGAGTAGTCTGGGGGTGAGGGCGGGGTGGGCATAGACGGCGGTGGGAGGAGCCATCCTAGTCAATAGTTGTGGGCTGTGCGAGGTGACATGAGTTGCAGAGATGGATGGTGGTGACATTTCTCAACAAGGGGGACAGCATGGGCTGCACCCCCCCCCGAAAATGGACAGAAATGTAAAGCGTACACCATTGGCATTGGGGCACAAGAACCGTAAAAAAGAGTAAAAGTTGTAAAAGAAAGAGACAGCATCGAAAAGTTCGAGTGGTCGGGAGTGATGGAGAGAGAAAGCAGTAAAGAGACAGAGATAGAGAAGGGGAGTTTGGGGAGGAAGATAGAGCCAAGAAGAGTGATGGTCAGGGAGATGGAGGGGGTTTGGGAGATTGGGAAGGAGGGCGAGGAGGAGGACTAATGTGCATGGAGATGCCACTGCGGCGGGGGCACAGGCTGCCCCAGGAGGGGCGGGCACGTACTACTGCACGAGGATCTTCACCAGGTTGATGTGGCCGCAGGTGGCTGCCGCGTGCAAGGGCGTCCACAGCTCGTTGTCCTTGGCGTTCACGTTCGCACCGTGGGAGAGCAGCAGCTTGACAATCTCCTCGAAGTTGTCAATGCAGCACTGGGAGGGACGAGGAGGCAGAGTGAGGGTGGCGGCTGTGTCCTGGCCGGGACGCATCTCACACACGCCCCACAAGACATCCCGAGAAGGACAGCCAAGCCTGAGTTTGAACCCAGCTGCACTGCTTCTGCGTTGTAAGTTCTGCCCAGGACTTTGGGCAAGGTACTTTATTTACCTCTTAGAGATGTTAATAACGAGAAACATAAAAATAGCCCCAGCAAATGGCCCAGTCAGCTATAAAGTGTTTTTTATGAGTGTTATTGGGGCTGTATACAATTTGAATGAGCTTTTAAAACCCCTGACAGCTTTCTCTAGGCGACATCTTAAGGGGACTCTTAACTCATCCTTCAGTTCAAACAGGATTGCTCAGGTGTGTTTGGGGTCTCTGCCCACACCCTCCTTTGGGGGTGGCCGTCTCCAAGGTATGGCCCTGCATCCCTGTTTGAGATCTGGGAATACAAATGTCACTGAAGTCCCCAAGTGACTGAGACTCCTCCCAGCGGGTTCTGGGGGCTCCGGCACAGACCCTTACAGAGATAGCCTGTTTGTGCTCAGACCTGGATAGAGCTGTGGGCATAGGTGATGAACCCCAGTCAGGTGGGAGGGTCCAATCCTGCAGCTCCCCCAAGGGAACACCAGTTCCAGGGACAGGGAGTGAAAGGCTCACCACGGGACGCAGCCTCATCCAGGGACAACAGAGGTGGGGACAGATGTATCAAGGGACGTGAGCTCACCCCTGCTGTCCAGGTAAGCTAAGTTTGGTTTTCAGGGTAACAGGAAGGAGTGTGTGTGTGTGTGTTGTGCATCCAAGTGCAATACACATGCTTGTGCAAGGGCACATACCCACATTGAGAGGGGCAGAGAGAGGCTATGTTGAAATCACCTAGTTAAGGGATAGTGGCCAACAGAAAGATCAGGGGTTCCTATGTAAGCCCATTGACCCCAGGTAGGTATGGGTGGGGACACTACCACAGCCCCAAGTATTTCCCCAGCCAGCCAGGGCTCTGCCCCAGCAGAACACGCAGGAAAGGAGCACCCATGTACACAGATGGTGCCACAGAGCCAGTTCTTTCTACCAGCTGGTCTAGCATGGCTAGGTCTGAAGGGGCTTTTCTGGACAGACAGAAAAAGATCAGCCCATTAGGGCTTTAATTGCCTCCTGGGCCAGGAGAACTATGCAGTAGCACAATATCACCAGTAGAGGGAGACACAGGCACTGGAGCCAGGCATTGGTAGAAGGGAACAAAGTAGTCCCCAGGAGTAAGGAGACAGGACCAGGGGATTGCATACCCAGGGCTGCGGAGGCTTGTGGGGGTGATCCCAGGGCTGGTGCAGGGGTGTCTATGAGGACGAGTGGTATGTGTGTGGGGGAGGGAGAGCAGGCCCTGCAGTCACCATGGAACTGCAGTGAGAAATGGCACCTGCGGTTGGCTGACTTTGCCTGCCTCCCCTCTTCCCACACCCACTAGAGAGCCAGCTGAGTGTGTGTGTCCATCCCGCTGCTCAGCACGTGCTGCGTCTCCTGCGCCTCCAGACGCCCTCTGCCTTACGTATCTAGTCTTGCAGCGTGACCTCTGCACATCTCAGAGGTTCCCCTTGTCCAAGAGAAGCCGCCCTGAGCTTCCCGGCTAGCCTTCAGAGGCGCTGCGGGTATGTCCCTGCCGTCCCTGTTGTATATGCACAGCTGGGAAGTCTTCGTTCTCAGCAGTAAGGGCTGATGCTTTAGGAGACCTACAGAGCCAGGCGCTAGGCAGTGCTCCGGCCATCCACTGCTGCGTTTAAACCTCAAAACAAGCCTGGGGGCGGGGGCGCTCTCCTCCCCACTGGATTATAGATTCATTCAAGATTACATCATCAACATCTCAGTACTAGGGAGGTGAGGCGGTAGGAACATAGTCCAAGGCTAGCCAATGGGGCATAGCAAGATCACACAAAAGTTAATCAAATAAGAAAGGAAGGAAGGAAGGAAGGAAGGAAGGAAGGAAGGAAGGAAGGAAGGAGGGAGGGAGGGAGAGAGAGAAAGAGGGGGGAGAGACAGAAAGAAAGAGAGAAAGAGAGAAAGAGAGAAAGAAAGAAGGAAGGAAGGAAGGGAGGGAGGGAGGGATGGAGGGAGGGAGGAAGGAAGGAAAGACAGACAGACACAGGGTACTGCATAATAACAGAATCTATAAAGTCCAAACAGCCTGACTCCAAAGGTCCCAATCCCAACCTGGCCAGTCCTGCTTCCTCTATGCCTCTAATTTCTCCCTTACACTCAAACTTGCAAAGCTGAGCAGCGTTCCCGCGCCTCTGTGGGTGTCCTCTCTGCTCTAAACGCTGTTCCTTTTCTTTCTGACACACTCTTACTCACATGCATGCAATGCCCAGACTCATAAGCTCTTACTTCAAGTCCCAGCTCAGGCGTCATTCCTCTCGGAAGCTTGTGTGCCACCTCTCCTTTGAGGCAAGCCACCAGCTTCGAGCTTCAAGCTGCGCAGAGACCCCTGCGTCCACCCTGTGAACGCTGACTGACCGCGCAGCGTCACCCCAGCTGTTATTTCTAGGCCTCCGGTCTCATCACTCCACACAGTCTGTAAGCAGGGCCGCTTCCTAACTCCCTGTCTCTAACCTGATACAAGAGCCGGTGAGCAAAGGGACTGTTGAATGACCGAGACTGAGAGCCTGTGGGCCAGCGTGGGCAGATGCCTCCTAAGGACCAAAGCGGAGCCCAAGGTGAGTGTGGTGGTGGTGGGGCACTGGGGGGCGGGGAGGGCATTAGGGGAGAGGTCTACACAGCTAAGCTCAGACTCTGGGCAGTTCCCTCTCCCTGTGTGCTCCCAGAGGCTCAGTGTCCCTCATCCCCAAGAAAAGCTGGACCTGTGAAAGTCATCTGATCAGCAAGGAGGAAGAGGAGGTAGGGTCATGAGGAATGGAAGGAACCCCAAACTCAAGGGAGGGCCCCCAAAAGTTCATGAAGGCAAAGATAGCACCCAGAGAGAGCCCTGGCACTCCTGTAACCACGCTTCCAGACAGACAAGGCTACGGCTGTGAGCCCTGGCTCTGCCATGATTCACCTTTGACCTAGAACCCAGAGATCTCACATCCAAAATGGCCCATCTGCATTTACATTCACTAAAATTAAATAAGAGTTAGAATCCAGTTCTTGTGACATTAACCACAGAACTCTGTGGCTACTGTGCTGGTTCATACAGACACATGGAACAATTCTTCCCATCTTTGTGAAAAGGTCTACAGAATAGAGCTGCCCCCAGCCTCAGTTTTTTGAGATGTAAAACAGAATAACAGTGTTTCAGAGGGTGGCTATGAAGATCCAAATGAGAGATACCACTGAAAATGCTTTGTGAAGTAGGCAGATGATAAACTATAACCATAAATATTTTTAAAAGGTTTATGTATTTACTATGTATATACGACAAACTATAATCATAACTTAAATCTCTCTCTCTCTTTTTTAAAGATTTATGTATTTACTATGTATACACTGTTCTATCTACATGTTTGCCTGCAACCAGAAGAGGGCACCAGATCCCATTACAGATGGTTCTGAGCCACCATGCGGTTGCCGGGAATTGAACTCAACCTCTGGAAGAGCAGTCAGTGCTCTTAACCTCTGAGCTCTCTCTCTCTCTCTCTCTCTCTCTCTCTCTCTCTCTCTCTCTCTCTCTCTCTCTCTCTTTCTCTCTCTCTCTCTTTCTCTCTCTCCAGTCCCATAATTCAAGTCTTTTCAAAGAAGATGATTAAAAACCCTTTAATTATGTGCGTACGTTTGTGTGTATGTAGGCATACACATGTATGTGTGCAGGTGCTCATGGAGGCCAGCAGAGGGCGTCAGATGCCCTGGCGCTGGCGTTACAGGCGGTTGTGGGCCTAACCCAGGAGCTAGGAACTGGACTCTGGGCCTCTGCAAGAGCAGTATGTGCCCTTAGCTGCAGAGCCCTCTCGCCAGGCGGATTGCTGCATCGCTTCTGGTGAGTGTGCCGAAGGTTTTACAGCGGCTCACTCAATCCTCTCTGCAACCCAAGGAGATGGAGACTATTGCTCTTTCCCAGGAGAGGAAACTGAGGCACAGAGAGCTTGAGGAACTTGTCCAAGGAACTTGACCAAGTGAGTGACAGTTGCAGGCCTCAGATCCAACTCCACCCTTACGGCTATCCTCCCACTAGGCCTCTGGCTAGTGAGTACTGCCCCGCCTCAGTGGTTGTCTTTTAGGTCTCAAATCCAGGGTAGACTGAGGATCTTGCCTCTGGAGCATCCTCAGAAGCTGGAATCTTTTTGGGTGGCGGGGAGGGTTTCCTTAGGTAAGAGCCAGTGAGGTTACTGAGGCAGTTGCCTAAGTGTGGGCGCCTGAGGCCCTGGAGGACAGGAAGGACCAAGAGTACGTGCGGACAGCCCTCAGGCTCAGAGCTGAACGCTGTGGGCGGGGCTTTGTCCCAGCACCTTATGGGTAGATCTCTGTGGCTTGTCTCTATCCATGGGGTACCAGCTGCCTGGTTTCTCCCCACCAGGCTACCCGCAAGTCTGTCTGCTCAGAAACTCAGGCAACGGGCACAGGGACGGGTCAGGTGTGGCCTCTCACTGATTCAGTGTGAACCTGTTGAGTGCCTACTGTCTGCAGGCATGGGGAAAGATGCTGGACCCCAACGACGGACAGAAGGTGCAGGCTGCGACGTGGTAAGGCTCGGCTTCCGGGATGAGGCCATCTCAGAGGGTCGCACTAGTGCTGAACACAGGAGGGGATGGGTCGCTTGGAGGAAGAGAGCGCCTCTGTCACTGCCCAGCTCTCAAGCTCTCCCTGGGGACAGGAGCTACTGAGTGAGCACATGGACAATGGAGGATGACAGGGAGGAGCCCACTGTGGAGGACCTGACAGGCCGGGACCAGGCCTAGGGGTGGGGGAGGAGCAGAGACTCCAGGGCCTTGTGCAGAACAGCCGGGGTGTATTCTTTACCCTCAGCATCAGGAAGGAGACACAACAGAGCTTTGAACTAGAGCAAACTTTCGGCTTTTGGAGAAAGAATTCCGGCAGGACCGACCCTTGGAGGCTACAGGCTGGCCGTGGAAGACAAGGCTCCCATGTGGGTGGTGACAGCCAAGGCTGTCCCTGGGCAGGGAGGGATGTCACCACACTCCCTCGGAAAGGACACGTGTTTGATACCCCCCGCTTCATGGCCGTAGGTCTTGGCCATGTGACCTCAGACAACAAAACAGTCACTCAGCTCTGTCCTCAGGGCGAGTGGGATGTCCTGGTGGCTGTGAATACTCTCTGTCCATTCTCAACTTCTACACGAATCTTCTCAGCTGCCCGTGAGGACACGGGAACAAAGAGTCCCTGTCCCCGGAGCCTGACGCTGCATGTGTGTGTATGTGCACCCAGGAGCGCTGAGGACGGCCTGTGACAGACACAGGCATCTCCCAAGGACAAAAGTCTGTCAGCTGGGCTCTCTGTGGCCCTGTCTCATAGCCCATCCTCCCTGAGGGTTTGGGGAACGAGTCATCAGGGAGCAGAGAGGCCAGGGGACCCCAGAATGGCCCGCTTACCTGGTGCAAGGCTGTGAGTCCATCCTCGTTACACAAATCAGGGCTGACCTTGTTCTTCAGGAAGTAGCGCACTGCAAGGGCAAAGGACAGGAGTGAGGCTACTGTCACTCACTTGTGGGAACCCAGGGAGACCCGCCCTCCTCCGGACCCCACCGTGAATGCTCTTACTTATTCCCAACAGAAGGGTGATGAGGTGTTGACAGCACGCCCCATTTCACAGATGAGGAAACTGAGGCACAGAATGGGTGACACATACAATTGCTGACAACTGTCCCGTCTTCCTCAGCGCCAGTCACTGATCTGAGCACTGTGGGGCTTTGTTTTTGGCGGTGCTGGGGATGGCGGCTTGTGCGTGCCAAGCAAGTGCCTCTACTGCTGAGCTACAGCTCTGCCCATTTTTATTTTGAGAGAAAGTCTTCCTAAGTAGCCCAGGCTAGACCGTAACTAGCTATGTAGCCCAAGAAGATCTCAAATGTATAATTCTCCTGCCTCACCTTCACTCCAGAAGAGCTGACTCACCAGAGGTGCCACTACTCCTGGCTGAGCTGAGAGGTTGGCATGAGTTGTCAACTATGAAGTACTTTTTTGTCCCTAAAACCTATACCCTGGAGTCTTAACGACAGGGCAACCTTGACCAACACACATCCATTTTGCTGCCTCAGTTTTCTCATCTGTAAAATGGGAATGATGTTGACTCTACCTCATATGGAGTCATAATATCTTGTTGATCCATGTCAGGGGCTCAGCATCAGGTCTGTGCTCAGTGCATGGTTCTGTAAGTGTCTCTGGCCATGCCTGGTTTTAACAGCATAGCTGTATCCTGCACACACGATGGCGTACCAATGGGTGTCAAATGCCTTCTTTGGATCTACTGAGCCTTTAGGAAGTGGGATAGAGGCTTTACTACCACCTGTCCTAGACTTTAGATGCCCACATGCCCATCATGCACATGTATATACACATATATGTGTATGTGTGTGTGTATATATGTGTGCTTGCACGAGTACGTGTGTGCATGCCTGTGTGTGCATGTGTTCCGAGGTAGTGGGTAGATACAGGAAGTGAGAAAACCAGAGTGTACAAATAGCATTAGAGAGCCCCCTTCCCATCTCTTCGGTGTCCTTTCTCCTCACCCTGTCCCATCCAGGGTCTCAATGTCAGCTGGAAGTCATGTGCAAAGCGTAAAAAAAAAAAACAAAAAACAAAAACAAAAACACCCCAAGAAGCTGGCCTGTCTGTCAGCCTGCATGGCCGCACCCTGCTCAGCACAGAGGGATTCCCTCTGTCCCTCTCCATGGAGGGGGCTACCACAGGGCCGACAGCAGGTCCCACTGGAGTCCACAGCTCTCTCTCTCTCTGGACCATCTACTGTCTAATGGGCACTAGGAAGGCTGCGCTGGCTCCAGCTTTCCTAGGCTGAACACTGAGTAGGCAAGTGGAATTCTGGGCCAGAGGACTGGATGGAGGGCGATTGCCCGAGGACGGGTAGACAAGCCAGATATACAAGCTGCTTTGTAGAAAGGGCCACTGTCATGGTGCTGACGAAGAGAGGCATGGGACCCCGCAAGTGGGGAGGAGCAGGCTGACCATGCCCTGTTGAGCCGTCTCACACCCCGCTCCCATGAGACAAGGTCATATGCCAAACACCCAAGGTAGCCACTGTTTCCTGCCGGTAACTCATGTCGCCAGGCAGGGCTGAGAAAGCCTCCTCAGTAATGTGGAGGGAGCCGGTTAGGAGGGAGCTGTGGTACACGGCAGGACAGCTGTCAATCGACAGCCTCAAAGGTGCCAGGGGAAAGGCAGGGATGGACACTGGGACAGCCTTCGAGTGTCAGGGGGAGGGGCTGGCACAGCCGCTCAGCTCCATCCTCGCAGACCCTTCCCCTAGACCACAGCCCACTGCACCTCGGGCTCAGCAGGGACAGGAACCTGTGCGAAGGGGAAGTTGAGGCCTCACCTCGGCAAGAAAATGTCTCGGGTAGACCTGCCCAAGACACACTGCTATGGTGGCACATGTGTGACAGGGCTTTGCCCAGTCCCAGCCAGATCGTTCAGCTGCTTGTCCCCTACGGAGCCACATCTGGCTGCCGTGGCTATTTAAATCGGAATTAATATGCAAGCAAAACGCAGGGCCCACCACTCTGCTCAGCAGCCAGATGTGGTACAAAGCGGAAAGAACGGAAGTTAAGCGTGCCTAGCTTCGCGGGGATTTCTAGGGGACAGTACAGCTTTCAGGCACTGCAAATGGAAATCGGCTTCCCTGCTTCCCCACTTCCCGGAGAACAGCATCCCCCGCCCTTGCCTTCCACGATACAATCCCACGGCTTGCAGGTCACTGTCTTGCTCCATTCCACGGGGCGCCATTCACATTGTGGCTTGGAGTCTTGAAGCTGTGCAGTGAGGGGCTTGGGAGCTAATCCTGTCTGTCTGTCCGCCTCTCCACTTTCATTTCTTAAGCTCCTAACATTTTCTGCAACTGTCATTTGTGTCAACTACAAGAGTCACACTTCCTCTGACCTCTGAGTTTCTGCAGAGCAGATTCTCATTGCATGGAAGACTCAATTATCTATCCATCCACCATATGTCCAGCAAGCCAGGCATCCATCCACCCATCCATCCATCCATCCATCCATCCATCCACCCATCCACCCATCCATCCATCCATCCATCCACCCACCCACCCATCCACCCACCCATCCGTCCATCCACCCATCCATCCACCCATCCATCCACCCATCCATCCACCTACCCACCCATCCATCGATCCATCCATTGATCCATCCATCCATCCATCCATCCATCCATCCATCCATCCATCTATCCACCCATCCACCCACCCATCCATCCATCCATCCATCCATCAATCCATCCATCCACTCATCCATCCACCCACCCATCCATCCACCCACCCACCCATCCACCCATTCATCCACCCATCCATCCACCCACCCATCCATCCACCCACCCACCCATCCACCCACCCGCCCATCCATCCACCCATCCATCCACCCAACCATCCACCCATCCCTTCACCCATTCATTCACCACCCACCCATCCGTCCACCCATCCATCAACCACCCATCCATCCAACCACCCATTCATCCACCGATCCATCCACCCATCCATCCACCCATCCATCCACCCACCCATCCATCCACCCATCCATCCACCCATCCATCCATCCATCCACCCACCCAACCATCCACCCATCTATCCATCCACCCATCCATCCTCCCATCCATCTACCCACCCATCCATCCATTGATCCATCGATCCATCCATCCATCCACCCACCCATCCATCCACCCACCCACCCACTCATCCACCCACCCACCCACCCATCTATGCACCACCATCTAGGCACTCTCCCTAACAGGTCTCTAAGCATCTCACAGGTTAGCAGCAGGCATACTACACACATACATGTGCACACACATGTGTCCCACTCCTCATCCTTTAGGGCTCATTCGGACTCCCTGGCCTCTTCCTGCTACACACACTCATGAATCTCAGCATGTCATGGACAGCCATACCACACCCCCACCCACATAACTGGGTAATTATAGTTTCTGTATCTTTCTGCATGCTGAATTGTAGCCCAAGAAGGCAGGAATGTAGCCTGGTATTTGTGACTTTATTCCTAAGGCCTGACACACAATGAATCCTCAGGAACTCCTCCCTCCAGGACCTTGACATCCTTGGCGGTCCCCTAGCTCAGTTCAAAGACACAACCATGGGGCTGGAGAGCTGGTTCTGTGGTTAAAAAATAATGTACTGATCTTGCAGAGAACCCTGGTTCGGTTCCCAGCACCCATGTGGCAGCTCACAACTATCTGTAATTCCAGTTCCAGGGGATCCAGTGCTCACTCTCGTTCTCTCTCTCTCTCTCTCTCTCTCTCTCTCTCTCTCTCTCTCTCTCTGTCTCTCTCTTGGTTTTTCGAGACAGGGTTTCTCTGTGTAGCTCTGGCTGTCCTAGAACTCACTCTGTAGACCAGGCTGGCCTCGAACTCAGAAATCCGCCTGCCTCTGCCTCCCAAGTGCTGGGATTACAGGCATGCTCCACCACTACCCGGCCTTTAAAGATGTATTTATTTATTTATTTATTTATTTATTTATTATATGTAAGTACACTGTCGCTGTTTTCAGACACCTGAAGAGGACATCAGATCTCTTACAGATGGTTGTGAGCCACAATGTGGGTGCTAGGATTCGAACTCAGGACCTTTGGAAGAGCAATCAGTGCTCTAACCCGCTGAGCCATCTCTCCAGCCTCATCAGTGCTCTCTTTTAACCTTCTTGGGCAAAGGGCACGCATGGGGTGCACAGATGTAGGCAAGATGCCACACACACAAAATACAAATAAATAAATATGAAGAAAATACACACAGGCGATCCATCTTAGACCACTGCAGACGCCCTTGACCGCTAACCCAGGTAGACAGACATCTGTAACTTTAATATTTTCAAATCCTATTTTTTAATGACGGTTCTTAAACACTTTAACCTCCCTTGTAGCCCACCGTCCACCATAGGTAGTGGAAAAGGTTATAGGGGAAGTGGACCTGTTTAGAAAGGTTCTTTGGAGCAACTCCTGTGTGTGTTGTCAGGACATTAGCAGTTCAGTTCACAGGTGAGCAGATAGCGTCTCGATCCACTCGCTAACACGTGACAGTCCAGTTTGGTAGAGTCGGGTTAGCAACAGTGGCAACATGACCTAGCAGAGACAGCCAGGCCTCAGCCTCTGCTCAAGTCAGCAGGAGGGGCCAGCAGGAACACTAGGGGATGCTCTCAGCTGTGCCTCTCTCAGGGGAGCGAAGATCAGCGAAGACTCGAGACCCACAAGCGTGGCACAGCTAGGTGTACCAGCAAGCCCAGCTCTGTCTCCGTCACTCCATCAGGTCCTGTTTATACCCTCCACACATCGCGCGTCTTGCACGTGCCCTGCCTCAGCCCCTGCATCCAATCAGCCCAAGTTCTTGAAGTCCCGACAATGGAGCTCAACCACACAATGCAAGGCAGACCAACACGTGCGTGTTGTTAGCCAAGAGTCCTTCGTCACGTGACCTTTCTCGCGCTCGCTTTAGCAGCACATCCTCTCTCCTGTACCTGCTTTAATGAGACGTTCCTTCCCGAGTCTGCCTGAGTCCTTCCCCTGTGTTCACTGCAGGAAAACGCGTGTTTGCCCCAGCGAAACACCATCCAACACAACGGACCTCGAGGAAGCGTTAAGTTTGCACTTGAGACGTCACTACGACAGGAGGCTCTGCCCACACGCAGAGGCCTCCTACAGAGCTTGGTCACTTAGTAGGTGGGTCTAGCCCAGGGCTACTTGAGGAGATGATGGTAAAGCCGCTGAGGTAATTCATCTCCATCGTTGGCTGGATCTGGAATCGCCATGGAAGCACACCTCTGGCCACGTCTAGGAGGACATTTCCAGAGATGTTTAACTGAGTGAGGAAGACCCACTCTGAATGTGAATGGCACTATCTCATAGGCTGGGGTCCTGGGCTGAATAAAACAGAAAAAAAATAGCTGAGAGGCAGCAGCCATCACTCCCAGCTTTCTGACTGGGGATACAACCTGACCTGTCACCGCTCTCCTACCATCATGATCTCCCTTCCATGGCGGACTGTACCCTGGACCGGCAAGCCAACCTCTTCCTTCAATAGTTGCTTTTTTGGTCAGGTGTTCTTGTCACAGGGATGGGTAGTTACTAATATAGCCACTGACTACCCCAGGCGCAGCTTGTATCTGGGCTGGCAATGGTGTCCCGAGCCTGACAGATGGTTCTGGGGTGAGAGAAGTGGCCATCATGATCCTGTCCAGAAAGTGTTTCTAGAAGGTTCTGCTCGCATGAGCAGATTTGCATTGTCTAGAACGGAGGATGGCCCCGGGCTTCCTGTCCAGGAGACTCTGAGGCAGAAAATAAGCACCAGCTGCCAGCAGTAGCATCCACACAGTCATTATCGGGGGCTCTCTGCACCGGGTGGGAGCCCAAGCCATGTAATTACCCTGAAATCGGGCAGTTATTTTCATCCCAAGAAGTGGGACAGATCATCTCCAGCTCTAAGAAACCCTTAAGACCCACAAGCCAAGGCTGCCTCAGCAGCTCTCACTAGGAGACCAGAGTCTGGCTCAGAGCCCAGCTCCCCGGAGCCAAGTCCCGCCACCCAGCACACAGCCAGCTTCCCTTTCTCTGGGCTCATCAAGAAGGAGGATTCTGGGCTTGTCTGTCCAACGTCTTTTTGTCTTTTGAGGTGCTGGGACCTAGAAGCCAAGGCTCTACGACTCAGCTTCATGAACCAAGCTGGCAGCTGACCCAGGGACCCAGGGAATGCTCCTAAGGTTGACTGAACGTCAGATGACCTCGGGTCTCCACACAGGCACAAGAGCTCCAGGCTCCACAAACAGGACAGAAGAAACACTGTCTGTGCTCATCCCAGACACCAGAGCTGAGTGCCCCCTTAGACTGTGCAGCGCCCACGGCCTGTATCACATCCCTTGAGGCAAGGTCTGCAGATGCTTGTCTTTTTTTTTTTTTTTTTCCCAAGGCCCTGCAGTTTGCGGGTCCCCCATAGGGCAACCCTCTCATCCAACTATTTTCATCACAGTCTACGAAAAAGGAGTGCTTACAAGTTTCCCGTGGCTTGCTCAGCTAAACTAAGATCCTGCCTTTACCGTCCCAGGCTCACGTCTTACTCTATGAGCATCCTGAACAACCTGGGGAGGAAACTTGGGGTCTAAAGCTTGACAGGCGCTCAGGAAGCACAAAGAGAAGAGGGGACACGCTCTCTCCTCTAGCCAGCAGCCCCAGGCTCTCTCCTGGTTGCTGCTCTTGAGGCTGCTCCCTGCCTCAGGCCCAGGCTTCCAGGCTCAGCCATCAGCTCATCAGAGCGAACCATCTGGTCTCAAGTATGTGGTTAGCTGTGGCCTTTGGCCTTCAGGCCCTTAGCTATAAAATGGGGATCAAAGAAGGACTTTGTTTTAAGGGTGTTGTGAGGATTTAGGAAGAGAAGGTATACGTGCCACTATTACCAGTTACCAAGAGAATGAACACTGAAACTAACTGGTGAGCTGCACCTGGGTCCTACCTGGGCTGGGCACTGGGTGCTGGGGCTGTTTCCTTGGGCACCGAAAGTCACCCACAAGCTTTCAAGGAGGTCCTCAGAGATGGACGTGGCCTCTCTCCAAGGGGCTCTGACAAGTGCTAGTTAAAGACCAGAGAGGCCCCGGAGGGCACCCCTGCTCCCCAGTGGGCAGAACACCACCACGGAGATGGCATGAGGTGGCTCTGCTCCCCTCCCCCACATATCTTGCTCCTGGCGCGCGCGCGCGCGCGCGCGCGCGCGTACACACACACACACACACACACACACACACACACACTATACACCCACACCTCCCAGGCAATCTGGCTGGCATCTGGGCCAGCAAGGCCATCTGCTCTTTGCCTTTCCGGCTGCAAGGCTGGGCTGCACGGGGGGCCTTCTCTGGAGAAGGCTGGCAGCAGCTCTCTTCACAGGCTAACATCACCACTGACAAGCCTCTGTTCTCCTTTGACATTTTACCTATCTTGTTCCCCAGAAGCCACCGCTTGACCAAGCGCTGGTGAGTGACATGCAGGCTCAGGAGTGGGTCCCGCCCCTGCACCCCAGGACTGAGGCAAGGAGCTGCAGGGTCAGCCCACAGCAGGCCCAGAGCAGGCCCAAAGCAGGTGGACCTTGAGCAAGATGCATCTCCCCAAGGGCCACCTGCTGGTACCCAACCAGGTGACTTGGCAGGTGTGCTCATGAGCACCAATCACCCCCCCCCCGGTCTCTTCTCTTCTGCTGCTTCAGAGCGCTGTGTGGACCAGTCCTCACTTGGCTCTCCGAGTCCTACCTGTTCCCTCCCTGTTGCGGCCTTCTCCTGCTGCACTGACTTGGGTCTTCCTCAAACCAACCAAAGCTGGATCCCCCGGCCCCCAGCCTCCATCCGCTATCACCTGCATCTGAAACCTTCTTTCTTCCCACCCCAGGCCAGCAAATTCTTCCTCATCCTTCAGATTGCACCCGAATGCCCCACCCCCCGTGTGCCCTTCCACGCCGCAGGGGCCTCTCCTTCACGCCCCACACAGCTACTTGTCCCCAAGCCTTGGGCATCATCTCTCATGCTGTCTTACAGACATGAGGCTCCGCACGGAGGGTGACGCCATGGCCGGAAGCATCAGTGAGGGGTGAAGAGAGAGCGGGGAGCAAGTGTCCTCCCCTGGCATCCATTAGCCTCGTGAGAAGACCCGGAGGCTGGTCTCAGGGATCATCAGACCAACCTCACTTGGCCTACACTCGGGGCTGGCACCAAGTAGCCATCTTGTCTGCTCCCTAACACAATACTCTTCCCTCTATCTGATACTGGGCAGTACCTGTTGTGCAGAACCGTGTGTTCACTGGGAGTTTTCCAGACATCGCCTCAACCGGTCCTCACACCCCAGTTGGGAGGATTTGAGACCCATGGCTACTACTGTGCCTGTACAGATGGAAAGCTGAGACTGAGATTTGGGGTGTGTGAGACGACTTGCCCAAGTGGAAAAGGGAGGTGGGGGAGGCTTGATATTGGAAATAATTTTTTTATTGAAAAGATTGTTTTCTTCATCTTCATCATTATCATCATCACCATCAGCATAATCAACATTATTATTGTGGGTCTCTGTATATGTATGCGTGTGTTTGTGTACATGTGTGTATCTGTGTGTCTCTGTACAGTATGTGTCTGTGTATGAGAGAGAGAGGGGGGGACTGGAAGGGGCATAAATGCACCAGAGCGTGCATATAGAGGTCAAAGGACAACTCTGTGAGTTGGTTCTCTCCCTCTACCTTTACAGGGGTCCCAGGGATCAAACCCAGGTTGTTAGGTTGTGCAGCAGTCACCTCTACCCACTGAGCCATTTCATCATCCCAAAGCTTGGATTCGAACCCAGGCTCAGTCATCTCCAAAGCCTGCACACCGAACCGCTCTGCCCAAACACTGCCAAGTAAAAACCACGGAAGAGATGGCAAAGGGTGCACGGTAAGGTCAGAGCTGCTGCCACCGACAGAGCTCGGTGTTCTAGAACATCACCTGGAAAGAAGACAGATGATGACAGCAGTCACTGCTACAGCCTTGTTATTACCGTTTGCAAATGAGGTCCCCAGGCACGGAGGCTGACATTTAGCCTGAAGTCATGTGGCAAAAGGAGTGGTAGCTTTGCAGCGAGCTCCAACCCTCGGTGCATCCTCCTGCCGCCTCTCCATCCTGGGCGGACCCCATGCCGCCCTGAACCCCAAGCCCCTTGGCTTCCTCTCTCTACCTGTCCCTTGCCACCTATGGGAACTACACCTCCTGCCTGGAAAATCCTGCACACAGTGATCTGGTTTCCCCTCCTCAGTGTGCTAACGGGGCTGCAGTGGGTCCAACCCTCAGCCCAGCACATTCCGAAAGCAATGGTACCCTGGTCCTCATTCGACTGTGCCTCCAAACTCGCTCCACTGAGCAATGTCAGCTTTCCACCCACCACTGCTTGTCCCTGGAGCAGAAATTGCCAGAAATAGTTGCTTCCAGGGAATCATGGCTTCCTGGGGCTGGGGGCAGAGGCTCAGTCAAGTGGAATGGTGCTTCCTCAGTGACAGATTCATTAGAGACTCTTCCAACAGTTTCCTAGGGTTCTGGACTATGAGTGGGCCATGATGAAGCCCAGCCCAGAAAGATGCTGGCTTCTTTCAAAGTCACATCCCCAGGCCCAGGACTTAGTCCCTCTTCTCCCCTGGACATTAACTGTTCTAAAAGAGGAGGAACCAAAGTACAATTATCAGTGATCATATGGGGTAACTACAACTCCCACCCACCGTTCATAGGATATGAGAGGGTGGGTGCAGCTGCTTTGGAATAAATATCAAGTGACCACGTGATCATATGACCCAGCAATTTGGCACAAAGGGGCTGAGCCTGTGTGTCCACACAGAAACTCAAAGACATGGGCAGAATGAGGTAGTATATACCAATAACCCCAGCATTTGGGAAGACCATGATTTCCAGGCCAGCCAGAAGTACACACTGAAACTCTATCTCAAAAATCTAAACAAGACAAACTTACACACTCAAGGTTACAGTAGCACTGCTCTTAATAATCCAAAAGTATGAACAGCCTATGGGTCCTTCAACTAATGGATGGAGACATGGGATTCCAAGCAATGGAATATTATTCTGTCATCAAAAGAATCTGAAAGCATTGTGGTTGGCCAAAAGAGCTAGATAAAAAGACCTCATGTGACATGATCCTGTGTGCATGCCGGGAAATGTCCAGAACAGGCAGGTGCTCTGGGTGCAGCAGGGTTGAGGGTCAAGCAGGCACAATGAAGTGATTGCTAGAGGCCAGAGTTCCTCTTGGAGATGATGTGCAAGTGCCAGAACCAGGCAGTGATGCGAGCTGTAGCAGGCCTTGTACTAAAACCACAGAAGCCCATCTCAGAAACTCTGCATTCGGTGACAGGTGAGCCACACATCAGCTTAGAGAGGAGAGGGCTTCAACCATGCTTGAGAGTTCTGTGAAATCTCGGTAGCATCTACTCCCCTCATTACTGTACCCAGAAGGCAAAAGCAGGCCCAGTACTTAATACACAGAGATATACAAGACACTTGGTCTTCCATGAGCTTCCATGATGTGGCCTCTACCTACATCGCCTGACACCATCCCTCCAACCACCGTGGGCTCCTTTCAGGGCCATCCAGGCCTCACCATCTCTGTACCTCTGGGCCTTCAAGTCATATGCTGTTCCTTCAACTTACCTTTCTTAACCCCCCTCAACCTGTTAGTCGTCGCTGAGCCTCCCTTAGGTCCCTTCTTAAATGTCACCATGTCAGTGAGGACTCCCCTACTGCCACTTCCCAACCCCTGGCTCCCAGGCTGACCAGGTACCTTTCCAGTGTGCTGTTTCTGTCCAGTCCTGAGAACATAACGCTAGACTAAAGGTGTGTGTATGGGTCCTTGTCTTTGCATCCACCTCGGGGTGGATGGTGTAGGGGAGCTCTGGAGGCGGGTGGGGGGAGCCAGCCAGTCTTTGCTACTGTAATGAAGTTCAGACTTCCAGTCAATAACTGAATCTGTAAGGGAAAAGGCCCACACAGCCTCTGCCCACGTCTCGGCACTGATGGGAACCTTTGGTCATGAGTTCCTCCACCTTCCCCAGGCAAGGCCCCAGACTCTTCCGTCTCCGAGAGAAGGCTCATCTCATGACCTGTGCCAAGAGGCCCGTTTCTCTCTTGGCATCTCTAACCCCTCAATATAAACAGAAGACAGCCAGGGCCACCCCAGGCACATAGCTACGATCTGCTCTCCAGAACTTGTGTGTCCAGGATATGTGGCTATACTGGGCAAAACCTGTTGGCAGACATTAATATTGGCTACCAAATGCCTCTGGCAATGTGTAACTTTTACCTGGTGTCAGGGTTATGAAGGGAAAGGGACTGGATCTCCCTTAAAAGGTAATCGTGTTTGTCTTCTGCTATTGATTGATTGATTGATTGATTGATTGAAACAGACTCTTACATTGTATGCCAGACTAGATTTGAATTCATTTTGTAACCCAAGCTGGCTGGCTTTGAACCATTAAGCCCCCATTCCAAGGGCGTAGATGACAGTTGTGCTCTATGGTGCCTGGCTTTCTTGTCTGAAGAACCAGCTTGTGGAGTTCTCAGAAGTCTCTCAGAAACACTTGTTGAGTTGAGCAAATACACAAGCTTAATTTCCTTCTCTTCTAAAAGGCATACATGAAGATTCACCGTGAGCAGAGTGAAAGGTTTGCAGCTCACCCTTCTTGGAAATGTAAGTTCTCTCTGCACGGGGCAGGGCAGAGGGGGACTGCTAACATGTGAGAGAGCCTGCACCAGACCTCCTTGCGTGAGCAAACCACATCCACAAACACAGCAGGCATGGAGAACAGAGCTTCAAGTGTGGCCTGTGCAACCTGTCCATCCCCTCCTTCCCCCACTGCACCCCCACCCGTTAACTCCCCCTTAGGTATCTTGCTTCCTACAGCATTCAGTCTCCAAGTCCGACAGGGGGACCACGTAGTCCTCCAACACAAGCCCAGGGCTTTTCCCACCCCCACTGGGAACACAGATGACCCCAACATCACCATCTCCCAGATTCCTCACTGGCTCCATCCCAGATGCCACCCACGTCCCCTAGAAGCTGCTCAGCAGAAACTGTCTTTCTACTCTACGCCCTCTGCAGAACCTCTAGCTGGCTGCTTGGGAGCTCTCCAAGGTTCTGCACCGCCTCTCCATCCTGTCTCCCCAGACACCCCCCACTTTCAATCCTCTTTCCCAGCCTCCCTTTGCTCCCCCAGTCCCTCTCTCTGAGCACATGTCTCTTTCCATCTCTTCTGGGTTTTTTAAATAGTCCAATTATTTCATATCTCCAGGCAAGGACTACATAAAAATACTCCCAACCTTCCAGGTATGAGACACAGACAACTAGACCCTGCTATGGCCTCTTGGACACCCTAACAGCTAGCACAGGTTGATTACTTTCCAAGCAAGCGACACCTCGCTAAGATGTTATTTCCCCAGTCATTCTGTAGAACGACCCTATAACTTGGGGCGGCAATCAGCCCATTCAACAGAGAACGGACATGATGTGTCCGAGCTTGTTTTGCTAGGAAGTACTGAGAGTCATTTTAGGCTGGCTGATTCCATGTGTAACTGACGCCAATCCCCCAAACCTAAGAGGTAAAGACAGGAGCTGGGACTGTGAGATGGTCTACTTCTAGAGATCTCAAGTTTAGTTCCCAGCACCCATTATAGAGCTGCTCACACACACACACACACACACACACACAGAATTTTAGTTTTTTAAAAAGCCAGGCACAGTGGCATATACTTGTTATCCCAAAATTTAAGAAGCAGAGATAAGTAGTTCTCTGGTGCATATTAGCCAGTCAGCCCAGTCCAATAGGTGAGCCCCGGGCCCATGATGGACCTTGTCGCAAAAACAAGGTGGATTGGGGCTGGAGAAATGACTCAGTAGTTAAGAGCACTTGTTCTTTCAGAGGACAGGGGTTCAATTTCCCAGGACCCACATGGTCACGATGGTCAGGGATCTGACATCTTCTTCTAGTTCCTGTAGGCACCAGGCGTGCACATGCATGACGCACATATATAAATGCAGGCAAGACATTCGTACACATAATAAATCTAAAACAAACAAACGAACAACCACGGTGGCCATCTCCTGAAGAACAAGGCCTGAGGTTGCCCTCTGACCTCTACATGCAAGTGCGTGCATGCACGCGCATGTGCACACGCTCACAGACACACCACACATCTCACTGAAGTCACATAAAGAAGGAAGAAACAATGAAGCTCAAGTACATGAAAGCGTGGGACAAGGTGACTCCAAGCCAGATGTCTATACAAATGCTTTCCTCCCCTCTACTCTAAAGATTTGCTCTGCTAAGAAAGAAAAATGCTCAGTGTATGATGGAAACAAGGAGCACTGGTATAAACACAACAACAGAGAGGCTAAAAATAAGGAACGTTCCAGTCTAAAACCGGCAGATGCAAACATTGAGAAAGAGGGGGCAGAGACATTACTATGACGCAGAGTGGAATTCTGGGAAAATAAGGAGGCAACAAAGTTGAGGTGGATCAAAACAGACACTACAGGACGACAGGGTCTCTCGTTGTGTTTTATGGAGGCAAAGTTAAGTTCAAACCAGAAAGCAGAGCAATGGTGGCCTAGGGCCAGGGATGGGGACATGAGTCCTATCAGTTAGAGGGACTCTGAAATGCAGTCAGTCAGGAGAGTGAAACCCAGCAAGGCAGAAACTGTTAGAAGTCAAAAGCATGGCTCTGTTAGGAGCCCTCAGCAGACACACACTCTGAAGAAAAGATTTGAGAATGGGACTGGAGAGATGGCCTGGTCACTAAGAGCAGAGGACCCAAGCTTAGTCCTTAGCCTCCACATCAGGGAGCTCACGGCCAGCTGTGACCCCAGCTGTAACCCCAGCTGCAGGGCATCTGATGCCCTCCTCTTTACTCTGCAAGCATTGGCACACGTGAGCGCACCTATACCCAAACATGCACGAATACACAGGATTAAAAATAAAAACAAAGCCAGGCAGTGGTGACGCACGCCTGTAATCCCAGCACTTGGGAGGCAGAGTCAGGCGGATTTCTGAGTTCAAGGCCAGCCTGGTCTACCGAGGGAGTTCCAGGACAGCCAGGACTACACATAGACACCCTGTCTCGAAAAACCAAAATAAATAAATAAATAAATAAATAAATAATCTGTTAAAAAAAAAAAGTAGGGCCAAAGAGATGGCTCAGTGGTTAAGAGCACTGACTACTCTTCCAAAGGTCCTGAGTTCAATTCCCAGCATCCACATGGTGGCTCACAACCATCTGTGATGGGATCCGATGCCTTCGTCTGGTGCGTCTGAGGACAGTGAAAGCACACTCACGTACAGCAGAGAGAGAGAGAGAGAGAGAGAGAGAGAGAGAGAGAAGGGGAGGGGAGGGGAGGGGAGGGGGAGAAAGGAAGGATACTCTATACAACAAAGAAAGAGAGAGAGAGAGAGAGAGAGAGAGAGAGAAAGAAAGAAAAAAAGAAAGAAAGAAAGAAAGAAAGAAAGAAAGAAAGAAAGAAAAATAAGATTAGAGAATAGCCAGATATGGGGCCAGTGGGATGACTCAGCGGCTGAGGGGATTGCCACCAAGCCTGATGGCCTATTTGATTCTGGGACCCACATGGTGGAAGGAGAGAGCTGATTCAAAAGTGCTGTGCTCTGACTGCGACGGGTCCACAGCATATTTACACACACCCCACACACAATGAATAAATACATAAATATCAAAAGCTATAAAAAGAAAGCAAACAGCCAGAGGTGGGCAGACCGGTCTGCCCACAGCAGTGCTGATTGCCCACACTGTTTATGATCGGGCCCCACGGAAGCGATCCACACGTCTAAACAATTGGACATCTACACCACAGTGTGTGGCACATCATCTGGCGGGAGATTCTGAGCTGGTGTCTGAGAGGCTTTGAGTAGTCTAGGAACACACTGACACGCGACAGAGTGGTAACAGAATGGGCGACCTCGCCAACACACATGGCAAGGTCTCGGCTGGAAAAGATAGCAGCTCGTGGTTCACACATCCACACACTCATCGCTGGAAAAACTGAAGACACAAGTTCACCTGTGAGTGTATGCTATGGCTGCCAGTGGGTTTGGTTTTTTTTTTTTTTTTTTCTTAAATATTTTGAGATCTGTGGGTTCAGTCTTTAGCGTCAGAAAATTTCATTTTCACTAAGTGATGAGAACCGTCCACGGAGTAGACAAGTCCTGAGGGTCACTGCTGTTACACAGTGCTAGAGGAGAAATGGCATTTTGTGCCGGTCCCTCAAAGGACAAGGCAGGGATGAGACTTCTGTGTTGGGCAGGAAAATCAACAGCAGTGACAAGGAAGGAAAGAAGGAAGGAAGGAAGGAAGGAAGGAAGGAAGGAAGGAAGGAAGGAAGGAAAGAAAGGAAGAAAGACTAATAATATGTTTGTATAGTGCAGGAGTCAACTTGTTTTGGCAAGCTCAAACTAGGCCTGCAAAAATACCAACTGAAAGTTAAGAATGAGGACCCACCCACCCACCCACCCACCCCCCCACCCACCCACCCCTGCCCAGAGGGTTCAGTTGAACACTCAAGAGTCTGGGCAAGAGGATTAGGAGTTGAAGGCCAGCCTAGGCTACGTAGTAACTTCAAGACCAGTGAACCTACCCGGGGAAACCCTCTCTGAAATAAAACAACAAAAAACAAAGAATGATCTCTCTCCCGCCCTCCTTCCCCTCCCCTCCCCCCCTGTGTGTGTGTGTGTGTGTGTGTGTGTGTGTGTCCGTCCGTCCATCTGGCCTTCTGTCTGTCTGTCTGTGCATGTGTGGTAGCCAGAGAACACCTCAACTGTCCCTCCTCAGTTGTCCCTTTAGTTTTCTTGAGACAGGGACTGGCCTGGGACTCTTCTGTTAAGCTAGGCTCTCTGGCTAACAGAGAGGGAATGTGTCTTTGCCAAAGCCAAGATTATAAGCGCCTGCTACCATGCCCAGCTTTCTAAAGGGGGCTCTGTCGATAAGACTCGGGTCTCCCTGTCTGCAAGGCAAATGCTTTACTGACTGAGCTATCTGCCTAGTTCCAGGTTGCTACTTTCGAAGCGGCTGAAAACCGACAAAGACAGAGTACTGCGTGATGCAAGAGCCATCCGAGAGTCCCTGCCGAGAGCTAGCTGGAGCCAGTGCTCCTGCTTCTCCTTGCCTTCTGGGGCTTCTCCACCTCAGCGGCAGGGCTCAGGTGTGAGAGACTGCATGGCACACACAGCCTAAAATATTTTTCACAAGGTCCTTTAGAAGCACTTCGTTGATTCCAAGAGCCAGGCTTTGCAACTAACAAAACAAATCCAAAGCCACGGTCTAATCTCTCACATACAATAACGGTCTCCCGGTTCCAAGTAGGTGGAGAGGAATCGGTTGTCTGTCCCAGGTGAACCTAAGATGGAGGCCAGGCAGGCAGAGGTGGCCCAGCCTTGCGGACTGCTGGGTTCAAGGGTCTCTGCTTCCACTTGCCTTTGTCACCCACGTCTCTACCCCAGGTCCCCTCACCAGTCTCTCTTCTCGGCAGCAGCTGTGTTTCCTATCAAGAGCAGGGTTTTCTGAAAGCTAGCTAGCTCAGCCGCAGCTGCAGGGGACAGCTTCCTGTTTGCCGGCTGGGGGTGGGGGTGGGGGTGGGGGTGGGGTGGGCGTGGTTGTTCGCGGGGGGTGGGGGTGGGGGTGGGTAGGTTTAGCCATTTCTGATAAAGACCGGGCTTTCTTGTCACACCAGAAGCCAGAAGTTGCCCTCCTGATGGAATCTGCTGCCGGCTCTGTAGGTCCCTGGCCCACGCACACATCTCCTCTTCTGCCACAACCTCCTGTGGCTCCAAGACAGCCATCTCAGCCTGTGCGGGAGGAGAAACCAGGGCAGCTGGTGGGCAGAGGGGAAACCGGGGCATCTCTGCTGCAGGAAGTGGAAAAATCCACTCTTATCAGACACGAACAGCGAAAGAGACACAGCAGCCTGGGGGTGCGGGGAGCAGCCGCGGGGATCTAGTGGGATCTAGAGCTGCTGGACCCCACTGTCCTCAGCCCACCCTGGCTCAGAGACAACAGGGACTGGATACAGGCACAGTCAAGTGCGGGTCTTGGATGTGGAACCGGGAAGATCATTTGGCTGTTCCTGGGAACCAAGATGGCACAGACCTCGGCTTTCATGTCTTCACGGCACAGGCAGAGGAGACAGGCACCGTGACTAACAAGATCCCACATTTATTAAGTGCTTGTTGCATGCCCGGGCCCTGTCCAGCACATGGAGAGATGGTCCTATTTAGTCCCCTTTAACAATCCCACGCAGGAGCGAAGTAGGCTTAGGATGTGCTCCTATTTCTAAGCAGGGAAACTGAGGCACAGGGGAATTTAATTCACTGATTCCAATCTACTATCCATCAGGAAACTCCAGCACCCCAACAGGGCTCAGACACCCCAGCCCCTGTCTTTCTCCTTGCCTGCAGCTGTCCGAATCTCCCTTAACTGGGGAAACGACTCTGTGAAGCCTCCAGCTGACTCGGGGCTTTGTTCCCAGTCACAGTGCTGCCTGTCCACACACATCACTTTGTGCCTGTGTCTTTCTGGTTCCAGCAGGATAGCACAGGCTTCCCCGCCCTGTGAAGACAGAGCCCTCCTGAGCTCAGGGTCACCCTGGCCTGGCAGGAAAGCAGCTGTCAGCAGGTCCTAAGAGTTTCTGAAATCACAAGCCTGGCACATTTCTTTCCTGTCTGAAACCCTCTCATAGTGTGGTGGGGGTGGGTGGGCGGGTGTCTCAGTAGGTAAAGGCACTTTCTGTCAAACCTGACCCTCTGGGTCCCCAGGACCCACATGGTGGAAGAGAGAACTGACTTCTCAAAGTGGTCCTGATCTCCACAGACTAGCCAGAGTATGTACAGGATCTCTCTCTCTCTCTCTCTCTCTCTCTCTCTCTCTCTCTCTCTCTCTCATACACACACACACACACACACACACACACACACAGATGCTAAAGAAAAAACTCTCCCAACTGCCTTTCCCTGAAACTGGAGTTACAGTGTTAGCCCCAGTGTAGGTGCTAGGAATTGAACCTGGGTCCTTTGCAGGGGCAGTAAGTGCCTTTAATGGCTGAGTCATCTCTCTAGGTTCTGGCCTAGAGAGAATGGCCTGGCCATTCTTTTTTGTTTGTTTGGTTGGTTGGTTGGTTTTGTTTTTTTGAGACAAAGTTTCTCTGTGTAGCCCGGGCTGTCCTGGAACTCACTCTGTAGATCAGGCTGGCCTAGAATAGCTTGGTTGTTCTTTTATTTATTTATTTATTTAGTTAGTTAGTTAGTTAGTTAGTTAAAGACATCAATAATATCAGCTCAATCTTTTTGGGGGGTATATGATATTTTATTGATTCCTATATTTCTTTTTTTTTTTCTATATTCTTTGTTTACATTCCAAATGATTTTCCCTTTCCTGGTTCCTCCATCCCCATAAGTCCCATAAGTCCTCTTCCCTCTGCCCATTCCCCAATCAACCCCCTCCCACTTCTTTGTCCTGGTAATCTTCTACAATGCTGCATCAAGCCTTTCCAGGACCAGGGCCCTCTTCTTCCTTCTTCTTGGGAATGATTTGATATGTGAGTTGTGTCTTGAGTATTCAGAGCTTCTGGGCTAATATCTACTTATCAGTGACTGCATTCCATGTGTGTTCTTTTGTGATTGGGTTACCTCACTTAGGATGATATTTTCCAGTTCCAACCATTTGCCTAAGAATTTCATAAATTCATTGTTTTTAATGGCTGAGTAGTATTCCGTTGTGTAAATATACCACATTTTCTGTATCCATTCCTCCATTGAGGGACATCTGGGTTCTTTCCAGTTTCTGGCTATTATAAATAAGGCTGCTATGAACATAGTGGAGCATGTGTCCTTATTGCATGCCGGGGAATCCTCTGGGTATATGCCCATGAGTGGTATAGCAGGGTCCTCCGGAAGTGTCATGCCCAGTTTTCTGAGGAACTGCCAGGCTGATTTCCAGAGTGGTTGTACCCTGAAACACGGTCTTTGGACCAACAGCAGCAGCAGCAGCAGGAAGAGGAGGAGGAGGAGGAGGAGGAGGAGGAGGAGGAGGAGGAGGAGGAAGAGGAGGAGGACAACGACAACAACGACCTGGGAATTTGTTAGAAATTAAAAAAAAAGACATCCCACCCCAAACCATGACCCAGGAGCACCCAGGGTGGGTCTACACTCCAGCTACAGCCCTGAGTGAGCTCACGCCATCAAGTTTGAGAACAGTGGCTCTGCTTCTGCAGTGACCAATCCCCTCCGGGGCCCCTCCTTCTCTCCACCCAGAAAGACCCTTCCCCACCCCTACAGCAGTGCAGCCATTCAATCCACAGCCACTAAATATTAGATACGCAAATTAATGAATGCGCTCACACACACCCCCTACAGTAACGCTCCCTTGGTCCTGGCCCAGCACCCTCAGCAGACAGTGTGTGGCTCGGCCAGCACCTGTCATCCCCTTCCACAGCATCCCCAGACCCTGAGGGGCCACAGTGGGCTAGTTAGGCATCATCCCCACAGAGATGGGCTGGAGTGTATCACGCCCACCCTGGACTTTGAAGATTTGCTACAACAGTAAATCAGTGTTCCCTGTGTCATGGACAATTGTTCTCTGGTTTCGTCCTTGTGTTAATGTATTCCGGTTCCCACACCAGCTCCTCCCCCACCCCACCCCCACAGCGCAGCTAAAGTGAGGTTTAGAGTTCCATAAGAGGATGCTACTTTTCTATTGGCCAGAGCGGAGCTAGGTGGTCACGTGACGTTGGGCGCAGGCGCAGCCTGGGTGAGGCCTCTCCAGCCTTCACCTGTCCCTTCCTTCGCGTTTCCTTTGCCCCCTCCTTGGTTCTTTCTGTTCTTCCATTCTCTCCCTCTTCCTTTCTTCCCATCCCCTCTCCTTCCTGCAAACCTCCGCCGGGGCATTTACGCATGAACCCAGCAGCAGGTTGGACCCGGAGTAGTTGCCAGCAGCGTTTGATGAATGAACCAACCACCGCCCAGAATGCGGGCTGACCCAGAAGTGACCTGAAGGCGCCGCCCTCCTCTCCAGTTCCACCTGCTTGCCAGTTTGGGCGTCCTTTTCCCATATCAGCTCAAAAGGGGCCAAGTTCCAAAGACGCCTTATGTAACTCGGGAGTGGGGTCAGTTTTCTTCCTGTGCCCTGGGTCAGGTGCGCTCGTGTCCTCCGGCCAGGGCTCTGCGGTAGAACACCTTGTTCTCTCCTGGAGCCAGGAGGGTGGCCAGGACACTAACCTGGACTTCCACGCTTTGAGGCTAAGCTCTGCAGTAAGGAGGGGACACCAGGCCAGGCCTGGGGAGAAGAGGCTCCAAAGATAATGGAAACAGGCATCAGAGCGCGCCTCAGCGTAGGCCAGAGGGACGTCGGCATCACGCTGTGTCCTGTGCTCTCTGAGACGACTGACCCTGACCCACTTCCCAGTCCAAGCCCTGGGATGGGATGAGATGGAGCTAGACCCTGGGAGACGCGGCCCCGTGCTGTCCTGGCTCTCCATCACAGCTGGAAAGGCAACGAGGACCTTGGCCTGGCACCTATCAGTACAGCCTGGGCTCCCCTGAGCTCTGCCCACTGGAGTCATGCCTCCCAGGCTAGCACGGAATCGCCAGGGATTCTCTCTGCCCCAGATCCCTGCTTATGTCATTTACATCTAGACCCTTCTCCCTGCAGGGGATCTGCCCTAAGAAACCTTTGTCATTTAGTCTTCAGTAGTTATTATTATTATTATTATTATTATCATTATTATTGTTGTTGTTGTTATTATTATTGCTGGGTCTGGGCAGGTGCTCGGCCACTGAGGCCACCCCCATGCCCAGTCACCTTCCAGTAGGTCACAGGCTACCAACCATCCTAAGGGTGATCGGCCCCACGAGGCAGGGGTCCTGGCTGTCGCAGTTCACTAAGGCATCCTGACACAAGGCTCGCAGGTGTCTGTGAAGGAAGGCGAGTAGGTTCATCTACAAGCAGGGGTGTTCGGGAGTGGGGGCATGGGGAGCAGGGAGATGGGGAGTAGGGGCGGGGACGGCACAGGAGCTGCCGCCTTCAGGAAGGATCATCTCCTCCAAGGCCGTGAGATGGTTTGTTTGAAGCCCTTAAACCAGTACTTCCCTCACGCTAGGTAAAAGGAGCCTCGGGGGCCATACCATACAATATCCTTTGCACACGCGTCTAGAAGAAACAGAAGTGACTGAGCGCACACCCACAGGTTCTGTTAGTCGCTTTAGAGTAACGGGTCGAGCATCGTAGCACAAGCATATCATCCCAGCACTGAGGAGGTCGAGGTGCGAAGATCAGGAGTTCAAGGTCATTAGCTATGTAGTAGGTTTGAGGCCAGTGTGGGCTACATAAGAACCTTGAAAGTCAGAAAGAGGGAGAGGAAGGGAGAGGAAGAGAGAGACAGAAAACAGAGAGACAGGGACACACAGAGACAAAGACAGAGAGACAGAGACAGAGAGAGACAGACAGACAGACTGACTGAATGAATGACTGAATGACTGACTGACAGAGGGGACAGAGAGAGAATATGAATCACAAGTGCTGGTGAGGATGTGGGGGAAACGGAAGCTTCACATCTGAGTAAGTAACATGGTGTGGCATTTCCCCAGAAGGTTAACAGGAAAGCCACCACAGATGAAAGCCAGGGGCCGAGGCAAACACCTGTGTACCCAACCTCAGCCCTGCACAGCCACCAAAGACGAGACAACCCGCGTCCCACAGCGACCACAGCCTGCGTAAGACTGGCACACGGTGTGGCAGACACAGGCCCGATTTTAGAGGGAAATGCCAACTGACAACAGGTGATAACATAATCCGGAAATGGTCTCTGTGCCAAAAATTACTCTAGAACAGGGCCTCACTCAAGCAAGGGAGAAACTGAGGAACAGAATAATCTTTCTGAGGTCACTGGGTGGAGCTGGGATTGGAGCCCAAATGGTCTCGCTCCAGAGCCCAGGGTCTGAACCATGTACTTTGGTGACTCCTGGCTGGACACCACAGGAAGCTGGTCTTCAGTACAGGGGTAGATCTTTAACCAGCCCATCCCCTGGGACCACACCCCACCTCAGCCTCATCAGCCGTGTGTCTCCACATTAAGGGCTGCAGAAGCCAAAGAAGCCAAGCGTGGTGCCCCTTAGAAATGTCACTTTGAATTGAATAGACATTTCTCAAAACAGGAGTGCAGAGCCAAGAGTAGCCAGCGAGGCACACAATTTATCCCAGCACTCAGGAGGCAGAGGCAAGCGGATCTTTGTGAGTTCCAGGCTAGCCTGGTCCACATAGAAAGTTCCAATCTAGCAAGTTATCAATCGTGAAACCCTGTCTCAAAAAACGAAACCAAAATGTAGATGCTCCATCTCTGAGAGAATGTGGCACGTTGAGCCCAGGATGCCCCTCGTCCGACCCGCCACTTCTACGGTGAGGAAAAACTGTAGGCACACAGCATGTAGGCCACCCCCACTGTGGCTAAGACCCCCTGACCGCTCACCTTCTGTGTCATCCCATCCACCCCTCCTGTGCTCCCAGGACCCCAGTTCTACAGCTAAACAGAAAAGGCTCAGAGAGATTAAATCCACTGCTGAGAGTCACACAGCGGGCAGGCAAGCCGCAGGGCCCGCGAGCGCGCACTGTACTGAAAGGACAGCCCTTTCAGATTTGAGGGTCCTCCTGATCCACAGTGGGTCACAGGCTGCAGTCAGCTCCCCTCTAAAACCAGGAGCAAGAATCTGACTTTACAGACTTCTGAAAACCAGGCAAGACTTGATATCCTCCCAAGAGAAGGATAGTGGAGATTGGGCCAGGAGCCAGGAACCACTCGCTCTGTCACTTGCGGTCTGGGAACTGTCAGTAGCTTATGACCACGGCTGTGATGCTGCGTTACAGTTCTAGGTGACACACAGACAGGGTGCGGGCTTGCTCCGTGCCAGACTCTGGGCTGGGGCCCTGCACACTGAGATGGAGCCTCCGAGTGGGTCCTTCACAGCCCAGGGCCATTTCACGCTTGCCTTGCTCCGCCCTACGTTTCCTGGGTAGGGAAGAGGGTAAAGCTGGTTTCCCGCTCCACATGGAAACTCGCGCCATTCCGAATAGTGGCCCCACAAAGAGGACAGGGCCCAAGAGGCAGACAGTCCCTGGAGCCAGGAGCTGGGGCCACTGGCATGATTGCAGGGTGACCCAGCCCACTGAACGGTGCTCTCCCAGCCGGAAGAAGCAGGCCACACTAATTAAGTGGAAACCATCTTTCTGCAAACCAATTTCTGTTACCCTCAAACTGGGTCAGAGGTGTCATCAGGACACGCCCACTTCTGGTCTACCGCTCGCTGCCTAACTTCCTCCTGGCTCGCCTTCCCCATTCCAGGCCAGCTAGGAAGATCCCAAGAGGAGGGGGACTAACAGATCTTCTGGGTTGAGGAAGTCTCGTTGTCCCTTTGGCTGTGCCCAAAGTCTGACTTCTAGCCATGGCTGTGGGTGACTTGCTGCCTGCAAAGCATTGTGGGACATAGTTTTTTTTCTGTCTTTGCACTTGCTTACAGCAAGATGTATAACCAGTCACTCTTCATTTTCTTCCCCTCCCTAGGTAACTGCTAATTTATTTATTTATTTTATTTGTTTGTTTGTTTGTTTTCGAGATAGGGTTTCTCTGTATAGCCCTGGCTGTCCTGAAACTCTGTAGACCAGGCTGACCTTGAACTTACAGAGATCTGTCTACTTCTCTGCCTTGTGAGCTCTGGGATAAAATGCATATGCTACCATCATCCTATTTCCTTATTTGCATATTTTTGAAATATGTAAATTCAAATATAATCCTATAACATGTGACCTTCCTTGTCTGACTTTTGTCATTAAGCCGGGCTCAAACCCACTACTGTGGCGTGTGCCAATACTTTACTCGTTACTTGGTAGAATATTACTCCATCGTATGGATCTACCACATGTAATGCCTCCATTCATGAGCTGAGGGGCGGCTGGATCGGAGTTATCATAAAAGTGCAGATGAGTTTCTATGTGAACATAAGTCATGGAAATGGCTGGCGTTAGGACGGTTGATTCCGTATGCGTTTGTTTAATGCAGGCTCCGCATCCCACCTCTCTGAGGCTACCCGTGCTGTTGGCGCGTCCCTGTTCCAAACATGCCTACCTAGGGGTCATGGTTTCATCCAAGGGGCTATAATGGAGTACCATCACTGTCCCCACAAAAACGCTGAGGTCCCGGGAGGCAAAGCTGATGCACAGAGGTGTCAAGACACAAGCAAGCAAAGGTCCCTCTTCTTTCTGTCATCCCCGTAGAGTCAAAGGGGCAGGGGTACAGCCAGGGCTAAGGGAGGGAACAGAACTATGGGAAACCCTAGTCCTCCCTCACTCTCATGGCAAGGACTCGGCTATGCTCACAGTCATGTGGGCGTTTAACCTGTGTCAGGAACACCGGAAGGAGAAGGCGTGAACCTGCAGAGGTCACCATTTGCAAACAGGAGGGGAGGTCAGAGGTGCCAGTGGTCAGACAGGGAGATCCCATCCCCTCAAGCCACTGCTGGAGTCACCTCCATGATTGCATCTTTGCCTCTGTAAGATGGATACGCAGAGAAGCAGCTAGCACCAGCATACAGGCTGACAGCTGGGCAGAGTGCCTCTCAGGGTCACCATGACGGGGAGGCTCCGGTCCTCAGCTGACAGAACACAGCAAGGCTGTCTGCCCCAAGCCCTACGGCACTGAGGAAAGCCTCAGGATCTTTCCACATCGAAGCTCGATCCTCTCAGAGGCCAGAAGGCTCCTGCTTGTCTCCTGCACATCTGAGCAGCAGCGTGTGTGAAGGGACGGAAGGCTGGGCCTGGGGCTGGGGCTCAGGATGCCTGGGAGAGTAACAGAAAGAAGGAGCCCCTGCGCTCTCCACGCTAAAGTCAGACATACAGCTGGCCCGGCCACAGCCACTCGGCCCTTCCTAGTTCCCTCCTTATTAGGTTTGCTTTATCACGCCTGGACCCAGAAGAAACCTTCGAGGCGTCTAAGGGTGGTCAGGGTCAACCATGGTGCTATATAGTCTCCTGCACAAAGGGGTCGGCCCTGTCTCATGCCCCAGCCTTGTGGGCTCTTCGCTGTGCCTCCCGGCTCCCGCTCCACTCTCTGTGCCAGCTGTCAGTGTGTCCTTCCACTCTCTGCAGGGCGCTGCTGGGCTGCGCCGCAGTTATGAGCACAGACTTGATAGTCTTCAGACTTTGGGCCCAAGTCCAACTCGAGCGAGAAGCCCCAGGTAGGTCTCCGCGTCTTCCTCTGCCCTGACTTCCTCCGCAGGGTCCCGGCGTCACCGTTTCTGTCTCATATCTCCTTCCCACAGTGTCCACCCAGTTCCATGTCCAAGCCACCAGTGTTATTCTTATCCCCCAGTCATCTGCGTGGGGACGCTGGCTGAGGGCTAGCGGCCGCCTGACCTCCACTGTCCACTCCTCGTGTAACTTTTCTCATGCTCAGGCTCTCAGACCAGCTCCCGTGGGCCTGATGGAGGCAGGAGAGCGAGGCAGCAGCGAAGGCGAGGTCGGCCCTGCCCAACCACGGGCTGCATTTGGGCTTTCCTGCAGGAACCCAACAACAGGGAGAGATCGGACTGCAGAGGGCTGAGAATGGGGTGTCAGAGCAGGTGGCCTGGGGGAGGGACAAGAATGTCCACACATAGGGCTACCTGGTGCCACGCCCTACCTTGAAGAGTTCCTTCCAACTTATTCAGCATTATAGTGAACCGCAGCCAGGGGTCATGAAGGAGGCCAGTGTTTGGCCCAACAGGCTCAATACAACTAGTATTGGCCTTCCCCAGTCCAGTAGGGGACCTGGGGTGGGTAGAAGGAGACCAGGGCCACTGTCCTGTGTTAGGTGGACAGGGCGTAAAGCTCGGGTCCTCACAGGGGACAAGGACAAGCTAAGCTAGGCTTCTTCCAGACAAACCCCAGAGCTAGGCTGCTCTCCCAAGGCAGACCCTGGCTCTCCAGTGGAATGGAGTCATTGCGCTGGAGACGTTCGTTTATGGGTCTGTCCCTGTCTTCATTCCTGGGCGTGGTCTAGGCATCTTCTAGCATCTACTCAGGTCAGAACTGTCTCAAACAGCAATGGGCTTCGGCCTGTGGCTGGGCAGAAGTGAAGCAGGCATGGGCTACCTACCCTCCTCCGATAGCTCTGATTATCCCTACAAAGAGGAGGCGGGGGTCCAGAGAGGCCAAGTGACTTGCCCCGTGTCACACAGCAGGCAATTAGAAGAACTTAGGCCTGAATCCAAGTCCAAAGCTCTTAACCGCAGGCTCTCCTCCACTCTAACACCAGCCATAAGGGCAGGGAGCAGCAACAGGGAGAGAAGGAACTGTAGACGGGTAAGAGGAGGGGGGGTGTCAGAGCAGGTGGCCTGGGGGGGGGGAGACAAGAATGTCCACTCACATGGGACTACCTGGTGCCACCCCTACCTTGAAGAGTCTCTTCCAACTTATTCAGCATTATAAGTAACCTCAGGCAGGGGTCATGAAGGAGGCCAGTGCTTGGCCCAACAGCATACCTGCTGAGACCTGTCTCCTCCCAGATCACATGCTCAGACCATAGATCCCAGTCTGAGGGTGTTCAGAGGTGGGTCTTTGCAAAGTGTTAAGTTTAGATGAGGCCCAAGGGTGGGACACCCCCTGCCCCCTACCAGCTGCAAAAAGAGATTCCAGATGTTCTCTCTCTCTCCTGGCCACGTGAACACACCACAGATAAGCAATATGACTAGAGGCCTCTCCAGAAACCAGGCACCCTGAGACCTTGACTGTGAACGTCTAGCCTCCAGAACTGCCGGGAAGACTACTCCTGTCACCGTACCCAGTCTGTGGTAGCGTCACCTAGCTCAGACGGAGCCCAGGTGCCTTAACAGGCCCTTGGACCCAAGCCACCCGAAGGTTGATAGGCTCAGAACCCCTGGGGTGCTACCTCCCCGCCCTACCCCAAGCCCATCCATCAGCTCTGTCCTGAGGACACCCAGGTCAAGGCCATGATCTGCCACCCAGTGCTATGAGTCAGAAGCTACAGATTAGCTAGAGCACACCAAGACCAGAATATACTTGCCAAAAAGGGAACTTTGAAGCATCTACAGTGTTGTGTGGGCTTCCAGGGTGTATTTTCAGCTGCAGAGGCAAGGAGGGTGCGTTTGGCTCATCCCCAAACCTACCTACCGCTCTGTTTACATCCGGTCCAATCCCCTTCCATTAATCAGCGCTTAACCTTAAGACTCCCTTAGAGAAAAACAGTTTAGCCAGTCACCAGCTTTCTGGAGTGGATGGCTTAACCCGCGAAATAAGGAGTGGATAGGCTCTTCAGGACCCACGTGCAAATCTGTCCTGAATTAGCATGTTTTTCTAAGGCCTAGAATCTTTCTTATGCAATGATTCCAAATTCCCGGCACCAGACAATATATTGTTTTGTTTGACACAGGATCTCATGTAGCCCAGTCTAACTATGTAGTCAAGGATAACTCTCAACTTCTGATCCTCCTGCCTCAGCCTGCACAGTTTTGAAATTACAGGTCTGAAAGATCACACCAGGTTTATGTGGCCCTGGGGACGGACCCGGGGTCTTCGTGCATGCTGGGCAAGTGCTCTACCAACCGAACCACATCCCTGGCAGAAGATGGCTTTTCTGTGGTCCAGGCTAGCTTCCAACTTATGATTCCCCCTGCCATAGTCTACCCAGGGCTTGGATTATAGTTGTATACCACAAAACCTGGCTGAAGATGTTGTTGGAACCTTTATCTGACTGTGACCTTTGTCATGACACTTGTTTTTGAGATGCTCAGAAGGACAGTGTCAGACAGACAGGAGACCACCATCTCTCAGATGTCTGGGGATGATGGAAAGTCACCTAGACTATAAACATCTCTCCATGCAAATGAGGCTGTGATTTTATGTAACGGGCCTCCCTGGAGATAGGTCTGCATGGTGGGGCCAGGCAGATGCACCTCTGCGCAGATGGGGGCCAGGAGCACGGGGCTTGTTCCTCTGGCTCCTTGCTTAGGCAGGAGGCTCACACTGAGTTCTTGCTAGCCTAGACCTTGCCAAGTGCAGGGACCTAGAGAGGAGGGAGACTGGGATTTAAGGAGAGGTGACTGTCCCTTGCATGTGTGACCCAGACTGCAGCATCAGGCTCAGCACACAGAACCCAAGAGCAGACAATCCTGGCAACTTACTAGACTTCTCCCAGCCTCAGTTTGTCCATCTGGGAATCGGGGATGTTCAAGAGGCTTAGACAGTCGCTAAGAACATCGGTGGGTTGGTATATAGCGAAATCTCCGACTCTGGAGCACCCAACAGACGTTGGCTCAGGAGACTGGGATGTAGTTTAAGGATAGGGTGCTTGCCTAGCTAGCATCATGAGGTGCAGGGTTCTATCACTCCAACATCACCTCGGAATCCAGACGCAGTGATGGACACCTTTAATCCTAGACGAAGGCAGGAAGATGAGAAGTTGAAGATCATCCTCGACTACATAGAGTTTCAAGGCCAGCCTATGGTGATACACTGTCTTTATTTCAACAAACAAACCAAATAAATAAATAGGGCCAGGTGTGGTGGTGGTGGTGGCGGCACACCTTGAGTCCCAGCTGGGGATTCAGGAGACAGAGGCAGGCTCTGTCTTGTTTTTAAGTGTTGTCTGTGATTTTAAGGCCAGCTTGGTCTAGACAGTGAATTCTAGGCCAGCCAGGGCTACAGGGTGACCACTGCCTCAATAAATAAACACATAAATAAATAAATAAATAAATAAATAAATAAATAAATAATAAGGGAGGGGGAGGAATGGAGAGAGGGAAGAAGGGAGGGAGGGAGAAATTGAGGGACAGAAAGAGGGGTCGGGGATGCTGGTTAAATGTGGGTAATGATGAGGAGAGGCCGAGTTGTGGTGGTACCAGGCCCTCAGAGCACTTTCCCCAAGGTGAGAGTCTCACCTGGCCGCAGCACAGGCCCTTGCCACAGTGACAATGCAGCTGTCCAGGAGAGCTGTACCCCACAGGTATATAGCAGGCTGGGATATCCTCAGCCACCACAGCCCACACTTACCCACTCGGGAGCTATCCCGTCTCCCTAGCCATTCCCTCACCTCGCCGTGTCTGCTCCGTTAGTGGCCAGCACTCTCACCCGCCCACGCTGTCACTAATCAGCTACTCTATCGTCCCCAGCCTCTCTTATCTAGGGCAGTTATCTTCTAGTTGAATGCCACTTTGGAAACAAACAAGTGAATCCTGGCTTCAGTGGGGACAAACATGTCCTATTCTCTCCTTATCTGGAAAACACTGGCTCCTCCAGCCTGAGCAGTTGCTGTGGAGGGGACACCGTGTCCTGCCTGCTGCCTTTGAGGCCTTCAAGCGAGGTTACAGGGAACTGAGACAATGGACCTCACGTGGCACAAGGCCACAAAGCACCTGCAGGCCATCCGGGTCTCACTCAGAACTGGCCGGCTGGGCTCCAACTGTGATGCTGGGGGGCAGGGGGTGCGGGGCGGGGCAAGGCTCCACCCCCTTGCCATGCCCCGCCCCTACACAGCCCTCTGGCTCTAGAGGATTCCTCTAGAGAGCTGGAAGAGCTTTGCCATGGCTCTGATTAAATCAGAAGGAATCTCATTTCAGGCTTGCCAGAACACAAGTTATTTTCGGTAGCGTAGGCAGCAAATGGAGAAGGAAGCCATGAGCCGGAAGGAGCCCATCCAGGCAAGGGTGGCCGCCATGTCTTCTTGACAAAAAGCTACATGCCAGGCAACTTGGGAAAGCTTTAGCAAAACCGTCCAGGGTTGCGGCTTCTTTTAA
The DNA here is from genome assembly GCA_964023405.1 of Apodemus agrarius. Classification (NCBI taxonomy): domain Eukaryota; kingdom Metazoa; phylum Chordata; class Mammalia; order Rodentia; family Muridae; genus Apodemus; species Apodemus agrarius. Next base: position 20,852,773 of record OZ030008.1, read on the forward strand.
TAACCAGAGAGCAGATTGCACTGGCTCCAAGAGGTTAGAGGGAGCAATTTGCAGACGCTAATTAGGGGCCTGCCAACGAGGTTTTGTAATTAAGATACACACACTGAGGGAGCCAACCCAAACACACAGTCCCGCTAGCTCAGTAGATCGGAAAAGAAAGGTCTATGTATCAGTCAGAAGGAAGTTAAGGGGGCAGGTCTTTTTGTTACAGAGACTCTGAAAGGCCTCCCTGAGGTAAGTGCACTTTAAGTGACCCATTCGGTGAGGGGTGGGGGGTGCGGGAGATGTGTGTGAAGCTTTTCACTACCTTTGTGTTTGCAATGTTGTTTTACAGGGTTTCCCTGTGTAGCCCAGGCTGGCTTTGAACTCACAGATCTGCCTGCCTCTGCCTCCCAAGTGCTGGGTTTAAAAGCATGTACCACCATGGCCCATCTCATTACAAATCGAAACAGAACGCTGTCCCTTTCACGCTAAAGCGACGGTGACCACAGTAAGAACACTCAGCCTGAATGGCTGACAGGTTACTACAGAGCACTAGAGTAGATACAGCCAGACGGTGAGCGGCAAAAGGAAGACCAGAAAGAGATGCTAACTTCGCTTCTGGCCTTTGGTGACAGAGACCGGGAGCAAATAACAGTAGTGTTTACCTTGGCTCTGCTCAGTTTCCAGTCTTCAACTCTGAATATTACAGTTTCCCGAGGAACCTTGAGTCCAGAAGGGGTGAAGTGAAGTAACTTGCCCAGGGCTATAGAATAGAGGCTAAAACTTAGATTCCCATGATTCTGCGCTCCGAGCCTTCGTGGCTACCAGGGCATTGCCCTCTCCCACCCACAGGCCCTCCTGAGTCCACTCTCCCGTCATCTGCTCCTTGAAAGCTGTTTTTTTTTTTAATCACCATGGGAACAGCATCCGTGAACTAATAACCCACTCCATCTGGCTGTGGATTACTGCTTGGTCCTGCCTACATTTCACACTGACGCAGCCTTTGACCCCAGATATTGTGTGCACAGTAAAATACTATGAGATCACATGAATCACTGTCCTTCTCTGAAGCTAATAAGCAAGAAAACCCATTGTAAGCACAAGCCCACGCCCAGCACCGAGTCCTGACTACCTCGCCATCTTAGAATCCATGCCAACCAGCCGCTCCACATTCCCTACTCCAGGCCATGGAGTTTCCAGGAGATCTGGGAATTTCAGAGGCATCTGTATCTGATCACGAGGTTCAGCCGACTTGACTGCCAGGAGTCACCAAATCACGTTGTGAGGATTTCAGTCTAAAGAAAAGGCGCCAGCCTCATTCAGGCTTTTAGCCTAGCAGATACACGGTGGGAATTCCCCAGCCACAAGATGAATAAAGGTGGCTGAGCAGGTGAGAGCACTGTGGCTCTTACACAGGACCGGAGACCAGTTCTCAGCACCAATGTTAGGTTACTCACGACTGTCTGTAACTCCAGTCCCAGGGAATGCAACACCTTCTTCTGGCTTCTATGGGCACCTACCCACATCTACCTGTACACAACACTGATGCACACAGGCACACAAAAAGCAAATAAGTAAATGAAACTTTAAAAAGTAATTTAACCCGTGCAGTGGTGGTGCACGTCTTTAATCCCAGCACTTGGGAGGCAGAGGCAGGCAGATTTCTAAGTTCAGGACCAGCCTGGTCTACAGAGTGAGTTTTAGGACAGCCAGGGCTATACAGAGAAACCCTCTCGAAAAACCAAAATTAATCAATTAATTTTTAATTAATTAATTAAATAAAAATAATTTATTTAATTAATTAATTAAAAAATAATTTAAACATTTGAAACAGAGGGAGAAAGTTGCCACGTTTGCAGGAAAATAGGGTGAATTAGAAGAATATCATGTCAAGCAAAGCAAACCAGACCCAGAAAGACAAAATAGCATGTTTTCTCTCACATGTGAAACCCATGTCTATATACACACACATACATTTACATATACACAGCTATACATATATTTATGACAAGAAAATATCAGAGGAACTATTTGAGAAGACGGAGAAAGGGGGATAGCGGATGGAGACCGGGGAAGGGGGCAGGGCAAGAATATGATCAAAGTACATTTGCACAAAATATCACTATGAAACCCATCACTTTGTATAACAAATATACACTAATAACATTTTTTAAGTCTGGAATGAATTTGAATGGTGGATTATAATAGCAGTGGTCACCCATGAATGATGCCTTTTAACACATGTGAAATATTCAGACTTCTCCCACATGGGTGCTGAGCTTGGCCATATGATGCATTCCACCCAATGAGACATCAGTAGGTATGATACAGACGAAGGCTGGGTAGACACTTGTGCACTGGCGTTTGCCTTCTTAAAACCCTAAGAGCACTGTGCTTGATGAAAATGGCATGGAAGAAGAAGCCAAGTCACCCTAGCTGAGCCCAGAACACAATGGACCTGCAGCTAACTACAGCCAAGGCAAGATGTGTGACTCAACGTTCCATGGCTGTGAAAAAAAAAAACACCCAAGGAAAACAACTTAAAGAGGAAAGGGGCTAGCAAGATGGTTCAGTGCACAAAGCCTGGTGACCTGAGTTTCATCCCTGGGACCCACATGGTAGAGGGAGAAAATTAACTCTCTCTGACAGCCCTACATGCACACATACACACACACACACACACACACACACACACACACACACAGGTCCTGGAGCCCTGTCCATCAGAATGTGGGATTTGATCTCAGGTTTTCTGGGTCTGTGGGAAAGTGCAGTTTCCCTCCCTCCCTTACTCCCTCCCTCCCTCTCTCCCTCCTGAGCCGTTTTCTTCTACATCCTTTCTCAGTCCTCATCACAGCTCTGGAGGCAACTGTATCCGCCAGACAGAGGACAGGTGAGTGACCTGCTCTGACACACAGGTAAGATGGTTGTGCTAATGCAGGGATACTTGGGGAAGAATCTGAACTATGCTTCTGCTTTTCAAACCCCAGGCTTTCCCCTACGGGGAACTGTTTGATGACTGGACAACTGAGAGAACGGCTTAAGGTTTGCTCATTTTTAAAGCCTATGATGGTCTTAGTGGTAGGTTAAATCAGGAGTCTCCTCTACTGGTCATTTCAGCGTGAAGCACTGGGCCAACATAGACCCAAAGCAAGAGCCAACTGACCATAGCTGGAAATCTCTGAAACCAGGGGCCAAAAGCAAACCGTTCCCCCTTTCAACCTGACTGTCTAAGGTTATTTTATCATGGCAATAGAAAGCCAACACAGGAACTATCTGGATTTTGTGGACATGTGACAAGCCTTACACGTTCGTCCTAGCTAATACCTGGGAGCAGATACTGGTTTGGACTCATGGTGGTTTGAGTTTGAAACAGTGTCAAGGAGACTCCGTTTGGCTCAGTCTCCCCAAGGATCCGAGCCATCACCTTGGTCACTGGACACTGTTTGCCAGATCACTGAAAGTGATTTCTTCCCCCCCCCCCCCCAAGAATAGTCTCCGACTCTCCTAGAAGCCAGCCACACCAAAGCACAAAGCCGGCATCACAGGCAGATGGGAATGGCCTTGCGTGCAAGACTTCATTTAAGCATGATCAACCCACTCAGTGTGTGGGCAGACCTGGCCAGGGAAACAAATCATAATCAGAAGGTTGCAGGGAGGCACCTGAGTACCTTCGTGTAGTGGCACAGAGCCAAGAGAGGCGGAAGGCTCCTTTCTCCAGTGAGATTGTGCTTAGCAACAGGATGGACGTCTTCAAAGGTGCTGGTCACAGTGCCCTCTCCTCTGGATAGCACGCAGATGGTCCCATTCACGCAGGGCCTGCTAGCTTCCTTTCCCTGATGTTTGTTCTCCTGACAAGGTCCTCTTTATAACACCTCCGTCCTCAGGAAAGCATGTGGGTGCTTCGTTCTGTTCACGGTGACTCCGCTAGATGCTTAGTTCTAAGGGCGGGCACCGCTCACTATTCGCTCACTACCAAACCAGCCCGGCCACGGGGGTGGGAGACGCAGAGTTCTCTGCCTATACTTCTAATCTGATGCTGTCGGTTTGTTGAGCCCCTGGAGAAAACACGCCTGAGCTTTTGTAGGGAAGGATGGCTCTTTTCTTTCTTTTTTTTTTTATTAGATATATTCTATATTTACAATTCATTTCCCTTTTTCTGGTTCCCCACCCCCAAAGGTCCCACATGCCCTTTTCCCTCCCCCTGCTCCCTCATCCACCCCCTCCCACCTCCCTGTTCTTGTACTCCCCGACAATGATGCTTTGGTCCATTCTAGCACTAGTGTCCACTCCTTTCTTTTTGTCAGACATCACTTGGTATGTGATTTGTGTCTTTGGTGTTCCAAGATTCTAGGCCAATATCCACTTATCAGTGACTGCATACCATGGGTATTCTTTTGAGACTGGGTTACCTCACTTAGTATGACATTCTCCAGCTCCATCCATTTCTCTAAGAATTTCATGAATTCATTGTTTCTAATGGCTGAATAGTACTCCATTGTGTATATATACCACATTTTTTGTATCCATTCCTCCGTTGAGGGACATCTGGGTTCTTTCCAGTTTCTGGCTATTATAAATAAGGCTGCTATGAACATAGTGGAGCATGTATCCTTATTGCATGCTGGGGAATCTTCTGGGTATATGCCCAGGAGTGGTATGGCTGGGTCCTCCGGAAGTATCATGTCCAGTAGAATCATGTTTTCTTGGTTTAGACAAACCATAGCCTGGCTGTTGGTCCATGGACAGGAGGAATGGATGCCATGGTTGGGCATATGGTTTGGATGGGACCAATCACAGCATTGCTTCCCCGATCTAACCACTGTGATTGACCTAAAGATGGTCCATAGGCCATCTTAGCCAGAGATTTGGTTCTGGGATGTGCTGAGCCCTGGGACAGTGTGATTACTGAATGGACAAGATCTACCCTTCACACGCTGCTGGGCTCAACAACACCGATGTTTGGTAATCTCCTATCTCCACGTGGCCTCAAACTGTGATCTTCCTGCGCTTTTTGGTGACACCAGCCTGTTCTGCTGCGGCTGGGTTCAGCTTTTGTCACTGGAGTCGTGAAGGTCTTAATTTATCATTCAAGAATCCCAAATTGTCTGAGCAGGTGGATAATGGGCTCAGAACTCAACAAGATAAATTTAGAGTCTTGACTTCAATGTCAGAAGTGAAGTGCACCCAGGAAGGACTCCGGGTATGGTGACATCCCATTTCCTGGGAGGGAGTTCTGGTGGTGGGACGCTTAGCACATGGAGACACAACCAGCCTTGCTTGCTTCCTGAAGGAAGAGGCTCGCTCACAGCTGGTTCTTAGAAAAACTGGGACAGGAAGATGCTCAACTAATGGGAAACTTACTTGGGAGATTATTTTCTTAAAATCTGTAAGTCAATAGTAGCTATGAAGGAAGTAAGGAGGGAAGGAAGAGGAGAGAGGGAAGAGGGGTAGAGAGGGGGAGGAGGGAGAAGGGAGGGGGGAGGGAGGGGGAAAGGAAGGGAAGGAGGGACAGAGGGACCAGGGAGGGACTTAGGTAGGTCAGTCCTGGTGGCTCAGTCCATTATTAGAGAGGCTGAGGAAGGGTCTCTGCAAATTCAAGGCCAGCCTGGCCATCACAGCGAGTTCAGGGACAGATTGAGCAATTAAGTAGGACTTTGGTCTCAAAATAAAAAAGTGAAAAGAGGGCTAGTGACAAAGGGATAAAGAACTTTCCTAGCGTATGTGAGCCAAAGGTTCACCACACACACACACACACACACACACACACACACACACACACAGAGGCATGCACTCCAAGGCCAGCCAGACTAGATTCTGAGGAGGACACAGTCCATAGAGGATGTTCACCCATCTCAAAGCCTCATGTCACTACACACATGTGAATGTCCATATCTACTTGAACATATTTACCATATAGACACAGTAGGAGGCGCAGAAGGCTGAAGAGGCAGCCGAGGGAGCACGGAGCCAAGGGAGCACGGAGCAGGCTGATTCCCTCCTGATCAAACAAGCTTTTGGCAAAAGCTGCTCTTTCCTACATAAAAAACCCTGGAAGAACCTGCTGAAAACGGAAGATAGGTGACTTGATGTGACATTGGTAGACAAAGCCTAACAGCTTTCCTCTCAGGAAGAAAAATGGTACATCAACAGACAGAAAAAAGACACACACACACACACACACACACACACACACACACACCAGCATCCCTAAAGAACATGAAATGTTCCCAGGAGACTCATTTTCTAGCCCCCTACACCACAGACCTACTTGGAAAAAGCTCGCCATGGCAAAGACGGCAGTCTGGTCCAAATTAAATTTATTGGTTACTATAGCACCAATCGATACCTCTAAATGTTCGGAGAGAGACTTCACCAAGGCTTAAATATTACATAAATTCCCGAAAATAATCAAGACATTTTGAGAAAGACAACAAGGAGAAGAAGGTCTAACGTGGCTGTCCCCCAAGTCCTCTGAGCCCTGTTTACAGAAACCGGAAGCAAAGAATAAAATAAATGAGTGGACGCAAGACAAGCATTCTCAAGTGTGTCACATAGAAATTTAGACTTCGAAGCATTAAGAAAATCTCCTCCATAACCATGGCTTGGGCAGTGGCTCAGTGATAGAGCCTTTTCCCGGCATGCACAGAGCTCTGGGTTCCAGCTCCAGCACCATAATGAGCTTGGCAGGCTCCCATATTTGCAGAGGAGGCCCTGGGGCCTAAAAGCAGTGTCCAAGTCCTTATGGAAAGCAAGGGGTGTTGAGAAGCTGATAGCTCTTGGAGAAGAAAATAAGACAGACCTTCATTTACTACTCCACGCTAAAATGAACTCCAGAGGGATTACATACTTGATTTAGTTAAACAAGGTCACGGAGACCTAGAAGAAAACGCAAGTGAATAGGTATTTCAAGATGAGGAAATGCTTTAAACTTGATTGGTATTTTCTCTGATGGTCAAGACAGTGAGTAAATACTCTCATCTTTGTCAGCTATGTGGTTTCTGCTACAAACTCAACTGCGTGACTGCTGTCACCGATGATATACAAATGAATACAACTGCATGACTGCTGTCACCGACGAGACACAACTGAACAGCCACAGCTCTGCTCCAAGCAAACACTGTCACTAAACAGTCGGTGGGGAGAGCTAGCTTTCAGTTTGAGTTTTCCAAACCCCCACTCCCTTTTAAAGGTTCCTCTATTTTAGGTTTTATGTGTATGAGTATTTTGCCTGCATGTATGTGCATGTGCATATATATCCACCATGTGTGTGTCTGATGCTCAGACAGTGTTGGAGCCTCTGGAACCTGGATGCTAGGAACCAAACTAGGGTCCTCTGGAAGAGTGACAAGTACTCATAACTGCTAATCCAACTCTCCTGTCCCCAAATCTTTTTTTTAAGGGTATAAAAGAAAAATAATAAGAGAATGGGACAAGCAGTCATGGATTTTTATTACATAAAGTTAAGAATTTCAAGGCATAAACAAAATCTTTACCACAACCGTAGCTTGGGGTGTGGCTCACTGGTAGAGCCCTTATCTATAGCATGCACAAATCCCTGACTTCAAGCTCCAGCACTGTGAAAATAAAACTACTCTGTTAACACATCTTTAAAGCAAGCACCAAAATGTACGTACTATAGAAAACGCATGGACCAGCCGGGCGGTGGTGGCGTACGCCTTTAATCCCAGCACTTGGGAGGCAGAGGCGGGCAGATTTCTGAGTTCGAGGCCAGCCTGGTCTACAGAGTGAGTTCCAGGACAGCCAGGGCTACACAGAGAAACCCTGTCTCAAAAAAAGAAAAAAATAAACAAAAAAGAAAGAAAGAAAGAAAGAAAGAAAGAAAGAAAGAAAGAAAGAAAGAAAGAAAATGCATGAACTGTGACTGGCAGCAGAGGGTTGACCCGCCCCTTACTGTTCCCACCCATCTTCCCTTCTCAAACATGAACAGCCATTATCCCCAATTTAACACAAACAAACAAAAAAGATAGTAGAAAATATGGACCAAAAAACCCAGGTAAAGAAAGCAAGCAATAGGCAATCAGTAAGATTAGGGAGAGATTCTCAACCTTAAATGCATTTTACAGAATGATGAGAAAATCCCTACATGTGGATGTTGGTGTCTTGCTTTTCTATTGCTGTGAAGAGGTGCCATGGCCAAGGCAACTTATAGAAGGCACCGTTTATTGAGGAGTACAGTTTCAGAGGGTGAGAGTTCGTGACCAATGCGTGGCAGGGAGCGTGGCAGCTGGAAGCAGTAGCTGAGAGCTCACACGGCGATCAACAAGCACAGGAAGAGAGAGCTAACTGAAAAATGTTACAGGCTTTGGAAACCTCGAAGCCTGCACTCAGTGATACCCCCAACACACACACACACACACACACACACACACACACACACACACACACCAAGAACACAACTTCTAATCCCTCCCAAACAGTTCCACCAAATGGGGACCAAGCATCCAGATCTATGAGTCTATATATAGGAGCCATTCTTATTCAAACCGCCAGTGTGTTTGGTGGCTCTCCAGGGAGGATTTGCAAAGCAAGGGCAAAGCAGGCCTGGCAGAGCGTGGCAGTCAAACATTACTGGAGACACTTCACAGGCTTTTGTATCCTCACATCCAACAAATCTCTAAGAACCCACCCTAATTAATAATCCAAGTTGTGGCCAAATGCCTCCATACATTGATAGCATGCACAGTTTACATTAGCATGGGTTTTAGCTCAAAGTGTAGTAATAAGACAGACTGCACAGATGATGGTACATTCAGACTTCCATACAGAAGTTGGCTTTAAAAATCTATATGCTAGAGGATGTGATCAAAATACATTGAGTGTTTGCAAAAGGAAAGCCCAACTCTATAGCTCAGAGAAACTGGGCGGGACTTGGCCTGTAAATCTCATTATGCTGAACATAAAGAAAAAACAATCTATTAAAATCTAATTTCAAAGACTCTATAAAGACAAGACACAATATCTGACCACATTACTCAAGAGCATTTGGCATGTGGATCCTCCAGCCTTGTGGGAACCTCAAAGTGGCCACCTCCTAATGGAGATCCCAGCTAGAAGAGCCCAGCCAAGCTGGCCCTGCCTTCCCACAGAAAATAGGAACATTTGTTTTAGGCAGGCAATGAGTTCCTATTGTGCGAAAGAAACATAAAAACCAACAGGGAACATCTCTGACTTAATGACCAAAGAAAAAGTACCTCTAGATTTTGATCTCTTCTCTTGTTTCCTATTTAATTTTTAATTTTTAAATTATGTACGTGTCTGTGAGGGTATGTGCGTGTGAACGTAGGTGTTTGAAGAGTCCCAGAAGGGGGTGCTGGGTTCCCTGGAGTTGTGAGTCACTTGACATGGGTGCTAAGAACTAAACTCAGTTCCTCTTCGAGAGCACTCAGTACTCCTTAACTGCTGAGCCCTCTTTCCTGCTCATCTGTCTATTTTGGAGACAGGGTCTTATTATATAGCCCAGGCTGACTTCGAACTCACAATCCTTCAGTCCCAGACTCTGCACACTAGGATTTCAGGTATACAATGCAATAGATACTCATAACAGACCCCAGCTAAACAGACGCTCTCCAGGTTCTCAGCGGTTAAGTAAACAACCCCTCTCCATGGCACCCTGTACTTAAACACTCCTTCACGTACTCCTCGGGAAAGCACCGGGTACTTCCCAGATAAAGATGAAAATATTACCCGAGGCTGTTGGTAGTCATCGGACGTGTGGGCTTTATCTTCTCGGTGCTTCCCTTTCCTATGGCTTTGGAATATTCTACAAGGACGCATTATTTTTAGAAAGAGAGGAAAAGAAAATTTCCTGTTCAAACATCATCAAAAATGAAAGTCAGAGCCATTTCCTTTAGATTAGCCAGGGCTGAGCGGATAAGGGTCCCGCCCCTCCCGCTAGCCTATGGCAGGCAGCCTTTTTATTATTGTTGTTGTTACATTTTGTGTGTGTGTGTGTGTGTGTGTGTGTGTGTGTGTGTGTGTATGATGGCACACACATGGCGGTTAACTTGTGGGGGCTGGTTCTTTCCTTCCACCACGCGAGTTTTGAAGATCTAAGTAAGCTTCCCCTTCCGTGGTGACACTTGAGCTGAGCCCATACAGTGAGGCACCACTGGGCTGAAGCCAAAAAGCACACACACACACACATAAGCTACAGCCTAAAGCAGAGGCAGTACTGTTATTGTCTCAAGCCCGTTTACAGGGCAGATTTGGAAGCTGAGAGAGGCTCAGTCATATGCAGGGCTCTGTGGGGCTTACACGTCAGGCCCAGGGCTCAACTGCATCTCCACCTTCCTCCCTTTCAGCCATACCTCCTGCTTTCGCTTTGTTCTGTAAAACAACCCCTCATCTGCGGTTGTGATCTGTGCTCCTTTGGGTTGTGTGGACTCTGGTGTTTCTGCTGGCCACAGGCTCTTGGCTTTTAGGGTAGCTAGACCTCTTACTCCCAGCCGTGGTGGTCTCGCCTGCTCTAAAACCCTTAGAAAACCATTAGTCTGTTTCTTAGTAAGTTACAGCGACGTGAGCCATGCGACCCAGCAACTCTTACCCACACTAAATGTCCCACACAAAAATGATGCATAAATGTCCACATAAAGACTTGGACACCACCATGTTCCTAGAAGCAAGCAATGATCATTGATCCAAAATGGCGAAGATCAGCCGTTGGTGAGTGGGGAACGACTGCGGTATATCCATACAATGGAGCACTATAAGGTCGAAACAAAGGAACAAGCACACGTGTGCAACTACAAGCTGGCCAAGCTCAAAACTAGAAGACCGTACGCAGCATGATTTGTGGCTGTCTGGGACTGGGAGTGGGACCTGGGGATGATCGCACAGGGGGTGATGAATGAGTTTTGAAGCTAGCTGTGTGCACAGCGATGGGGTATCACGGGAAACCCCTGAGCCGAACAGTTGAAAATGGGCAGCGCATCTTACGATATGCAAATGAGACCCCAAGTTACTTTTCCAAAACAGGGTTCGACTACCCCAGCTTCGGAGATCTGCCTCGAGGATTGGGCGAGGCGGCGTGTGAAAAGCAGCCTGGTGCGCAGCACCTGATAAATAGTCATGAAGGTGAGAGTCAGAATACGCAACAAGGAGAGCTTTCGCAAATGTGGAATAATAGATGCCACAGAAATAACAGCCTCTGCCGCTTCCCCACGCCTCACCACACCTCCTCAGCCTTTTCCAACGCGAGTCATCCCCTCGACTTCACATGGCAGGTGCATTATTAACAAGCTCAAGGGAAGAAACTGAGGCCTGGAGAAGTTAGGTTACCGCCCCTGGGAGGCAGCGGGAGAGCTGAGATCTAATTCCCTGGCTCTCCCTTGCCTCTAGCACACAGCTAGGGACAGGGCTTCTATGGTAGTGATGGCTAGGGTGCCCGAAGGCCTGTGGATAGCTCTCCTTCTGGACCTGAAGAGTTAGGGAGGTTGGCCCAAGGAAGTGCGTCAGGTGAGGGAACCACACATCCAGAGGTGACAGTGACAGTGACGAGGGGGCAAAAGAACTCCAAAGGAAATACGAGGGGAGCCTGGTGGAGGAATGGAAGATACCGGAAGTGGGAAGGATGGGGCTCAAGCGGGTCCAAGGTCAAGGACATTAGCCAGAGAAGGAGTCCTTTTCTGGGGGGGGGGGGGACAACTGACACACACACCCACTGCAGGTGGGGAAGTTGGCTCAGGGTGCTCTGAGCTCAAGGGAGCGGGAAGCTGCCACCCCGTGCTCCCACGCCGATGTGGACTAACACCCAGCAGCCTCCCAAACACCAGCTCAGCCTGAACAGCCAGCCAGGCACCGCGGCGCAGGCTCTGTCAGGCTGCCAGGAAGTTGAGCTGAGCTCAGCAAGTACAGGAGTTGACCGATGGCAGCCTCAAACACATCCAGCCGTGGACCCCAGGGTCCCTGTCACGCGAGCCCCTACCGCATTCCACTCGCCATGATGACACCGATCCAAAAGACCCTTTCCCGTTCAGATTTAATGACTTCGATCCAGCGCTCAAACATGCTTCCACATCCATCCAACCCTTAAGACACCTGCTCAAGAGTTCACTGTGTGTGTAAACTACTAGGGCCAATTTAAGGGTTCTGGTGAAGCCGGCTGCAAAGTGGTACACAGTGAACAGTTGGGATCTGCTGCGCTGCGGTTTGTCTGGCAGACAAGATGTCATATGGGGTGGGGGTAAAAACTAGAGTCACATGACAGGGGTTCCAGGATGTCATTCCTTGTATAAAAGCTTATGGAGATAAGGAGGTCTATGAGCCTCCTGGTCCACAGATTAAGAACCTACTAGAAGGAAACAGGAAAGAAGAAAGAAAGAGAGGAGGGATTGTATTGCTCTGTACATCTCCGTACTGTTTAATTTTTTAATAAGAATTCATTTGTATGAATTTGATTTTTTTTTTAAGCATTAAACTCTTCTAACCTGAAAAACCATTTTAATTATTGCTGTTCTGACACAGGGTTCTGGGAAACTTCCAAAGGTCAAGGATGTTCAGCTGCTGGTTCAGTTGAGACGGGGGGGGGGGGGAAGGGGGGTTCATGTGTAGCCTGGGCTGGGGCCTTGAACTCAGCATGTAGCTGAGGATGACAGAATTTCTGATCTTCCTGTCCCTGGTGCCGGGATCACAGGTGTGCGATACTGCGGTCAGATGATATGGTCCTGAGGACCCAACACAAGACCTCACGCTTGCTGGGCAAGCCCCCCCGCCAGCTGCAGGACATACATCTTGATCTGTTTCTAATCTCTGCCATGCTTACTCAAAGCCAAGCCCTCGGTGCTTCGTGACACAGATTTTAAAAACTGAAACCTTGGAAAGGCAAAACAAACTGTTCAAGGTCATAGACTAGGTAGGAATGGGGTGGAGGGGTGCCCTTGAACTCCGACCCTTGTTTCTTCTAAGCAGGGCACCTGACTGCCAAGAAGGAATGATACTTGGGTAGAAGCTGTCTCTACATCTGAACCATACGGCCAATTCCCAAAGCCTCCGCAGAGGCCCCTTGGGAGGGAAAATGGGACTTTCCAGAGAAGGGGAAAACAAGTTGGGAGAGAGGAGTCGGTGAACTGCCACCCTTACCAAAAATTAGGCCTTGTCACGAGGCAGCCACCCCCTGAGTGGGATGGGGGCGCCACGTCACCCAGCAAACCAAACTGCACGTGGGAAGGAGCCATAGCTCCAGCCCGAGCCATCCTGCCTCGTAGGGGGCTAACCCCAGCTCTCCCCCCAGCAGTTGGAAGCTCAGGGGGTGGGGTCCCCGTCCCTGCTCATGTCTTAGAGGTTCTGTATTAGGAGGATCAAAACAGAATGGAGCTGTCAGAGTGTTCTAGAACTCAAAGGGTTAGGCCAGCACAGGCTGGTGCCTCTTATTTGAAAAGCTTGCAATGAGGCTTGTTTGATGTACTCTGAAACACACACAGGTTGATATCCTGAGGACAGGACCCAAGACAACATACGTTTGCTGTCTCCTGGGTACTTGCTGCAAGCAGTCTGGGTGGAATTTCTAGCCTACCTGCGCTTTACCACCCGCCCCACGAGGTCAGGTGTGTTAGTCTCTATGTGGGACATCATGTCGGCCCCCGAAATGCTTCCAGTTTCCACGGTTAGGGATGCTCAGCCCGTGAGAGTCCACGTTCTTAGGGCCACCAGTCCTCAGCTCTTCCAGTGACTGCTTTAGCACCTAATACCAGCAGAGGGTGCAGACGGGTCCAGCAGACAGACAGACCTCTCCAGGGGTAAGGCAGATGCTGCTGCGTGGTCAAAGGGCCAATGCACAAACTTCAACTATGGTGAGCAAGCATGTGCCCTCTGCACAGAAAAGGAGGTCTGACCAAAGCGTGAGTCCTCCACCAGCCTGGCAGGGAGAAGCAACCCTGAAAAGCCACAGAGTAGAATCCTAGCGGTTTTCGTCCTGTTAGACCATCTGGATCAAGGTTCTAAATCTCTCTGCCTCTAGTATCCCTATCTATAAAATGGGAATTATTAAATGTAACCAGTACAGGGTACGTGTGTGAGCTCGCATTGATTGTGATATTCACGCGGTTTAGAGAGTGAAATTATCCTGGACAATGTGGTGTGTGGTAGCTGGCATCTTTAATTTCAGAACTCCGAAGGCAGAGGTGGGCGGATGAGTCTGAGGTCGGCCTGCTCTACAACGTGAGTTCTAGGACAGCCAGGGCCACACAGAGAAACTCTGTCTCAAAAAATAAATATTATAATCAAACATATCAATAAGCCAGCTGTGGTGGTTCATACCTACACATTTAGCTTTTAAGAGACTGGAGGATCAAGAATCCATGGTCATCTTCAGATACACAGATACAAGCCTAGGTAAAAGCCTGGGCTACTTGAGAGCCTGCCTCCGAACTCAACCTTTTAAGATATTCACAGCCACACACTTAACACGAAGAACATGCGCGAGAGATCCTTCATGGGTGTTACCCAACTGAACTCCTCCCACAAGGCCTTCATGAGGATGCTACTGTCTCCCTCATTTTATTCAAGTAGAGTCTAAGGACAGACAGTTAAAGGACTTCTCTGTGCCAGGGTCACATAGGGACCTGCACAACCATTTTTGGACCCAGGATGTCTACCTTCAGGGTCTAGATACATTTTGAAATGTTCATTATGTTTATTTTATGTGGATGGGTGTTTGTCTGCATGAATGTCTGTGTGCTGCCTATGTCTGGTGCCTGGGGAGGTCAGAGGTATGCCAGATCCCCTGGCTGGCTGTGAGCTGCCACGTGGCAGGGCTGGGGGAGGAGGGGGGGACAAGAGGGAGGGGGAGAGGGAGGGGGCGTCTACCTCTTAATCACCCTCCAGCATGAACACAGCAATGAAAAGGGAATCAAGGACGGGATCGTAGATGTGACCCTGTGACAGAGCGCTGCTTTGTTCGGTAAGATCCTGGGTTCCTTCTCAGTGTGGAAAAGAAGACGCCAAAACAGCATGCCAGGGCCAAGTGAGGACCATGAGAAGGAGGACTTGGAGAAACGCAACATCCTAGCATCCTGGAGTATCCGGCTGAGGGTGGGGGGCGGGGGCTGGATGGGATACCACGTGCTCATTATTCTGTGTGCAGAGCGCCAGTGCTGCAGGAAGCAGGCTGTCCGTAAATATTTGTGGGAGGGAAGGGAAATTGTTATTGTATTCATTAGCCAAAAGCTGGACTCATTGTCTCCAAGAATGAAAATAGCTAAGATAAAGCTGAAGTAGGGCTGGGGATGGGGTGGGGGTGGGGTGGGAAGGCTATGCAAAGGCACAGGCCTACAACCCCAGCTTTGGAGAATCATAAGTTCAAGGTCATACTCTTGTTGCATTACAAGTTGGAGGGCAGCCTGGGCTACATGAGACCGTCTCAGGAGTTTGGGAGAGGTCTTTCCTAGCGCCACCCCCTTCCTAATGTGGACTGATGGGATGGCCCACGCTGGAGCTGCTGTGTTGGAGGTTTTGCCGGCTCCGGCGTACTCCACGTCCTGGCGAGCAGGGGACCTTACCTTCTTCGGCGTCATTCCTCAGCGAGGCCTCCAGCAACGCTACACTGGCCTCGAAGGACACCTTCTTGCGACGGCCACCCGTGCTGCGCTTTCGCTCGTGCTTGCGCTTGCGATGAAGCAGGTCCTGCTCATACTGCGCCCACTTCTTCAGCTGCTGAGCCCGGCGCTTCTGGGCTGCGCGCAGGCGCTCCAGGGTAGGCACCTTCTCCAGCAGCTGCAGCTCTGTGAGCAGGTCCACGTGGCTGGCCATGGCCCCGCGCCTGCCCTTGCTCTGCCTAGGGCTAGCAGGGTGAGCCCGGGGCCAGGGGAGCGCAGGGGCTCCCAAGGGGCTGGAGCCTCATGGTGGGGCCTGCAGCGGGGAGACAGACACAGAGACGGAATGGTCAGCCCCCGAGAACACACATCACATAGTATACAAAGTCACCTGACTTCCCGCAACTGAGTTCAAAGCTCCTTTGAGGTTTTCTATGTGTGTCGAAAGCAAAAGGGCAGATTCTTAGAGCGGAGTCCCAGCAAGGCCCGGCCCTGCTGTGAGCTGAGCCAGTGGCGGCCACTCACACTGAATCAGTTACAGTAAATAAAGTCCAATCTCACTGACACATCCAACTGCAGACTTCCTAGTGGTCTCTATGTCGGATACCCAGATGGTGGCCATCCCATTATTCCAGAAAGTTCTGCTGCATATGGTGCCTGCTCACCTCTCAAGCCAGAGTTAGCTAACAAGAGCCTGATCTTGGCAGCGTTATTGTACAAAGGAATCCTACTTTAAGAAATAAGTTATGAGCCTGGTGTGGTGGCACACGCCTGTAATCCCAGCACTTGGGAGGCAGAGGCGGGTGGATTTCTGAGTTCGAGGCCAGCCTGGTCTACAGAGTGAGTTCCAGGACAGCCAGAGCTATACAGAGAAACCCAGCCTTGAAAAACCAAGAGAGAGAGAGAGAGAGAGAGAGAGAGAGAGAGAGAGAGAGAAAAGAAATAAGTTATGTGACAGGGTATCTTGGAACTCAGGACACCGTGGGGACTGCCAAACCCAGAAAATCCCAGGCTGTGCAGTGTGGCTTTGGGGTCAGGAATCGGGTTCCTCAGGTCATCAGGCTTGGTGGCAAGCAAATTTTACCAACCGAGCCATCTCGCCAGCCCTCAGTTTGGAACTGGGAGGCTGTCTCATAAAAATCAAAAACATTAAAAATATAAACAATTTGTATAAACAAAAGATCTTTAGGATCCTGAATTTCAATAACTAAAGTGCTACCAACCCCAACAGTCTGCTAGCTATTGGACCTGGGAACGTTTGGCTGAAGTCCCCCCCCCAAAAAAAAAAAAAAACGAACCCCTTGGAGAGCCTTCCAAAGGAAACAACACAGTCTGCCTTCAGAGGCTGAGGCTGACTGGGTGTCACATCAGCACAGACCTGTGGGTTCTCTGAGGCAAAGGAACAAGGTCTTTGAACAATCACCTGAAGCCTCTTGAAGACCGAATTCCCATCTGCAAAATGCTCTATCCCCTCCCAGAATTCCAGGGTAGTCAAGGGTAAAGGAGCTGTCCACAGCTGTACATCTACTACCAAAGAGAATGGAACTCGGAGGAAGAGAGGGAGGCGTAAAGGCTGAACTCCCTCGGCCAGCCAGGCAAGACTGTCTCAGGCTGCGGGGAGAGATGAGCGGGTCCACATCTGTGGGATGCAAAACTGCCACCTTCTCGGGACTCAAACGAGAGGAGCCTGGATGTTTAACTTTGAGAGCAATGACGTGACCCACCAACTGCAATCCATACTCTCCAGTGTTACAGATTCTGACTTGTATATGTTTCCTCTAAAGTAATTTCACCAGCACACACCACCACAGTAAAATGCCAACAGCTCCTCAGCTATAAGCACCTCTCTTGGGAACCACCTAACATCTCTCCTAAGCACCCCCAAACCCACTGACATCCTAGCCCGTGGTGCTAATCTGTTGCCCGTCTCTAGGAGTAGGAAGCAATATCGGACGGCTGGCTGTTGTGACCCCACATCACTCCTTTGAGGGTCACCCAAATTATCATACGTATCAACAGTTCATTCCTTTTTTTTTTTATTGCTATTTAGCATTCCACTGCACATTAATTTGTTTCCCCATCCAGCCACTGGAAAAGATCTGGGCTGTATCCAGTGTGTGGCTGCGGTTAGATTCATGGGAAGGTTTTTGTGAAGGCACAAGTTTTCCCTTCTCGTGGACAAATGCCCCCGTTCTGCAATTGTCAGGGGCCCTGGTAATTGCCCCAGTTAGTTTTAAAGAAATTGCCACTGTCTTCTCCAGAGGGCTTGGGCATGAATGAGCAGGGCTCCCTGCCAGTCCTCCGTGGCGTCCCTGCTCTCTGCCTCAGCCACTGGGATGACCGCTGTGGCTGGGGTTTTTGAACATATGGGACTGAAAGGAATGCACCAACACACGGTGTCAGGGTGACATCGGGCCCCACGAGCTGGAGGACCAGATGCTAATTTTGCCTCTCTTTCTTCAACTGAACACCTGCCCCGAGGACTAGCATGATTCAGAGACGGATAGTGGGGGGCGCGGGGGGGGGGTGGGGGACCAGCTCTGCCTTCTGGGTAGTTCCTGCCTGTCAGTCTACCTATGAATCCACCTAATCCTCTCAGCCACTTAAAGAGGTAGGCACCATCAATGCTGTCTCCCAGATAAAGAAAACAGAAAGATGAAGCCATTTGCCCAACATCACACAGCTAGAAAACAGAGGATCTAGGGATGCCCCTCGGTTGTTGGCCTGCTTCCTAACACACATGAAGCCCTGGAGACAGGGATGCCCAGACCGAAGAGATCAAGGAAGTTTGGGGTCTGTGAGATGCACTTTCTGACTACAGGCCAGGCTTAACCAGCAAACCTCCTGTGGCCTATTCATGTTTATCCATCCGTCTGTTTGGGTTTAACCCACACCATCCTCAACATCTCAATGAATTGTTCATATTTAATATTTGGAGTTTCTATATCTAACATGAGACTTTTAGCTTTTAGAACACTTCAACATTGGCTCTGTGGGCTCACATAGCAGCCACGAAAAGGTACAGAGAAAGTCTGTGCCCTCTAATGAAACACATACCTTCTAATTAACCCCAGTCCCTACCACCATCCTACGCCACCTGGCCTCACATTAATTGTCCTGATCACTAGCTCCTGTAGTCACTGAGTCTGAAGCTTTGTGTTAGGCAGAGGGACACAGCAGCCTCCAAACATCAGAGACCTACTCAGCACAGAAAAGGGACAGCCATCTTGGAATCTCCACAACACCAACCAGGGAGCAGCTATTTACACCTAAAGGCATGAACAGGCCTGCAGAGCTGCCCAGCAAACACTCAGGCAAGGTGTTTAGGATTCTAGGGGCTGAGAACAGACAGCGCACTTATGCCTACGTCACTCCCTAAAGGAGAGTTTCCACCGGCGTTGAACTCACCTAAGTATTCCGCTAGGTGTCTTACAGCACTATAACTTCTCTCTCTCACACACACACACACACCTACCTCTTCATTATCAACACTGATCACACTGAGTAGGAGAGCCCCAAAGCATGCCAACTGAGGGTAGGAATAAGCCATGCCATGCAACTGCATGCCAAAACACCTTCCTCTTCTCAAATGCTATCCTAGCTGGGTATAGAAGCACTTACCTGTGATCTAGCACTCAAGAGGCTTAGACCAGCCTGGGCTATCCAGTGAGTTCCAAGACAGCCTGAGCTACTAGTATGAGGCCATGTATCCAAAAATAAATAAATAAATAAATAAATAAATAAATAAAGCCAAAAAAGAAACCTTCCTCCGCCATCATTTCAACTGGGAGTTCTAAACATAGAAAGAGAGCAGACACCAATGAAAGCCACTGTTTTATATATTTAATACATATATTAATAATAATAAAAACTACTGAAACCAAACCTGGTAGTACAGGCCTGTAATCTCCCCTCCCCTCCTCTCCTTTTCTCTCCACAGGAGCCTGAGATGGGAGAATGAACAGCAAGTTCAATACCAGCCTGAACAAATTGCAAGACTCTGTCTCAAAAGAAAAAGAAATTAAAAAAAAATCTGAAGACAGCTCATTGCATAGCCTTTGCAGACAACAAAATACACCCTTTCCACATCTTTAAAAAAAATCTTCAAAGGTTTCTGAAGAAAAAAAGCGTCAGTCTGGTGCTCATAGGCGGTGACACTTTTAGAGCCAGGCCAGTCTTTCCCCCTGAGGTTCCCCGCCTGGGGGGACGGGGACAGCAACAGTATTTAAGAAGAAATGTAAAAGCATCATTTGGTTTTCTGTGGACATTTTCACAGCTACTGTTTATTTATGGAAGTGACATGAAATTTCCTGTTTATATATATATATATATATATATATATATATATATATATAACTCCATTTCAATCTACAACTAGTGACTTGGTAGTAAAGAAAGATGAAATAGTGTCAGAATTCAGTGTTGGCAGGGTATGGAAGACACTGACATTTGGGGAAGCCGCTTTCACAATGACAACTGGTTCTCATGACAACAGTCTTAGTGGAGAACGACTCACATGGGTTTGGGGGCGTGTTCTGTGGTTTCGTTTCAGTGCTGGGGGTGGGGAACCCAAGGCCTTCCACACACTCTCTGCCGCTGAGCTGCAGCCTCGGTCCTAGAAGCACCCATATTTACCCAGCAAATACTTTTCAAGCACTTCCACACACCAGGACTGTGCTAAGAGATGAAGATATAGCCGGTGAAAGACAGCTGTGGTCCCTGTCTACCAGATGTATGACAAACGGGCAAAGGAGCACAGAATGGGTAGCAGCCGGTGGTAGGCGCATGACTCCTCCTATGATGCTCCCCCCACAAGCTCCAGACAGTCAGAAAGGGTTTACTGCATTGCCTTCTTTGCTCTGGGCCAAGAAATTAAGGACAGTCGACCAGCCCCCTGGAGAGAGGTAGGGACAGCATCTCCCAAGAGCAGTAAAAGGGGCCAGGGCATATTTTCTGTGATTTCACCCCTCCCACTTTACCCTTTGGGTTCCCTTGCAGCAGGGCCCCAGGACAGTTCCCTCCTGACTGCTAGTTTTCAGGTGACCTAGTTTCCCCCAATAGACCCACACACCTCCTCCGCCCCCCATCCGAGAAAACCCTGCTCAGGCTAATTAAAGAATTGTCTGGTGCAGGCCAACAGCAGCCAGGCAGCCCCACTCCCTTCCGCCTCCTGCCTCCCTCACCCCCCAAAGGGCTCTGTCCTGGGTGCTGGGGGATCCCAGGAATCCAGGGCTCCATTGAGCTTGGAAGTGGCTTCCAGAGACTCTTGCATCCCAATCCATACTTGGACAATGGAAAGAGTACAGGCTATCTGACCCCGGGAGAACAATAGTCTCGGTATTTTATGAGGATCCTCATGGAGGCCAGGCTTGGAGATAAATCAATGGAATAACAATATTTTAAGCTTGGTGCGTGGTAAAAGTATCAATGAACCATCACACAGGCCTGTGGGACCTCGGCTCATAAAGGGTCTGGGCTGGGGGTATGCTACGAGGGTCTGTGCAGGCAGTGAGGTCATCAGGAAGTGTATGTGAGTGTGAGAAGACTGAGTCCGGGGGAAGTAGGGTGGGGTACTGACTTTTCCCAACATCTGTGCCACATACCAAAATAGCTCAATTGTGGCCAACAGGAAGTTTAAGGCCAAGACACTGGGCCCTGAGAGAAGCAGAAACAAGCCACCAAGGTGTTGTCACCTTGCCCCGCCAGAACTTGACCCTGCCAGCTGGCCGAGTCTAAACTTGATCCTTCTCCATGCACACACTCTTCCTTGCTGCCTTGGGAAGAAGGGGCCCGTGTGCACATCTGGGCTTACACAGACTGGGCACCATGAAACTGGCCCTTAAGGGGAAGGGCAAGGAAGTTGACTAGGGTCCTCTGGGGATGTGGAGCCACGGGATAACAGGAGGCACAACTGAGGAAAGGCTATTTTGGTGGGGTGCTGGGAATGAGCGTGCTTCTGCAGAAGAGCACAGTAATGAGGGTCTCAAAACTCCTTCATTATCCTGGGGCCTGATTCATCAGAGCCCAGACAGGGATTGGTTCTAGGGTAGGCATATATCTTAAGTTGGCCCAACCAGAAGCTTTCTCTTCCCTGTGTCTAAGGAGCCAGAGGACTGAAGTGAAGGTTCTCTGAAGGCAATCTCCTGACGAAGCCAATGCTTGGGTGGTACAGGAGATGAAGGAAGGGGTCCTTTGTACACTGAGACGCTGGACTCCAGCTAGCCAAACCTACACGCTCCATGTATTATGTAATCCAGTTCCTTATAACCCAGAATATCTTAACGTGCAGCAAGGATGCTTTTAAAGATGCGGGGACCCCAGGAAGGGCTGTGGCCTCTTGCAGAAGACTATTATCAATATGTGGACTTTCCCCTACAAAGGCCATTTCTGACTCAACAGGTCTAAGTGGAAGGCCAGCCTTACAGAAGGGCAGAAGGTCAAGGCTGGGTTCCAACAGTAGTCATGTCTGTTGATTTGGGAGAAAGAACACATATGCACACGCACAAGCACACACACACACACACACACACACACACACACACGCACGCACACTCCATGCGCCCAGGCACACACATACACGAGGGAGCAGCTGATTGACACATCTCTGGAATCAAGCCTACCGGTTTGAGAAAAACAACATGAGGGAAGGTGAATTCAAATTGAAGAGACTTTCGAACATGAGTCAGAGAGAGAGAGAGAGAGTTTCAAAGTTCACACTGTTAAAATGTTCGGCTTTTTCTCCCCGGTTCCTCGGCTATTCTTCTCCACCATCTTGGCAGGTGCCAGAGGAAGGGCCACGAGTGCTTTTCTCCTCGTGTTTCCTGCGCGGCTGAGCATGAGAGGAAAAGGAAAACCAAACAAACAGCCCTGCGGTGCCTCCTCCCTCCCAGCTCTCACTCACTCGGGACCTGCTTTCTCTCTAAAAGGATGCACACCCCCGCCCTCCCACAATTCAGCTGAATAACATCATCCTCGGTACAGAGGCTCAGGATGCTCCACTCCGTGCAGGGAGACTTGCTCCAGATATCCGAATTAGAAATCACCCCTGTCCCTCTAGCCCCTCAGGGGACTCGGTGCACTGATTGTCCTACTCCTGCATGAGTGACCCTTTTAGACTCTGGGCACAATCACCGTACACAGGCCCCCTGGTTCTAAATCTGATGGAGGACCAGGGTCCCCAAGGAACTGTGCCTCAACTCTATTTCGCCCAGACATATTACTTCATTCAGATCTCTTCATGGTGGGCCTGACCTTTTGCCTGAAGCCCACTTATAGGATTTCAAAATTATAGTCAAGAGAGGCAGAATCCATAAGTCACAGGAACAAAGAGTGAGCAGACAACCCGTGACCTGGACTCTCTCTGGAGATGAGTCACGGTCAGCTCTGGGGCACCAAGACCTTCACTTGGACGAGTTCAGGACACCGGTTGCTCCAGCCTCAGGTAGAGTCAGGCGTGTGGGCAGGTAATACAGGGGTGCCATCAGCCTGGCCTGAGGGGGAAAAAAACCCTCTAATGCAAAATTAGAGGCCAGTCCTGGAACAATGTCAGGGTCCCCCAGAACTCAATAACCACCCACCACGCTGCCAAGAGACAAGAACCAGTGGTGTGGCAGACAGCTGTCCCAGGAGCCCCGGTGCTGGCTGGACTCGGAAAGCATCCATCCAGGGTAAGGACTCTGCGGTGCATGTCTGGACAACACACCCGACAACACAACCCGTCAGGTCCATTCCAAGCAGATGATTGGTTGATGTTTGGGGTTGGCTCTGCATGTGAAGGCGAGGGGGCCTCCTCAGGCTTCCAAGAGATGGATTTCAAAGGGGTCGGTGGTTCAGCGGACACAGGAAGCCCATGAACACATCAGTCATCCACCCTGAGCTTCCCACTAGACACATGAACCCAGAGAAGCCAGGCCACTTGTAGGTAAGAATGACAGTGTGGGGAGGGGCCCAGGGGACAGACACAAAGGCCAGGGACATGCAGACCTGATATAATATCTGTAAACGTCCCATGTGGTCCCATCAATCACAGTCACCAGTTTCCCAAAGAAGCTGATAAAGCAGCTAGGTAGAGGGAAATGGGAGTCATATTACAAACACAGCTCCTCCAAGATGGGGGGGGTGTGGAACCCCCACCTCGATCCCCTGCGCAGGAACAGAAAAAAAAAAAAAAAAAAAAAAAAAAACTTCCTCCAAAGCTGGAGGATCATTTTCAAAGCAGGCCACCTGCGGCCACAGAATACCCTCCTAGATCACAGGTCACTAAACAAGGGACAGCTGTTAGGAGTGTCTAACTCATCCCCTCTGTGCCCCTCCCTGCTGCCTGGCATTCCTGATCAAGCTTTCCTCCCTGGTGACAATTCTTAGGTTGCTGACATCCATTTGAGGCAGGATGAGGAGAGAGATTATCAATGGAAGAGATCAGCGATGTCTACTATGGCCAAAGAAGTGGGCAGGGACTATGAGCACAGCAACTACAATTCTGGTCTACAGCGTGCTTGCCTAGAGTTAGATTTCAGTGTCTGCCTTTTGCCCCCTTGATTAAGATTCTAGTCCTCGGGATGGGGATATGGCGTAGTGATAAAACTCTCTGCTCAAACATGAGGACCAGTGTTCAGTGCTCTGGAGGGCCAGCCAGGGGTGGCCTAGATGAACTGGAAAGCTCTAAGTTCAAGTGAGAGGCCCTGTCTCAGTATATAAGGTAGAAAGTGATAGAGGGTCGGGCAGTGGTGGCGCACGCCTTTAATCCCAGCACTTGGGAGGCAGAGGCAGGCGGATTTCTGAGTTCGAGGCCAGCCTGGTCTACAGAGTGAATTCCAGGACAGCCAGGGCTACACAGAGAAATCCTGTCTCAAAAACTGAATGTGTGTGTGTGTGTGTGTGTGTGTGTGTGTGTGTGTGTGAGAGAGAGAGAGAGAGAGAGAGAGAGAGAGAGAGAGAGAGAGAGAGAGGACGGACATCAACCTTATATTGGCTGCTTTTAGGTGTCAACTTGACACAAGCTAGAGTCATCAGACAGAAAGGAGCCTCCACTGAGGAAATGCCTCCATGAGATCCAGCTATAAGACATTTTTTCAATTAGTGACCAATCGAGAGGGGCCCAGCCCACTGTGAGTGGGGCCATCCTGGGCTGGGTTCTGGATGCTATAAGAAAGCAGGCTGAGCAAGCCATGGGAAGCAGACCAGTAAGAACCCCTCCACAGCCTCTGCATCAGCTCCTGCCTTCAGGTTCCCGCCCTGTTTGAGTGCCTGACCTGACCTCCTCCAATGATGGGTTATGATTTAGATATATAAACTGAATAAATCTTTTCCTCCCCAACTTGATTCCTGATTATGGTGTTTTCATCATAGCAACAAAAACTCTAAGACAAACCTCTAGCTTCTACATGTGCCCACATACACATTAATATACACATGTATGCACACACACACACACACACACACACACACACCCCACATGCGCACACACGCGTAAAGCCAGTTTAATCTTCTAGTCTTAAAGATCTAGAATGTTATAAACCAGATGGAAGGGCCGCTAGGATCCCAGGACACTATTTGAACAACACACAATGGCTGTCACTTCAGAGGTGGACAAGAGCCTAACCTGCTCTTGAGGACAGAATGACCTCAGTGCCACCCTGCTAAGGAGCTAAGGGCCAGGTTCTAGAAACCGACATCCTGAACCAACTACAGCAAAATGGCACCATGTGCAGCTAGCGGGCCCCTCTCCCAGGGCTGTCTCTGAAGCACAGAAGCACAGCAGGCTGTGGAGGGTCCATCCTTAAAGGATGACAGAGCTGAGGCACTGGTACCAACTAACACCCCTCTCAATCCAGCGATCACCTGCTTGTCCATCCCCAGCACTGTGGGATGCACAGCCTTTCTAACAAAGAGAAAGCCCTGTGGTCCAATCACTAGCAAGAGTCCTCTCTCCACTGCAGACCCTGGAACACAGCCCTGGAGACCCCTACACCCACACCCCAACCACACCCCACCCACACCCCACCCACACCCACCCACACCCCACCCACACCCCTTCCTTTCTGCCCCTGCAGCCAGGGGCAGGCTTAGCCAGTTGCGAAGCTGCTGGGATGAGGATTTTACAGGACTTCTCATATGAACTATCTGCTGAGGTGTGTGAAATGATGCCGGAGAAGCGGTTAAGGTTGGAGATGGTCCTACCTGGAGGACAGGGGGAGAGGGGGGGGGGAGGAGCCAGAGAGACTCAGAGTTGATGGCAGCTCTCTGCCAGTCAGTGGCAGATCTGGGATCCAAATGCAAAGTTTGTGTACAAAAACAGCAGCAGGAAGAGACTCCCAAAAGCACCCTACGTGTTTCAAAAGACCTTCCACGTGAAGTACACGATTTCTGAGTCTGCAGCATTAGCGGCGAGACAACTAAGAAGACATATTGGTTAAGTAAGCAGACATACCAATCCGCGCGCGAGGAAACTGTCAAGATCGTTACAGAGCAAAACACTCGCTTAGCTCAGCTAAAGGGAAGCCTTTCTGGGCCTGTTATCTGTGCCCATGAAATGAACCCAGGGAGAGAGAATGCCAGGAAACAGCAGCAGCTACTCCAGTCAGCACCCCTTCCCCCCTCAAGGTCCGCTGGAACACCTCTCTGGAATACTGCATTAATTCTGAAGATCCAGGTATTGTCTCCATTCCAAAGAGGAGAAAGCCAGGCCGGGGCTCTAGCTCAGTTGGGAGGGTCCTTGCCTAGCATTCACAAGGCCCTGAGTTCAATCCCCAAGACCTCATAAACTAAGTATGGTGATAGACATCTGCAGCCCTACCATCCTGGAGGGAGAAGCAGGTGGATTCGGAGCTCAAAGTCATCCTTTGCTACATACCAACTCTGAGATCAGCTTGGGATATACAAGACTGCCGAAAACAAAAACAAAAACAGAAGGCAGACTCGGAAAGGTTAGGGCTCTTGCAAATAGAGCTAGGCTCCAGCTTTTCCGTGTTGGCATCTCTTCTTTATCAGCCTGCTGTTTGTTTGATGGGCCGGCGCCTAGGCCGTTTGCTTGGGATGTTTAATATTTCCCCTGCTTGAAAATAAAAGGAAAAAATAAGACTCAGGCAAAGATGATCTCAGAAGTCTGACTGGTAGAGGAAGAGTTCTTGTTTTGCTTATTGGTTTGTATTTTATTCTGTTTTGTTTTTGTTTTTTTGGGTTTTTTTTGTTTGTTTGTTTGTTTGTTTTTTAATTTCGTTTTGAGTCGAACTCTCATGTAGTCTAGGCTAACCCGGAACTCAGTTTGTGGCCAAAGATGATCTTAAACTCCTGATTCTCCTGCCTCTAGTCCCTGAGCGCTGGAATCTCAGGTCTGAGCTATGATGCTTGGCTAAAAGAGGGATTCTGAAGGGGAATAAATAAAATCCACGTAGAGTGTTTGTTTTTAAAATGCTGATTCAAATCAGAACTTCACTTATTGTAGGAACTGAGTGCATGTGTAGGCTTGGGCAGGAAATGGATACACCCCATTCCAAACTCCATCTTCTGGCCCTTTGAAGACTCCAGGAGCTCAGGCTCCGTGACCAAGAATTCCCTTTCTGGTGAGCTAGTTTTCATCCTCATTTCACGCAGAACAACTCCAAGACCAGATTCCCAACAGTGGCTGTCTGGTCCTCTCTTGCCTGGAACATAAAATAGGAAGTTTCCAGATCCTCCCCAGTTTGATGATTTCTTTTTTTCTCTCCGAATGCAGTACCCTGGGTACTGCACCTGTGACCTCCTGGGTTACCGTGCAGGGATGCATGCTGTGGCGGCCGGCTTCAGTCACTCCCCTGTGATCTGCAGCCAGAGTTCCCCCCTTTGATTCCCCCCTGGGCGGGCAGAACTCTGCGCAGACCCAGCTTCCCTATTCCCTTTGAACCTGAAAGTCCCAATGCAGGAAGCCCTTGTTACTATAGCAATAGAATTCAGTTTCCTGCGTCAAAACCCTAGGCTCACTCTATTAACCATGGTGCTTTGCACTCAGATGTCTGGGACACCCTCTTTTCCTCTCAAATAACGGCTTCTCTCTCTCTCTAGCTCAAATCTCAGGTCATTAGCAAGTCACTAGTTTGGAGAGGTTCTTTCTAGCTTGGTGTGTGTATGTGTTTGTGTATGCACATATACACGCAGCTGCATGGGGGAAGGTCAGAGGTCACGGGCTGATTCTGGTATCTTCCTCCATCACTTTTAACCTTGTTTTGTGAGACTCAGTCTTTCAGTGGGCATGAAATTCACTGATTGGCTAGACTGGCTGGGATAAGCGGTGCATGCCTGGGGTCCACGCCCTTTACCTCCCCAGCAGTGGGGCTTCAGGGGTGTGTGTGTGTGTGTGTGTGTGTGTGTGTGTGTGTGTTCGAGTGTGTGCGTGCTACCCTGACTTTCACACGTCAGGGTCTCATACTTGTGTGCAAGCACTTTACAAAAGGCTCCATCTCTTTGGCTCTAATTTGGGGTTTTCCTCTGGCTAGGTACCCTACGGCTCACTTCTCTTTTCAGTGTAAAGCCCGACTTGCTTAGTCAACAGATGAGTGCGGATTGTCCCTGCTCTGCTGCCCCAGAAGCAGGAAGGTGGGTGGGTCTGGGGGCTCCTGAATGGGCAGTGCTGTTGTTCGGTAAGATTCTACAGCTAGCAAGGGCAGAGCGCTCCTGCTGGACCAACCTTCCAGCCTACACACAACCGTGGACTCTAGACACCATCCGCTCACCTTCCAACAAAGGCGGAAAACACCAAAAATCAGGCAAAACATGGAAGGGACTCAACATTTTAAAAAAATGTGTGGGAATTTCCCTCCATAAGACCTGTGTGTGGTGGCTAATCTTCGGGTAAAGATTTCTCTCTCGTGACTTAATGAGCCGGCAAAATTCAGTCCGTGACAGCTGGCAGTGAAGGAAGGTATCCCTCTCCAAAAAGATAAAGGCGCAGGACAGTAGCCCTAACCACTGAGTCGTATTTTCACGGCTTGACATGTGGTAGCGCACACCTGGAGAGGGACGCAGGAGGGCAAGGCCATCCTCAGCTCACAGTGATTTGACGCCAGTCAAGGTTCCATGACAGCCAGTCAAGACAGAAAGGGGGAGGGGAGAGAAACGGGATGGGAGGCCGTGCCCAGCTCTGCCTGGATGCTGCGTGCTCCGGGAAAATGCCAAGCAGTGCAAACCAGGCTCAAAGAAGTGACCGAGACCCCAGCTGTTGCCTACTGTGCTGGCTCCTTTTATGTCAACCTGACACAGGCTAGCGTCATTGGAGATAAGGAAGCCTCAATTCAGAAAGTGTCCCCCATTAAAGCTGGGCTCTAGGCAAACCTTAGAGCATCTTCTTAATTGGTGACTGATCTGGGAGGGCTTAGCCCATTGTGGGTGGTGCCATCCCTGAGCTGAGAGCAGGCTGAGCAAGCCATGAGAAGCATGTCGGGAAGCAGCCCTCCTCCTCAGCTGCTGAGTCAGCCCCTGCCTCCAGGTTCCTACCCTGTGTGAGGAGCGCCTTCGCTTCCCTCAATGGACCGTGCCTTTGGGTAAGCCAAGTAAACTCTTTCCTGCCCACGTTGCTTTTGGTCACCATGTTTGATCACAGCAGCGGTTGTCCTGACTAAGGCACCCGTCCAGGGGATACTGTTGAAGGTTGGAGGGAGGATGAACAGTTATTTAAAATCTTTCATTCCTGAGAAGCACACTAGAATCCAGACTCTCTCCAAATCTTTACAACACCCAGGACGCAAGCTGAAATTACTCTAAACGGGCTAGAGAGATGACTCAGCGGTTAACTGCACTTGCAATTCTTCCAGAAGCCCCAGGTTTGATTCCCAGCATGCACATGGAGACACACAGCCATAGTGACACTAGTTCCAGGGGCTCTGACACCCTCTTCTGGTCTCTGTGGACACCAGGCATGTACATGGTGCACATATGTACATGCAGACAGAATCCTTATGCATGTATATATAAAATGTTTTTTTTTTTCCTGAGACAAGTTCTCACTTTGTAGCTCAGGATGGCCTGGAATTCACTAAGCACATGGGCCTGACACTCAGAGGGAGCCACCCACCTCTGTTTCCCAAGGGCTCGAGTGAAGGCATATACCATCACACCTTGCCAAGAACTCTTTAAAAAAAATAAATAAAAATAAAGTAAAACTACTATAAAAAATAAAAATTGTTAAAAAAAAAAAAAAACAAACTAGGACGCTATAACCCAAACTTTAGAGAAAAAGGCAATGAATGAACAGTGCTTTCTCAACACGAACCAGACACCGAAATCAACAGGGTTTGGGATCCTAAAGCAAACACAGTAGCTTTGCTCAAGGATGTAGAAGAAGTTAATGCTTGTAATGAACAAACAGATCAGAAATCTTAGGTATGCTAAGTAGGCAATGGTAGCGCATGCCTGACATTCTAGTATTCAGGAGGCAGAAGCAAGATTTTGAGTTAAAGATCATTCTCGGTTAGATAATGAGGCCCTGCCTCAAGAGAGAAAGAAAAGGGGCTGGGGGAGGGGAGGGAGGGGGGAAGAATGGTGATGAAGAGGAGGAAGAAAGATTTGAAAAAACAAAAAACAAAATAAAACTAAACTAAACTAGCACCACTAACCTACTCAGTCCCATTGTCTTTCGCAGCTGTGACCATTACACGGCTCTGGAATTTACTTTATCTTTTCCAGTGTCTTCCTAACGCCTGGTTCCAGGCAAGCTTTGAAGAG
Source organism: Apodemus agrarius (assembly GCA_964023405.1). NCBI lineage: Eukaryota > Metazoa > Chordata > Mammalia > Rodentia > Muridae > Apodemus > Apodemus agrarius. Next base: position 20,883,000 of record OZ030008.1, read on the forward strand.
CAAAACTACAGCATAACCCTCAATTCAGATCAGCTCTGATAGTATCCAGGCATGCTACGAGCTACCTATGGTTTTCCCATTCCACTCAGGCCTTGGATACAAAGAGACTCAAGTCTTCCCAGGCCTCTCCCCAGAGCTCCAGTGTTCCAACTTGGCCTCCAGAACCATCCAGATGAGCCACGTGGCCCCTGCCCCGAAGCACACACCTGAACAATTCCTTCCTCAGCAAAACACCCTCCTCTGTGGAGCAGCACCAGGCCGGGTCTTTAACAGACTCCTGCCACAGACGTTCACGTGACCCTTCCGCATCCCACTGACACTACCCAAGAGAGAGCAGCTCTGCCTCAGAGATACCTGGAGAGGGTGGGGGTACACACCAAACCCACAGGGATGACCACCGAGTCCAGCAATGGCTCCGTGTGGATTCTCATGTCCTGAGTGGGATACACAGTGGTCCAGACGCCTTCTTAAAACCACCCGGCGATATTCTATAAACGTGGGTAAAAACGCTGCTTAATCCTGGGTATGTGCATGTATGCAAGAACTCCCAACCATGGATGCCAGAGGAAGACAACGAGTAGCCTGCTTCCCCTCTGTCCACCACACTCACGTGAGACAGGCTCTCTCACTGATCCTGAAGCTAGGCCGGTCTCAGCAAGTGCCAATAACCCTGGCTTTGCCTCTCACAGGGCTGGGTTTACGGGTGTGCAGAGCCATGCCTGGCTGGGAATTCGAACTCAAGACCCCATGCTTGCAGTTAATACCATTGTGCTATCTTCCCGGCCTTTATAATCATTCATTCATTCGTTCATTCATTCATTCATTCATTCTCATTTATTTTCATGAGACATGGTCTCACTATTTAGCCCTGGTTGGCCTGAAACTTGCCAGGTTTAACACGATGGCCTCAAATCCATAGAGATCTACCTGTCTACCCCACCTAGTGCTAACTTTAAAGGTGTGTGCCACCTCTCCAAATCAAAACCTTCATTTATAACCACTACTCCAGCTGCCTCTGCAGCCGGGGATTGGCTGCAGAACTTAACAGAGCCAGGGCCTCACCCTCCCTACCCACTGTGCTCTACAGTGAGCTGTGCTTAAGGGGCCAGCCTTTCAGTTGATATCTTCCACTGCTCCTTGCCTCCAGCTGTCCCAACTGAGTGAACGACACCTGGAAATAGGAAATGTCTAGCTCAGTCTTGGCTGCCTGTGACCAACCTGGTGAGGCTCCCATGTAGATGGGCCTCTTCTCTTTGCATTAGGAGGCCCCTCAGCAAACCACAGGGAGAACTCTAATGCTCACTTCCTCACTGAAAACTGGGTCTGATCACCACAGCCAAGCGTCCCGCCCATACCCAAGCGTCCCGCCCACAGCCAACCTTTGTGACCTCCCACAGCTCTAGTTTTCAAATAAGCCCTGTGGTCCCTGAATCTCTATCTTTCTGGACTAGCATATAGTTCCTCCCACATGGGAGGGATCAGAAGCAATTTAAGCCTTCCAATTTACCTGAGGGCTCTGCAAAATCTTTCTCAATTGAGCCCCATCAGTAAACTTGGAAACCACCATAAAGCCTACTTAAAACTGACCCTTCCTAACTTCCCGCCCCTTCTGCCGCTCCCCGGGTACCTGCATCATTTTTTTCTGATTCTCATCAAGAGCTCCCTCCCCCCTCACCAATTCCCATCCCCACCCCCAATCCCCCCCCCCCACACACACACGGGCCTTGAACTCATGATCCTTTTGAAGTGCTGGGATTTACAGGCACACACCACCATGGCTGACTTCAAGTTGTTTTCTTCTGAGATTGTCAAGCACCTCATTCCAGGATACAGTCCGTGTTGTTGCTGATGAGCGGCTGGTGTGGTGCCAACCATGAAGCTAGCTTTGATCAGTGGCCATACCTCTGGGGTACTACACTGTTTCTCTCTTGTTTCATTTAACCGCTTGTCTGCCAACCCTAGGAGATGAGATCAACCTAAGGGTGGATGCCAACTTAATTTAACTTTATATTTAACATGACCTGTAAGGCCAAGTGGATTGAAGCTCCTGGGTATTTAATATTCTTTATAAAGACACAATTGAATGGTCAAAAAAAATCTGATTTACTGCACAACCTGGCTCGGGCTATTTTACAGGGCAAGCAACCAAATATCCAAAATCCAAAATGCTCGAAGAGCCAAAGCTTATTTTCAAATCCGCTGTGAAGCCATAAAGGGATGGTTTCACCCTGACCCGTGGCAGACCACAGTCACACCAAGCACACTGAACAGTATGATAAATCACCTTCAGGCTTTGTAGACAGTGTTTATTTAAAACAAACAAACATGACACCAGGCAAGACGGCACAGACCTGCCCTCCCAACCACTCGGGAGGCCGAGGATGACGTAGTCACTAACGAGCTGGCTGCCCAAGCATGAGAACCTGAGGTCGAGCCCCAGCACCGATGTAAAAGCGGACATGGTGAAATGGGCCTTTAACCCTAGCACGAGGAGCCCGAGACAAGAGGATCCCCAAGGCTTCTGACCGATCATCGACACAGTTGGTGAACCCCAGCTGAGTGACAGACCTTGTCACAAAAGTAGGGTGAAGAGCGACAGGGACAACATGCTGGATGTTGACCTCTGGCTTCCACATGCCTGTGCGGACACACACACACACACACACACACACACACACACACGCACGCACGCACGCATGAACTCACACATGCACACACACATTCACGCATGCATGTTCCCGTGCGCGCACACACACATGCACACACAGGGGGTGGGTTGTAGTGGTAAAGTGCTGGCCTATGATCATGAGGCCTAGATTCAATCCCAGTAAAGAGAAAGAAGGAGGAGGAGAAAGGGGGGTGGGGCAGCCAGGAAGATGAGAAAGAGGAGGAGGAGACGACAAATGAATTCTTGTTTGGACTTGGGTCCCATCTGTGAGGCGTGTCACTGTGTATCTGAAAATATTCCAAAATCAGAGTGGGGGAGGGAGCAGTTGGGAGGAGAGATGCAAAACACTTCTGACCTGAGCACCCCAGTATTGGCTTCTCAGTTGGTACCCATCAAGAAGTAAAGTGCTTAACATCACATCGGCGCTGAGGAAAGCAGCGGCAGCATCCGCAGCAGAGAAAACAAAGTCGTCAAGAGCTGACCCAGTTCAAACTGCAACAACATTTGCTTACGGGTGAGCTCTGAGCGGTGCACGAAGATAAAATCTGTAGAAGCCAAGATGGCCCACTATGCTCTTGCTGCAACAAGACGCGGTTTTTAAAGATATGCATGTATTCATGTCTGTCGCAGTGTGTGAATGTATGCTGAGTGTGTGCCACGTGTGTGGGGATGGATGCCCAGGGGAGCCAGAGTGTCTAGTCCCCCTGGAGCTGGAAGTTAGGAGCCACCAAATGGAAGCCGGGACTCAAACCCAGGTCCTGAAGAGCGGTAGGCACTATGACCCACTGAGCTGTGGTCTCTCCAGTCCCTAAAAGGAACGACAGAATAAATATGGGTGGGTTTTTATCAGTGAGATCCCACATAGCCTTAAAGACCCAGATATACGCATATGTGCTGACATGTGCTCAGAGAAGCTAGTGGAAAATCTCAGAGGAGAGTGGCCTAGAAGAGAAATCAGAAAAACATGTAAATGAGTCAGAGTTTGAGTCTGCATCGAAAACGCACAGAAAGACAGCATGGGATTCCTTCTGGAGAAGGGGATGAGAGTCCAGGAAAGACGGTGGGGAAATTTTACTTTGCATTTTCTACATCTCTGTACTGTTGGAGTTTTATGATGTGTTTGTATCCTCTTTATAGTAAAAAGCATAAAACACAGCAATGAGGGGAAAAGAAAGCTTACTATTATATGTCAATGGAAAAAAACCAAATGAAATCTTATTGAAAATCATTCTTATTTCATGATTAAATAGGAGGCTGCGACCATCCCGCGACATTAGCTCTCTGGCTTGTCCATAGGACAGCTGAGGATGTTAGTAATTCTAGAGAGCAGCCAAGAAGAGCCAGACAGTGAGCGTTGCCATGCGTTGCTTTTCCTTGCAACTGGGGACTTAACAACATAGCAGCCCTTGCCCCCAGTCTCTCTGCTCTAGAGCCATCCGGGACACACAGAAGCCCATGCCAACAGCAAGATGGCAGGGATAGTTTATTTCTACCCATACATCCTGTTGCTTTGCGGACTCGGTATTGAACCATCTGCGTCACATAGTACTGTTGTGCTTTCCTTAACACATAGGGAAACTGAGGCTCAGCCATCCAAGACAAACAAGTAAGATGCTCAGGACTGCAGGAGGTGGCAGAGACGAGTGTATCTCCTAAAGCCAGCCAAGGTCACTGCCAGCCTCTCCTGTCTGAAAGAAAGACCAGAGGTCACTCACCCCAGAGGGAAGTCCCCATGGAGAGAAAAAAGCAATTTTGCACTGGTGGTGGGGGGCAGGGGGTAGTGGCTCCAATATTTGCCACACAAGTGTGAGTTTGGATCCCCAGAACCCATAGAGAAATGAGCATTGGTATCGAGTGTCTGAAATCCCAGCAATCCTGCCCAGAGATAAGAGGCAGACAAGAAAATCCCCCCGGGGGCTCCCCAGCCAGCTAGCCTGGAGCACATGCTGGCAAGAAACTCGAGATCCAGTCTCCCGCAAAGAACCAACACCTGAGGTGCTGGATCTCTCCTCATTCTCTCTCTGCTTGGATCTCCTCATTCTCTGTCTCTCTCTCTCTCTCTCTCTCTCTCTCTCTCTCTCTCTCTCTCTCTCTCACACACACACACACACACACACACACAGATTTAAGTCAGCACATGTGACAATGAAGGACAAGGACTTCGAAGCCACATGGACTAGATTCAAATCCTAATTGCCATTTACCGGCAGCGTGACCTTGGGGGTGTCATTGGATGTCTCTAAGCTTCACATTTCTGAGCAGCAGAGTCCGAGTACGCAATACCGCATAATACCGCCGCCACTCAGAGCTGATGGAGGACCAGCGAGTTAGAGGCGTGCTCCAAAGCACCACCACGTGTTGACGGTCCGTCAGGAAGCAGGTGTCCTTCCCTATGGGCAGAGGCAACCCTGCAGGATGCAGAGCTTGGCAAGCAAGCACGAGCTAGATTTAAGTTCCCCTTTTAGCCAGGTGCCTCTGGGCTGTACACAACCCTGCAACCGGATCCAAACCCTGCAGGCCAACTAACCCACACATACCAGTGCCCACCCCCACCCCCACACTCACCCCCAGCTGTGAATCAGAATCTCTTGGCACATTAAAAAAAAAATACAGATGACCGGGAGTCCACCTGGACAGACTGGGACACAGGTGGGACAGGCTAGGACCCAGGGATCTGTGGTTTTGAAAAACCCCAGGTGACCAGACGGCCCAGGAATAGCCCATCCCTTGGCAAGTGCTTTTGGACACACTGTCAACTCAGTCTCACCAGTTCTGGCTACTTGAGTTGTCCCCTGAGCCCAAGCATCCTGTCACTCGCATCTGGTCCCAGGCCTGGGCACACTTAACATCTGTGACTCTGAAAGCCGCCAGCGGACCAGATGGCTATGCAAACAGGCACAGGCTAAACTGTCTTTCGTGTTTGGGCGGTCCACACCAGAAACCCTCATCTGTACACTTTGGTGGTTCCCCAGATGCTTGCTACTCAAGAAAGTTTGCAGACCAGTGGGGTGGCACACCCCCATTTCCCACGAGCCTGTTAGAGACACAGCTGCTGAAGTGTGAGTCCTGGCAAACCAGACTCTATAACCCAACCAGTTTGAGGCACATACCCCGCAACCCTCTGCCTACCTGAATTCTTCTACCTGAGGCAGAGATGGGGGAGTGGGGGGTCGGGGTGAGGGAGGTGGGGGGTGGGGGTATCCCCGCTATGGTCCAGGTTCCCACTCATCAACCTGCCTGACTCAAAGTGAATTTTTGCTTTAACAAGCTGGTTATTTCGAAGTCCACATTAAAAGAAGCAAGCCTTCCCAGTAAATTAGGAAAAGAGGCAACGCCAGGCTCCACGATCCCAGGGCATAAAGCACACCCTTCTTTTGAGCAGTTATAACCCCTGCTTCCTGCCCAAAGCCATCCAGAAACATCAAACAGCCCAAAGAAAACGAAGCATGTCTTCCTGCTGGCCGGGTTCCAAGTAATCGGGCAGATTTCACACTGTAGCTTGACCTCATTAATCCAAGGCCTATCACATTGCTGTAAATGTCAGTGGAAAAACAGGCATTCAGTGGGTTTCCTTCATTCCACCAGAAAGGGGAAAAACAGGAAGCGGACAGCAGCTGCGCCCCAGCCTCGCAGGTCCCAGGGGCTCAGCTGACAGGGCGTTCCTTGTTGGCACCTATGGGCCCTTTTCCCAGCCCACTTGAGGATCTAGATGGGCCTTGTGCCTGGCATAATGCCGCAGTAACACAGCCGTGATCCAGTTGATTCACGGGGGGGGGGGGGGGGGGCATGCACCTGCCCAAAGGAAGAGAGCATACGCATCAGAAAGCCTTTGGTCTGAGTTACGGAGTGGCTGTTCGTCATGCAGACTCATCTAAATCTCCTTCCCATTCAAAAAACGTCCCGTAAGCCAAACCCCTGGGACTCCAGGGTGCACGAGGCCTTCCAAGTCCTCATTCATTCTTTTAATGTATATGGATTGTCTCCCTGGCTCTGAACACCACACTGGGCAACCGGGGACACAGCTGAATGAATGAGATACAGTCACTGACCCCGGAGGACACAGGGTCTAGCGGAGCCGATCTCAGCCCTGATGCTAGTAACGTTTGGAAGCCGGTAACATTTTGTTGTGAGGGACTGTGCTATGCATTGTAGAATATCCTATAGCCTTCCTGGTCTCTAGGCACTAGATGTCAATCACTTCTCCACGCCCCACCCAGATGGTTCTGACTGACAGATATCTCTAGACGCTGGCCAAAACTCTTCGAAATTGAGAACTATGGGTCGAGTGGATAAAACAGAAGACTAGGAGGCTGCAACGACGGCTTAGCTGTTTGAGAATGCTGTTTGCTGGGAAAGAGGATCCAGGTTTGATTCCCAGCACCCACATGCTAGCTCACGGCCATCTGCAACTCCAGTCCCAGGGGCTCCAGTGCCCCCCTTCTGTCTTCTGCTAGCAGCAGGCACACAAGTGGTGCACGCATATAAGCAAGCGAACACTCATGCATGTAAAATCAAGTAAGTAAATCTAAAACTAAAAAGAGCTAAATAATTTAAAAAGAAAACGAAAAGAACGGTGATTATTATGTAACTCTGTGTAGAGCACAAAGCAGAGCCATGGAAAACAATTCAGGGGACATTCTGCCAAGATCATGGACAGCTTAGAAGCCACATTACGCAGAGGGGTGCACCCCTATAGCCCCAGCACCCAGGTTGAAATAGGAGAACTGAGAGTTCAAAGCCAGTCTCAGAACATAGTGAGACCTCCCCACAAAAAAAAAAAAAAAAAAAAAAAAAAAAAAGCTCAGAAACCCATCACTTTACATAGGATCAAAATCCTTAGGAGAACTCAGAATGCCTTATATGTGTCTTATATATGCAACATATATGGTCTGTGTTTCCAGATGAAGAAATTGGGGGCCCAAGGACACAGACCATTGCCCAAGGTCCAAAAACTTGTGAAAAGCAGGATCAGGATTCAAACCCCAAACTTAAACTGTGATCACGGAAAAAGAACAGTTAAGCATGTGTTTGAATGTCTTCTGTCTCCAGGCAGGATCTATAGTCACATGGTATTCTGAGCAGCCATCCTAAAAGATGGCTCATTCCTCCCTGGGGCCACCTTGGGGCTTGGTCACCACCTGTCCCATCAATCACGCTACAAACTGCCCGCATCGAAGCACATCTGTGGGACTCCAGTGGAATGCCATTCTGGATTCTGAGCCGTCCAGGAACACCTCCCCCCACAGTCACCTGCACTCAGGAATTTCCCCAAAAGTCAGGGCAGGTTCCGAGAGCATACTATAGGGGGATCCGTCTCCGAGGAGCCCACCACCGCTCAGCACCAAGGGGCGCACAAGGTCAGAGAAACCAAACACCGCGCAGCCAGCTTAGATATTTACAAAAAGCAGGCTGGGAAACACACGATATCTTTTTTTCCTTTTCCTTCAAGGTCTCACCAGGTAGCCCAGGCTGTCCCTAAATTTGCTATCCTCCTGCCTCGACCTCCTGAGTGCTGAGATTACATACATATCCAGCTATGGCCAGCTAGCGTAGAGCATTTTTGAAGACTCTGGCATAGGGGACCACGTCAGGCAGAGAAAAGGAGAGAACACTTTATGCTTGCTGGAAGAGACCAAGGAGGAACAGAGAGAAGCCGCTGGTATAAAAGCAGCCCCTCCCTTCCTCCCGTGCAGAAATTAATCCTGCTCTCCCTTGATTACTGCAGTCAGGCAAGCTTTTGCAGAGAGCCTCCTGACAAGGCTACGGAGTGCCGCTTCGGGTCAGCGAGCGTTTAACCATGCACAGCCCCTGGCAGGATGACCTCTGACCCCTTCCCCCGGCCTTCCTACCGGGACCTGCATCACACTGCCCACTGGGTTCCAACGGCAACTCCCACCCACAGCTCACCAAAGCCGTCGCCCAGAGCTTTCCAGCCTGTACACGCACAGTTCTCCCTGCATGGCTGCCTGGCCCTCCGTTACCCACCACCTGGAAAATTACCAGTGAAGAGATCAAATGTGCTCCCACAATCCATGTAGCCCACCTGTTATTGGTAATAATAGACTAATAATAATAGCAACTAACATCTGTGAACACTTATTCATCCAGGGACAGCCCTGAGCTTGATTCCTTACCCACAGTATGTCTCCTGCTCACTTTACCACCCGCAGGCAGCTTACCTGCCTGTGAGGGAAAAGATCCCGTAGGCACGGTGTGATGGCTCAAACCTGGGGTCTCCTGGGCTCTCAGTTCTCACTTGGTATTGTGGAAGCTTTGATGGTGCCAGACCCCCTGTCTGCAGGCCTGCCTCTCCCGAGATAAGAACACCCAGAGCTGCCTTGGTTACAGCAACCCCTTGCTAAGCACAAGGTATATACAATGGACCCTGGAGGAAGGGGTCCCGCAGAAGCCTGATCCCCAGGACATGGCCCAGGAGACAGGCTAAGAGGCTTTCTCTACCCCAAGAGCAGAAGACAGAAGAAGCATTAGTTCCCTGTAGCAGGGGAGGAGGCAGATTCTATGAGAGCCCAAGGAAAGAAACAGAGGTGTTACTAACAAGAGTCACTTCCGGTCTGCCTTCCACACCCCCACTAAGCGCATCTACGTTCTATGGTCTCACCAGGTCCTTAGAGCCCAGTGAAGATAGCCATGACCATGGTGGGATTCTTATTACCCAGGTGAGAAAGGGGGAGGGGCTGGAAAGAGCTTTTACACGGAGTCCCAAGGCTTTGCAGCTTAGAGCTGTCATTTCAACTAGCCACATACTGCTTCCTCGGGTTTTGATACTTTTGGCCTTGATGGGCTTGTGCATGTTTTGCCCCTCCCCCAAAGGCTGATCTCTAAGATGTGTTGAGACAGGGACTGTCTTGGTCTGGAATGTCCGTTGGGACCCACTGTTTACCGTAGCATAACAAGCACGCCCGGGGGTGGGGGGGTGGGGGGTAGGTGGGTGGGGGGTGGGTGGGGGTGGGGGGTGGGTGAGGGTAGGGGGTGGTTGGGAACACCGGTGCTGGCATGGGAGAGGGTCAGGTCGGCAAGAAAGGGTGTCTTAGGGGATTGAAACCCATCACTTGAATCCAGGCTGCCTTGGCAACCTGCTGCCCTGTGTCCACGTGGTTGCTATTGGTTCAAACAAGTTCCCCGAGGCTCTAGAACTGGGTTTTTCCAAGACAGGACAAGTAATTGACTCAAAGATGCTCTATAGGAAACTTCTAGCCTTAAAGAAAACCACTTCCCTGCCTCGGCTTCCCCTGGCTCTGCGACTCGGGCTCAAGAAAACACCAAACGGCAAGATTAGAATTTAACCTCTGTTTCTCAGCTACTCTGGCCCCGGACTCCATGAACACAGAGGACAAAGTCTGTGTGGGCACCAAACAGCGGCCTTACTTACCTGGTTACCTTCTAACCAGGAAGTCTTGAAGGCTGAATTGCCCCATTGCAAGGGGACTTCCTAAGGGGTTTGTGGCACCTAGGCCACTAGTGAGGATCAGCTTGAAACCGAAAGAGGTTTTCTTGAAAGAAGCCATTCTAAAGGCTAAGAGGGGCTGGGAAGAGGGGGGTGGGGGATAGAGAAACAATGGTAGGTAGACTCCACTTGCCGGAGTGGCCTGTTGGTATCTTGTCCACAGCATCCCAGGGACTGGGGCAGAGAAGATGGGATCTGGGTGACAGGTGGGAGAGAAGGTGGTGAGACCGTGAGTGGGTAAGGCCTTGCAAGCAGACAGCACGCTGGAAGGAGTCACCGGTCCCTACCGCCTCCTACAAGCTGGCTCTTTGTGACATAACTGAATGAGGGAGGAAAAGTGGAACCCCACATCCCAGCCCCTGCAGAACCACCTACCCGGGCTCCACTTCTGCACCTGGCTAAGGGGACACGCCCCGCTCAAACCCTCACTGAAAGCGGGTTTGCCTAGCAGGGTCATCCGTGCTGATCCAATGCACCAAACGCTTCACGTAAGGCCTCTCTCAGTTACCCTACAGCGACCAGTCACCCCACTTCTTAGAGATCGGTGGAGATGGGAAACCGGGCGCAGGGCCCGCGGGCAAACAGCAAGTCTTCCGCTGAGCTGTGCCGAGCTCAGCCTGGAAGGAAAGCTCTCTCCCCACGGAGGTCCTTTCTCCTCCGGTACCTTACTGGCTGCAGGAAATGGCAGGATAAGACTCACAGAGAAGTCCCCCGCCCCACCCCCGAGGGCCCGGGGCGACCGCCAGCCCCTTCCCCAGATAGCCTGGAGGGAAACGGCGCCTGGCTCTATCGGGCTCCGGGTCCTCCACAGAGGGCGATTCACAGGCCGCACCTGGTGCTCCCGGTCGGTCGCCAGGAGCTGGTGGGCGCCTCTGACAGCAAGAACAGGCGCCCTTTATGAGCAGAGTAATCACATGGGCGCGCAAGCACCGGCTTTCCGTTCTGGGAAGCTCTGTGCAGCCTCATCTCTGTCCCCTCCCCAACCCCCAGCTCTTCAGATTCCAGGGGAGCAAAGGCTCCCAGGCCTGGCCAGTGCTGGTGGCGCCCCGCTGGCTTGCAGAGAGGGCCGTAGTCACAGCTCACCTAGACCCGATTATCCGCCCGGGACTAGAAGCTGCATCAGCAGCATCTTCCGTAGAGCTGGAGGCAGGGCTGGGAGGGGAACGCAGAGGAAGAGAGTCCGCATCCGCCACGGAGGCGGGTAGGAGCGCCTCGCGTTCCTCTCTCCCACTCGGGGCGATCAGGGCGCTCCGCGTGACCTTGTGGGAGACCCCTCAGTCGACCTCTGGGGTAGGGCTGCGCCGTTTCTGCACGTCTTGGGCGCTCGGGGGCGCTGCTCCCTGCGGGAGCGGATGCGCGGGACTCGCGAGGAGTGGAGCGCTCCAGGCGCGGGGACCCGCAGCTCGCGCCCAAGGCGGCGGGAGGAGAGGCCGGGAGCATCTCTTCTGCGGAACCACCACGCCGGGGTGCTACCGGGACCTACCGACACGCTCCAGGGGTGGAGATCCCGCACTGGATCAGGTTTGCCCGCAGGGATGCCTGCCCCCGGGACTTTTCCCACCCCGCGAGCAGCGCTCTCGGCGCGCTGCCGCTGCCTGCCCAGACCGAGCGCCGCCACGCGAGGGGGCGGCGCCCCCATGCCGGGCTCGTAGACAGCGTGCCCAGGGCCGTCTGGTGTTCTGTGGTTTCACCACCCAGCCTTGGAACCCTGGCAGACAGTAGCCCAGACAGACCACGGACCTCATATCGCACCCCCCACCCAAGTCCAACCATCGTAGCCCTAGCCAATAACCTGCCAAAGCACCCTCTACACCAGCCTCCCCATCCGAGAGCGAGACGTGGGAGACTGTGACCCAACTCCCGGCCCGGTACCCTCGGTACCTTTCCAGCACATCCCACCGCCACCGCTCCCTCCTCCCCAATTCTCTTAAGCCACCCTCCCTCGGCCAAGACACCCCTCTCCACCAGCCAGACTGGAAGGGGCCGAGACACCTGCCCGCCGGATCTGCAGAGTGCAGAGAGGAATGCGGCGCCGCTCAACTCACCCGCTCTCTCGAGCCCTGCCGCGGGCGGCTCCCAGCCCCGGCTCGATCCGCAGGTCCCAGAGCCGCAGCTGGTGGTGCGGCGACAGAGCCAGCTCGGCTGGGTAGCAAGCCACCGCGCCGCCTCTTGACTCCTCCCCTTAGGCGGAGCCTAAGCTCCCGGGGAAAGGGGTGGGCCCTCGCAACCCACAAGGGGCTTGTCACCGCGCAACAAGAAGGTCTAGGTCTTAACGCCCTCGGGATGAAGATTCCTTTTCTGAGCTGTAGGAATTTGGAAACAGCTGAGACGCAGCCAGGCTTCGGGATAGTTCTCCTTGACTGTGCCCCACCCCTAACATCCAGTACGTACAGGGATAAGCCAGGGTGGTATTTTATTCCCATTTGACAGATAGACCTAGTGAGGCCCAGAAAGGGATAATAACCTACCTATAGTAGCACAGAATAAGGTCAGTGCCCGAAAGTTAACTTCCCACGTTCCACTTGAGTCTGAAGGCTCTACAAACATCACGAACTTGGCCAGGCCTTATCTAGAAGCCAGGGTTATATAGATAGGTCTTTTAGCTGAGAAAAGGCAATAGACCGTGGCCTGTGACGTAGACTACACTCACTCTTTCGTTCTGGAAAGGGCGGGGGTGAAGACAAGGAGGAAGGAAGTGGCCATGCCTAGGCTGAAGCCTGTCACCGGCTGAGGCTGGGGTGCAGAGGATCTAGACACAGCTGCTTCCTTGAGGTTTCCTGCTAAGAACAAGACCCAGACACCCTGGGTTTCTGTCCTGTAACCTAGACAGCTGCTGGGCAGAAGACCCGGCAGTGAGTGCCTTCCCTTGAGGGCAATGGGTTTAACTGTTTAATTTCATTTTGAAAGTTGCTCCTTTAAATTGCTCCCCCTCCCCCCCCAGGAAGGGGGGGAGAGTGGACAAAGAGAAAAACCCCATCCCAAACATTCTCTGGAATCCGCATTCCCTGAAAGCCGACTTTAGAACAATGGGGTTCTCTTCTCCACAAAGGGCTTTGTCTCCGGCACTTTCCCAGCCTCCAGATTAGAGCCAGAGGCACCCAGAGCTAACCAGCTGGGGAGGCAGGCAAGATTCACAGTTTAGATTTCAGAGATCCTCCATAAGCCTGTTTGAAACACTCAGGGATAGAACTCATAAAGCCAGGAGCACTGCCTATGTGTATTGATTTCCATTTTATTTTATTTTATTTTATTTTATTTTATTTTATTTTATTTTAAGGAGGGGTCTCACTAAGCAGCTCTGGCTGGCTCAGAACTCACTATGTAGATCAGGCTGGCCTTAAATGCAAGAGATCCAGTGGCCTCTACCTCCTCAGTGTTGGGATTAAAGGCATGTTGGAATTAGAGGCAGGGCCACGACACCCTGCCTGGTTTGCTGAATACACTCAGTTACTTTTCTTGGAGGAGCAAAACCCTGTAGGTTGGGTAAGAAACTATAGCTCAGTGGGTCGAGTGCTTGCCTAGCAGGCACCAAACTCTGGGCTCAACCCCCAGTACCCCATGTGTGCACTAGTACCAGGTGTGTAGCAAACACATGTAATTCCAGCTCTCAGGCATAAGCATACTTATGAATTCAAGACCAGCCTGGGACACATGAGACCTTGTCTCAAAACAACAAGACCAAAACCCACCTCAGGTTGGGTCCTTGGAAGCCTTCCCCAAGCCTGAAGTCCCCTTTCATATGCCTGAGGTTCCCCCTCAGTTCATTAATAATCCAGTTGTGAATGACACTGTTTCTGGAGCAATTAGAGACAGCAGAGCAGGTGGAGAAGACATCAGAGTGAAGTTTAAAATAACCCAGGGAGGGGGGCCATTGTTCTCGACAGAATGTTTCCATCAAGAGCTGTGGGCTGAGTGGGCGGGAACCCTTCTATCTCTCTGCTAGGCACACAGTGAACTTAGAGCCTGGGTCCTGGAAATGAAGTCTTCACCAGGGTGGGGGGTGGGGGGGTACGGGAACTGCGTCTGTGTGCTGTACAGTTCACTGACATCTTCCACAGTTCCAGATACCCAAAGGGAAGGCATACCGCACTCAGAGGACCCTTGCTTCCTCATTCCATTCCTACTAGGACGCTACAGCAGTCGAGACAATGTGGTAAAACTGTAAGGACAAGCACACAGACAGATGAAAAGAAACTGAGACTCCGGTCGGAAGGTGTTGCATCTGCAGTCCCCTTTCAGAGTGCCAAGGCAGCTCGGTGGAGAAGGAGCAACAGTCTTTAAGAAATGGCTCTGGGGAAACCGAGCCACACGCCAAAGGATGAGGCTGGCCCCTACCTCACGCCACGAACAGAAATAACATGAATCAGAAGACTAGCCTACGTGCTTCTGGAGTTTTATTCTATACAGTTTTACTCTATAGCTCAGGCTAGCCTGGAACATGCTATCTGGCCAAGGCTGGTCTCGAACTCCTGATCCTCCTCCTTGCTTTTCAAATGCTAAGGTACAGACATGCACCACCGCTCCTGGCTCCCAAACCTAGCAACTTTCATCTCAGACTTCAGCCTGCACAACCAAGCAAAATAAACCTCTGTGGTTTGAGCCTTCAGTGCAGGATATTTTGTACGGCCACCGTGGTAAGTCAACCGATAATGACCTGCAGAATGGGGGGGAATATCGGGTAAGGGGTTTGTATCTAGAATACATAAGGAACTCTTAGAGCTCAGTAACAAAAAGAGAACTCAGTTAAAAACAGGGCAGGGAGGTGGGGCCACATGCTTAAAATCTCAGGACTTGAAAGATGGAGGCAGAAGATCAGGAATCCAGGGTCACTAAACAGTAAAGTATGAGGCCAGCCTGGGCTACATAAAAGCCTGTTCCAAAAAACAAGAAAGAGAGGGGGGGGAAGGGGGGAGGGAGGGAGGAAGGAAGGAAGAGAGAGGGGGGAGGGAGGGAGGCAGGAAGAAAGAAAGAAAGAAGAAAGGAAGGAAGGAAGGAAGGAAGGGAAAAACAAAAGGCTAGACATGTCGGCCGACAGTCCAGAAAGTCCACTCATGTGTGAAGTGAAGAGAAATGAAGATAAGTGCCTTCACTAATACTGGCAAATACTCATATTATCTTTATTCACGGCAGCCAACAAGCAGGAAAAGAAAAAAGCCCACCGAATGATGGCTATGCAATAAAATAATGATCTACCTATACAAAGCAATGTTATTTTTAGAATCAAAACACATGAAATGGGGGCTGGAGAGACGGCTCAGCAGTTGGGATGCAGCCATGAGGACTGGCGTCCCAGCATTCGGGTGACAAGCTAGGTGACCTGCAAACGTCTGTGACTCCAGCTATAGAACATCTTATCCCACACACAGAAACACAGAGGCAGGCAGGCAGGCAGGCAGACAGACAGACAGACAGACACACACACACACACACACACACACATTCTAAATGTTTTTTTTTTAATGGAAGAGACAAGCAAGAGGAGAGGTTCTCAACCTGTGGGCCACCACCTCTTTGAGGTAGCATATCAGATATCCTGTATATCAGATAGTTATATGACACTTCATAAACTAATTTTCTAGTTGTGGTTTTACAGCTATGGGAAGCCGTATTAAAGGGTTGCTGCACTAGGAAGGCTGAGAACCAGTGTGCTAGAGAGATGGCTCAGCAGTTAAGCACGTAGTGCTCTTCCAGAAGACTCAAGTTCAGTTCCAAGCCACGTACATTAAATGACTCACAACTACCTGCATAGTCTGTTCCAATAGATCCAATACCCTCTCCTGGCCTCCAAAGGCATCCACATACACATGGGTAACCCCCGGCCCCAATCCACACACACACCTGTATCCCAGCACTTGATGTGTACACAAGAGGATTATGTAAATAAAAAAATTTTTTTTAAATTTTTTAGAAGGTTGGAGGCTAAAAGTGTTGGACATGCCACTACATAAAAGAAGTATTTTTTTTAATTCTCTCTCTTTTTGGTGAGTTTTTTTAATTTAAGATTTATTTATCTTATATATATGAATTATATCGTCCCTGTCTTCATGCACACCAGAAGAGGACACCATTACAGATAGTTGTGGCCCACTGTGTTAATGAGGGTTCTCCAGAATCACAGAATGTATGGGTAGTCTGTATATAGTAAGAGAATTTGTTGATGACTTACAGTCTGTAATCCAACTCCTCAACAATGGTCAGCAGCAGCTGTGGATGGAAGTCCCAGGATCTAGCAGTTGCTCAGTCTTGCATGGCAAGCTGGTGAGGAAAAGAGAGTGAATCTTCCTTCTTCCAATGTCCTTATATAGGTCTCCAGTAGAAGGTGTGGCCCAGATTAAAGGTGTGTGCCACTAAGCCTGAATCTGGGACAAATATCTTCACATCCTTTGCCCATTTGGAGAGATCTATCCACATCCTTCTTCCCTAGATGTCTTTCGCACCGTTTTTCCAGTTGTGATCTTTCCAAGTCTCTGACCATCCAGCCAATCCATTGGCTACAGCCCATGAGTCAGTGAACAATTGTACAACTGATCATTTCTTCTTCCAAACAAACTGTAATACCATGTACACTGCCCGAAGTTCTGCCCACTGTGAAGATTTTCCTTCACCTGTATCTTTCAGGGTTGTCCCAGAAAGGGGTTGAAATGCTGCAGCTGTCCACTTCTGGGTGGTGCCTGCATAACGTGCAGAGCCATCAGTAAACCAGGTCCTAGTCTTCTCTTCTTCAGTCAGCTGGTCATAGGGAACACCCCATGAGGCTATAGGTGCATGCTTGGCAGCAGATGGCATTGTAACAGGAGTAGAAACCATGGGCATCTGAGCAACTTAATGTAACTTGCTTGTGCCTTCAGGACCTGCTCGGGCCCAATCACATACATACCACTTCCATTTGATAATAGACTGCTGCTGTGCACATCCTGCTTTATGATTTGGAGGGTCTGAGAGCACCCAGCTCATGGTGGGCAGTTTAGGTTGCATGGTAACTTGGTGTCCTATTGTCAAACGTTCAGTTATTGGGCCACTAAGGCCCAATAACAGGCCAAGAGCTGTTTTTCAAAGGGAGAGTAGTTGTCCGCAGATGATGGTAGAACTTTGCTCCAAAATCCCAAAAGTCTCTTCTGTGATTCACCTACAGGGGCCTGCCAGAGGCTCCAAACAGCATCTCTATCTGCCACCAACACCTCAAGTACCATCAGGTCTGCTGGATCATATGGTCCAAGTGGTAGAGCTGCCTGCACAGCAGCCTGGAGCTGTTGCTGGGAATTGAACTCAGGACCCCCTAGAAGAACAGCCAGTGCTCTTAAACCCTGAGCTATCTCTCCAGCCCCTATTCCTTATTTTTTTGATATTATATCATTTATCACTTCCTTTTCCCCTCTTAACTCTCCGTTGTACTTCTTCTTGCACTCTTTCAGATTTGTAACCTCGCTTTCCATTAATTATTGTTACATGAATATATGCATATACCTAAAACAGCACATACACACACACGCACAATACATGCATACATATACCATCTGTATAAAGTCACTTGTATGTCTGTTTTCAGAGTTGACCCTTTATTGGATGACCAGTTGGTGAGCTCTTCCCGGGGAAGACTCTCTCTCCCACCCTCAGCATTCCTTACTTGCCTGTAGTTCTTTGCACGGGGCTGAGGCCTCATGGGCTTTTCCCCACCACACTGGCGCATCTACTGTTGTTGTCCTTGTTCAGCTCATGTTTAGGCAGCCATTCTGGGGAGACGGAGATGAGATTTTGAAAGCTTAATTCTATGGAAAAAGCAAATTGCAAGCTCACGCGCCACATGATTCTGTTTAAGATGTGCAGAAGAGAGAAGCCCTGGTGGGAGACATAGCTCAGTTGTTGGAGTGTTAGCCTGGCATGCACCGCCAGGCCCTGGGTTTGGTCCCCAGCGCCACATGAACCAGGCATGATGTAATCCCAACATTTAAAAGGACCAGAAGTTGAAAATCATCCTCAGCTACACAGTGAGTTCGATGCCAGCCTGGGATACTGGAGACCGTGACTCAAAAATTAAAAGAAAGAAAGAAAGAAAAACAACAAAGCAAAAGTAAGACCCACAGAGACAAGAGAGTGGACTGGTGCCTGTCCACGATGGTAGGGTGTGGCTGGGGGCAGTTGGGGAATCGACGGGTAAGGGCTTTCCTTTTGGAGGTGATGAAATGTTCCTCCATGCTCGGCAGTGGTGGCCCATGCCTTTAATTTCAACACTTGGGAGGCAGAGACAGGTGGGTCTCTGTGTCTGAGGTCAGCCTGGTTTACAGACTGAGTTCCAGGATAGCCAGTGCTACATAGAGAAATCTTCTGTTGAAAAAAAAAAACAAAAAAAGAAATAAGAAAAGAAAGGAAGGAAGGAAGGGAGGGAGGGAGGGAGGAAGGGAGGGAGAAAGAGGAAGGAGGGAGGGAAGGAAGGAAGGAAGGAAGGAAGGAAGGAAGGAAGGAAGGGAAAAAAAAGTTCTTCAGTGGATTCTAGTGATGGTCACACAGCAGAAACTCCCTGAAGTCACCCGGTCATGTCCTTCAAATGGCTGAATTTCTTGGCAGGTAAATTATATCACAATAAAGTAGTCTTTCTTTCTTTCTCTCTCTCTCTTTAAGATTTATTTATTTTATTTATGAGTACAGTGTATCTATCTTCAGAGGACATCGGATCCCATTACAGATGGTTGTGAGCCACCATGTGGTTGCTGGGAATTGAACTCAGAACCTTTGGAAGAGCAGTCAGTGCTCTTAACCACTGAGCCATCTCTCCAGCCCATGTTTCTTTTTCTTAAAGCAGCTCTTGAGTGCTGTATGCTAGGTATACTCCAAAGCCCGTCCTCCTGTCCCCAGGCTGGAGGATCCCAGCCATTCAGCCCAAGGACATCTGTGGGTGTTTGTAAAGCTTTAGAGCTCAAGGCCAGTGAGCGTCATAAGAGGCCACAGTAAATGTTTGAGGACCCAAAACAAATGAGTTGTCCCCCACATGTAAAATGCAGCCGCGTGATCTTAGCTCCCCTGCACAACCACCAGTCAACTTGAAGTAGTGTGTGTATTATATAGCATCTACGTTATGTAAATCACCCGTACAGCATGGATAACAGGTTATTTCAGCATGAAGTGAGTCCTACAGGCTGTAGGGTCTGAGAAAGGACTTAAGTCCAGCCCCCAAAGGCATTCATACTTCAGGCAATTTGATTCACTGGTGCTTAACACTAACCAGAAGTAGGTGCTGGCCTGGCCCGTTTATTCGCTCACTCACCATACCTAGTCCTTTCAGTCCTGGGGGGCCGCTCAACAGGAGCCTGACTAGGTGGCTCTAGCTCCCTATGCTGCTGACTCTGGTGATAATGCTGGTCCCAGGCCAGGCTCAAACAACCACAGGCGCACAGAAAGTCCAGCTGTCACGTGGTCTGGAAGGACAGAGGGGGTGGAGAAAAGCATCCCCTGTCCAGTCTGTGGCCCTGCTCTGGCAGGAGCTGGCTGGGCGGTCCTTTTCCTCTTCCCCAGGCCCATTTCCTGCTCTGTAAATCTCCAATTGTACAATACTTTGTGTGTGTGTGTGTGTGTGTGTGTGTGTGTGTGTGTGTGTTTTCCCACGTCCCCATGCTTTTGAGGGAAACAGCTTTTCCTCTACCTCTCGAGCCTGCTCCCTGAGGCCATTTGCACACAGCAGGACTGTAGTTGGGTGGTGGGACCCCTGGGTGACTAGTACCAATAGATGACCACATTCTATAGGGCTGTATGGCAGGCTTGAGTAAGGGTTGAAGTGGGCTCCTGTTTATATTTCTCCCTAGGTTTGTTTGTTTTCTGAATAAAAGGCTTCTACCGGGTGTGCTAGCACACCCACCATGCCAGCATTCAAAGCTGAGGCAGGAGGATTACTCCAAGCTCAGGGCCAGCGGGGCTCTATCACTGAGACTCTGTATAGAAACAAATAAAGGAGAAAAGGTCCCACTGTGTTCCAGGTAAGCCTTGAACGTGATCCTCCTCCTACCTCAGCATCCCAAGCGCTGTGGTTACTGATGTGTCACCAAGCTGCCAGCTTCAGGCTGCCCTGCCCAGGCCGCTGCAACCACGACAATTAGAATCATCAGAGGCTGACTTTCTAAGTTCATGCACAGATTTGAAAAACCTCAGACATGCTACAAATGTAATGTGACTTCAGGAGCCTGGGTTCGAGATTACTGCTGAAATCCCTTTCCCCCTACACTTGGCTGAGCACAGAATGGTTCGAGGGAGAGCATTCAGGGCTTGTGGGCTTCCCTTCTTCTTTGGGATATGACCGAGACTAGGATTGTGCATTTAGCCAAGTCTAATAAACAACAGATCTTAGCTAATGCCTTTGGTGCCTTGATAGCAATCCCCCGGAGTCCCCGAATTCCCTTAGGTGAATAACCATATACAATGCTTATTAAAATGCATCTCTTGGGGCTGAAGAAACAGCTCAGTAGTTAAGAACACTGAATGCTCTTGCTGAGGACCGAGGTTCAGTTCCAGCACTCGCATTGGGGCGCTCACAACCACATATAACTCCAGCTATTCAGAGGATCGAGTATCTCTTACCTGAACAGGCACCTGCAGTCATGTACACAATATACACAGACACAAACACACAGATACACACACACACACATACACACACACACATACACACACACATACACATGCATATTCACATGACTAATTAAAATGCCATTTCCATTTTACAATAATCAATACAATAATTGACTAAGGGGGAAAGGAGTTAATAATAAATGCTAAAACCATTAAATGAAGAATTATTATTTAAGGGAATATTTACTTGTTTCAACATACTACACGGGTCTGGGCATGGTGGCACACACCTAGAATCTCAGCACTTGGGAGCTTGAGGCAGAAAGATCTCAGGTTCAAAACCAGCCTGGGCCACATAGAAGACCCTGGCTCAGAAAACCAAAACAAAGAAACTCATCTGTCTTAGTTAGGGTTTCTACAGCTGCTACGAAACACCGTGACCAAAAAGCAAGTTGGGGAGGAAAGGGTTTATTTGGCTTACAATTCTACGCTGTAGTCCATCACTGAAGGAAGTCAGGACAGAAACCCAAACAGGGCAGGAACCCAAACAGGGCAGGAACCTAGAGGCAGGAGCTGGTACAGAGGCCGTGGAAGGGAACTGCTTACTAGCTTGCTCCTCATGGCTTATTCAGTCCACTTTCTTAGAGAGCCCAGGACCACCAGCCCAGAAACAGCACCACCCACAATGGGCTGGGCCCTCTCCTGTGAATCACTAATTAAGGAAATGTCTTGTGCCTGGATCATCTGGAGGCATTTTGTCCACCGAGGTTCTCTCTGTTCAGACAACTACAGATTGTGTCAGGTTGACATAAAACCAGGCAGCATGTCACCCACAGATTATTTACTGATTTAAAAGGGGGGGTCACATGTACCTTCACAATATAAAGATGTATCTGTCTCCTTCTAAAGGCTCAAACTCAGTGTCACCCAGAGGGGGACAGTGTGACATTGTTTGCTCTCTGACACGATGCACTGAGATGACCCAGCATCTTCGATGTCATTTTCTTGCCAAAAATACTTAACCTGATTTTAATCATGAGGAAAATTTAGACAAATCTAGAATGTGGGACATTCTAGAAGCCTAGAATCTCTTAAAAGTTAGTAGCCTTTTTTAAAGGTGGGAGTTATTCTAGGTTAATAGAGACTAAAGAGGCATAGTTCACTCTCCTGTATGTACGCATGTGCCCGTGTGTATAAATGTATGCATTTTTATTAGATTCTGGATAGGAAAAGGAAGCAGCCCAGATAGGAAGGCAGGAGTTCAGATGTTCTTTGTCCACGAGGTGATGGTTAGGGCTTTGTTTTGTTTTGACTTTAAGACATTTGTTTCTATTTTACATGCTTGAGTTTCTCTCTGCATGTATGGGCATCACGTATGTGCCTGGTGCTTGAGGAGGCCAGAAGAGGGCACCAGATCCCCTCGGGCTGGCATTGTAAGAGGCTGTGGTCCCTGATGGTGCTGGAAATTGAACCTGGGTCTCTGGAATAGCAGTGGGTTCTCTTAATGCTGGGACATCGTTCCAGTCCCGTCTCTTTGGATTTTTAACTTCTTCTGTAGCTTTGGAATAAAAAACTGGGGTTGGGGCAGCAAATTCCTTGAAGGTCTGGAGTCTGTGCCCTGGAGTGGGCCTGGGATCTGCACTTTTAAAAAACATGCCCAGATGACTGGCATCTGGTACAGGATGTCACCACCTCCAAAGCCATTTTGGATGTCCCACAGCAGCCTGTGCCAGATGCTCAGCCCGACAACTCCATCTCACCCTTACCCCTCTGCCTGGCCCATGTCCCCACCCTTCCTCCAAGTCCAGATCAAAGGCCACTTCCTCAGGAAAGACCTCCAAGAGCACACTCAAAGACTGGGGAGATGGCTCAGTGGTTATGAGCACTAGCTGCTCTTCCCGAGGACTTGAGTTCGATTCCCAGCACCTACATTGGCAGCTCACAGACATTCATTTGGGCAAAGCACCTACATACATGAAATAACACTCTTAGTTAAAAAAAATCATCAAGAATATAGTCACTTACAGCCCCGGGAACTGGGCTGTGATTTTACTTGCAGTTGTGACTATAGAATTAATGTCCCCTCACATTAGACAGTGTCATGGCCAAAATGTGTGCTCCCCAACCTCCACTCCAAGGTATATGTTGAAGTTCTTACCCTCAGATCCTCCGGCTATGGCTATGGCTGCTAAGACACTCTTTGCTATAGCTTAAGTACATATGTGTCCGGGACTGGATGGTTTGTGTGTCAACTTGACACAGTCTGAAGTAATCACAGAGAAAGGAGCTTCAGGTGAGGAAATGCCTCCATGAGATCCAGCTGTGGGGCATTTTCTCAATTAGTGATCAAGAGGGGAGGGTCCACAGGTGCCATCCCTCGGTTGGCAGCCCTGGGTTCTATAAGAGAGCAGGCTGAGCAAGCCAGGGGGAGCAAGCCAGGAAGGAACATCCCTCCATGGCCTCTGCATCAGCTCCTGCTTCCTGACCTGCTTGAGTTCCAGTCCTGACTTCCTTTGGTGATGAACAGCAGTGTGGAAGTGTAAGCTGAGTAAACCCTTTCCTCCCCAACTTGCTTCTTGGTCATGATGTTCATGCAGGAAAGCAACCCTGAGTAAGATATGTCCCCTCAAAGGCCAATTTGCTAAATACAAGGGTGCCCTGGGTAGTACTACTGGGAGGTTTTAGGTCATTAGGTCACGTTCTCAAAGGGCACTGTGGGAGCCTGGTCTCTCCCTCATTGTCTTCCCATCCTGACTTGCGACATAAATGGTTTTGCTCTGCCCGGTCTCCTGTTGTCGTCTGTCTAGTGAATTTAAGGCAGCTTGTCTCAGAAAAAGAAGTTAAAATGCAGCCAAGGAATATTTTAGAAGTTATGAGGCATACGCTTCTTCCCCCCTCCCGCCCCGTTTTTGTTCCTCTGTACAGCGGCTGCGGCCTTCAGCTATGCAGTCATCATCTATTGTCTCTAGTTGAGTCTGGATGTCACCACCTAGCAAAGAGGACTTGTTCCCCAGCCCCGATGTGGGGCATCTACAGCTGGTGGAAGCCCGAATGTTCCCGCCTAAAGCAAGGAAGGGAAAGCCCTCAGAGTTCTTAAAATCTAGACTTAGGAGAGACGCACACAACGCTGAGGTGGTGAGGCAGGATGTTTACACCCCAGACAGCAGGCAGGTCGAAGAGCGAGCGAGCGGCTCAGCTTCTGACCATCAGGAAAACGCAACTACGGCAGCCAGGATGTAAGCTCACAGCCACGTGGGGGGGAAGGTCTGCCAGTGTGCTTGCAAATGAGGACTGTGGAGCCTTGGAGCAACACGGCGTTATGTAAGAAAGTTGGATGCACAGCAAGCAGGCTTAGATGTAGCTCAGCGGGTGGAGTGTTTGCCTAGCAAGTGCAAGGTCCCGGGTTCGATCCCCAGCGCAGCGGTGGTGCACGCCTGTAATCCCAGCACGGAGGTGGAGGAGGTGAAAGGACTGGGGTTCAAGGGTTAGCTTGGGGTACACAAAACGCTGTCTCAACAACAATAGGAAACCTAGGAAACAGCCATGCCTGCCTGGAGAAAAATCCGCCACCTCTGTAGTAGAACCAATGTGTAAAGGTATTCATTACGGCTGTATCCGTACGAGCAAACACACAGCAGGCTAACCGGCTGCCAGCAGGGAACTAATGGAACTCTAAACAACAGAAACGAACTCAAATAGAACTGTGGAACGTGTCACGTGCGGCCAACAGGACGGAGGAACAAAAAAGCCGGGCTGGAAACGACACCTGCTGTGGGATGTCTCTGTGTTTTAGAAGCATGATCCACCCGTGTGTGACAGGCACGTGTGCAGCAGAGGACTAGGACAAGGTGGGCTGGCTGCCCCTATAGATCCGCTCAGCATCCTGCATCGCTGGGGCAACAAAACTGTAAAGGCCGCCCTCCTGCTGGCTTCTCCACAGGTTCCGTCCCAACAGACTAAAGAAGATGAGAGGCCGTGTGGGATGGTTGTGTCCCTCGGCTGGAGACCCCAGACCTTGTAAGTGGTTCCCTCCAGAATGTGGCCATTTCTCCCTCCCCTCCCCTCAGTTTCCCTAACCATAAAATGGGGATGATAAAATCTCTTATAGTCACTGTGTAGTATGGGTTGGTGTGTCTGGTGGGTTAGAAACACTGAGCAAACATTAAAATTCTTCTTAATCTTGCCCACTCTCTGTTATTGCAAAGAAGCCTTTTCTCTCAAGATAAAAATTGTGTGTGTGTGTGTGTGTGTGTGTGTGTGTGTGTGTAGGCCACAGGCCAACATCTGGTATCTTCCTTATGTATTCTACGTATTATATGATCTTTTAAAAATATTTGTTTGTTTTTATTTTATGGCCATGAGTATTTGCCTGCATGTACATATGTTCACCACATGCACACCTGACGCCTTCAGAGGCCAGAAGAAGCTTCAGACCCCCTAGAACAAGAGCTAAGACAGTCATGAACTGCCCAGATCATCTGCAAAAGCAGCAAGTGTGGGATTTTTTTTTTTTGGTTTGGCTTTTTGTTTTATTTTTTGTTTGTTTATTTGTTTTGTTGTTGTCAGTTTTGGTTTGGTTTGGTTTTTGAGACAGGGGTTCTCTGTGTAGCCCTGGCTGACCTGAATCAGGCTGGCCTTGAACTTACTGAGATCCTCTGCCTCCTGAGAGCTGGGATTAAAGGCATGCGCCACCCTGCCCTGCACAGCAGCAAGTGTTTTTAATCACTGAGTCATCTCTCCAGCGCCACGATATAGTTTCTAAGACAACATTTAACCCACAACAGTGACAGACTGTGAAAGTCTGTGGAATCAATGAGTTATTTAAGAGCTTTGGAAAAAAGCTGTTTGTGCAGATTCTGCTGGCCAGCAGGTGGCAGCATCCCCTCTGCCAAGGCGGGGAGTGTTCCACAGGGGTCTGGTTGGTTGGTGAGATCAGGGTTTTGCTGTGCTGGGCTAGCCTTGAACTCCCACTCCTCCTGCCTCAGCTCCCAGTGCTGAGATCACAGGCAAGAAGGTGTCACTATGCCTGGCCGTCTCTCTGAGTTTATAGGACAGATCAAGGTTGGTGGGAGCTGCTTTGGGAGTGTCCTGGAGAGGGAGTTACACTGCTGTGAATCCTGGAATGAAGCGACCCTTTCACTCTGCTAATGAATTCTTCCGGTCCAAATTTAGAAAGGGAACACCCAGGACACCCTGGCTCTGTCCCACCCACACATCTGAGCACCTGCTGGAAAGAGTCAGTGGCTGACCTGGAGACATCACTTGTCTGGTGAATGGTGGTGGTTACTAGGGGGATAACTACTGTCTTTCAGGGCCGCCCATTGAGATGGGTTAACACAAGTTTCCTACTGCAGGGCAGCTGGGCTTGAGGGTAGCTTCAAAATCAGGAGCCATTCAGGTGCACGCCTTGAGTCCCAGAACTCAAGAGGCAGAAGCAGGTGGGTTTCTGTGAGTTATAGGTCAGCTCAGTCTACATACAGTCTACATATAGTTCCAGACTAGCCAGGGATAGTGGGACTTAGTCTCAAAATTATCATCATAATCATCACCACCACCACCATCATCATCACCACCATCTTTAAAAAATAAAAACCAACCAACCAATAAAAAAGCATGGGCTTTCAAGCATGTGCACAGAGCCCCTCTCTGGGTCACCATGTCACAGGATAAGATTGGCATGTCCATCCTGACTATGTCAGGCAGGCTGGTTTCTCTGGTTCTGGGTATTAGAGCTCCACGGTTGAGGTAGTACGCCTCAGGCCCACTCTCTTCTGAGGCGTCTCTCCTTGACTCGAAAACAGCACCTCCTCGTCACCTCATCACCTTCCCGGCACCTCCTCGGCACCTCCTCATCACCTCCTCATCACCTCCCCGCATGACCTTTTCTCTGTATACACGTGCCATGGCGTCTCTGTGCTCAAGTCCTCTCATGAAAACAGCAGTCAGATTGGATTAAGGCCACTCCAACAGCTTCATTTTAGTTTAATCACCACTTCGAGACCCCTGTCTCCAAAAGTAACCCCATGCTGTTGGGATCCTGGGCTCTGGGCTCTGGGCTCTGGCATATGAAGTTGGTGTGGACCACAACTGTGCCTGTCACATTCGTGGTGGATGATCATAGAGCATGGGCCGCCTTCATCTTGGGAAAATGCAATCTGTCCATCAGAGCTAGATAGTTAAGCACACTGCCACTCTGACCCCCAAGCCTTTGACCCTTGGATAGATGGCGGGCCCAGCAGGAGGCTGGCAGGCAGGCTCACTCCCTCTTGTCCAGCCAGCCCCAGTCCCTGCTCTCTGAGGATCCCCGTTACCTGAGACAGGCTCCACTGGCCGCTGTCATCTCATGTCCTCCTTGTTGCCTTGGCTACGATCTCTGCCACCTACAGCCTGCCCCCCCCCCCCGCCGCCCCAGGAGAAGCACTTGCTAACTGGTTTTATCTCACAACCTTGGTCAGTTGCGCAGACAGGAAGACCCACAGCCAGGACGAGCACGAGGATGTGGAGGTCCCTGGCCACAGAACTGGTAAGCGGCAGAGAGAAGACATGAACCCAGATCCACCTGGCTCCTGGGCCTGAGTTCTTGCTACTGAGTCTGGGAGCACTGGCCTTAGGTAGCCCCTTCTTCCGTGCTCCCCATCCCCTGATCAGTCCTCTCACCAAAGCCTGGGCTCTTTGGTAGCTCAGTCTACACCGGATCTTCTATATGCTTCAGGTTGGCCTCCATCAAGAAGCTTCCCTACCCCCCACCCCAGACTCAGGCTTAGCCTCCCTACCCCCACCCTGGACCCGGGCTTATAGACAGAAGGTGAACCAGGCCTGCCTTGTTCTTCACCCCACATGCCCACGATATCCACAGGGCTGAGCTCCCTCACTGTGCCCCTACGCTGGCTCGCTTTGGCCAAAGGGTCATCAGCCAAGAGAATACGGGCAGGGGATTAAAGGACATTGACGATGTGCCTGGCGGGGGAAATGGCTCAGCCAGGTACTTGCCACAGGAACCTGAGGATGGATCCAAAGGTCAAGAGTGTACCTGTCACCCCAGCACTGAGGAGGACCCGACAGGCAGATCCCTGGGGTTCGCTGGCCAATCAGTCCAGCTAAATTGGTGTTTTTGAGGTTCAGTGGGAGACCCTGTCTCAAAAACTAAGGTGGGGTGTGGCTGAGGAAAACACTTGAGGTTGATCTCTGGACCACATATGCACATGCACACACACACACACACACACACACACACACCCCACACACAAACACACCCCACACAAATACACACACATACACACACACACATACACACACACACACACACACACACACACACACACACACTATGGATTTAAAAAAAAGGAAAGCCTAGAGAAGTATCCACAGCAGTGGAGAAAGCTGTGGAGGCTCCACAGAGCCATGGTGGAGCTGGGACCGTGAGTCACGGCCTCTAGCCAGGAGACCGATGGACGTGACGCCCCATTGAGAACAGTGTAAGAAGGGGTGGTGGTCATTTGATTTCTCGCTGTGAGCCCGTCCTGCGCAGCAAGCCCAGGACCCACACTGGTTTGTTCCAGTGTAGTCCCTGAGCTGACCCTCAGCCTTGCTCTGCTGTTTTCTCGGCGTCATGCTCTTCCTCACCTGCCGAGCTCCTTCTTCATATTCACGCTGCCCTTGTTTTTGGTTGCTTTGCTGTTGTTGGGTTTTGTTTTTTTGTTTGTTTTTGTTTTGTTTTTGTTTTTGTTTTTGTTTTGGAGGGCAGGGAGATAGGTTTCCTTAGATAGCCCAGACTGGTCTTAAACTTACTCTGTTTCCCAGGCTGGCCATGAATTTGCAATCCTCCTGCCTCAGCCCCCCCAAGTGTTGAGACTGACAACTATCTACCACCCCTGGCTGGCTTGCTTCCTTCCTTCCTTCCTTCCTTCCTTCCTTCCTTCCTTCCTTCCTTCCTTTCTTTGAATCAGGGTCTCACTATGTAGCCCAGGCTGGCCTCAAACCCGTGATCCATCCTGCATCAGCCTATAGAGTGCTGGGATACAGGCATGCACCGCCATACCTGGCTTCATTATTCAGTTTTTTTTGGTCTAGCAATTCCATTTGTAGTAACAACATTCCCAGTCACACACCCAGATGCATATTTGTGCAGGGGCTTTTTTTTTTTTTTTTTTTGCAGCACTATTTATAATAGAGTAAAATTGGAAACATTTATTCAAATGACAACCAGAGGCGGAATGAAGTGAAGCATGATGGGATGCTTCAAGCACTTCCGCGAGAGGCAGGCTTCAGGGGGACTGTGCAGGGACCTCGCAAATAATCCCGCTAACCTGGCTGCAAAAAACGGGTCCGCCTCACTATGGGGCAGAGGAGTCAGTAAAGGAAAGATGCTGCCTCTCTCTGACAATAGGATGCAGATGAGTATACTGGCAGGATTATTTGGGAACCTGACAAATGAATTCCAAACACACCAAAGAGACAAAACCAATAGTAACAATTAAATGAGGTCCGGGAAATGGCTCTGTCAGGAAAGTGCTTGCTGCACAGGCATACCGTCCTGAGTGGGGGTCCTCAGCCCCCATAAGCAGCCAGGCATGGCAGCATGCGCCTGTCACCTCAGCCCTGGGGGGACAGAGGTGAGTAGATAGGTCCCTGATGGCCAGCCAGTCCAGACAGTCTGCCAGCTCCAGGTTCCCTAGGAGTCCCTGTCACCAAAACGAAGAAGAAATCAATGGAGGAGGATTTATCGCAATGTCAGCCTCTGTCCTCCACACACGCCTTCACAGGAAAGTGCAAGTGTTTACACACCTGCACGCTCGAGGATGAAAACACACACACATACATCTCACACATACACACACACACACACACACACACACACACACACACACATATATACTAAGGCAGAGGGCCATCAGGAAAGACATCTAATATCAATCTCTGGTCTCCACATGCACATATACACACATGTACACATACCTGTATACATAGGTGTACGTGTGAGCATGTATGCACACACACTCACACTCATACTCACACACAAAGTAATCATGGAAGAAAACTAACAACAGCATTGAGGCTAGAGAGAAGGGAATCGGGGAAAAGGGGAGGGGGAGGGGAAGGAAGAAGAATTAGAACAGAGAACAGAGCCACAGAATTATCTGGGAAAATATTTTGTTTGTTTAAGATAGGGTTTCTCAGTGTAGCCATGGCTGGCTTTGATCCTCCTGCCTCAGCTTCCAATCCTAGGAATACAGGCTCGTGCCACCATATAGATAAAGTGACCTTGATGAACGTGTTGCTCTTGGTGATTCAGAATGAAAGGTGAACGGAACAGACAAGTGAGCCTGACAATGGACCCGGGAGCGTAAATCCTTTATACACAATGCAAGCAGAGAAGACAGACTGCTCAAGACAGACTGTCGGTCCCACTGGCCAGTCCTCTGAGAAGACGTTCAGTTGGAGCCATACCACAGTCCCACACCAAGGCAAATGCCATCTGAGTAAGTAAAGTATGCTACACACAGGCGAAAAAATACCACACAGCAAAAGCAGATGGGATAAAGGAAAGAAAAAAGCCTGGTCCCTTAACCCGCTGAAGGGTAAGGATGAGTGAACCAGAGCTCGGGATTCTTTGTCTCAGTCACCAAGGCCGGATGTGGAACAGAGTCCTGTATGCTGCGCTAGCTACACATCTCGTTCCCAGGACAAAATACCCAACTAAAGCAACTTAAGGAAGCCTGTGCTTGGCTTACAGTTCAAGGGGTAACAGTCCTTCGTGGTGGGGAGGTAAGATGGCAGGGGCCTGTGGCGGCTGGTCACATCGTGACCACAGTCAGGACGGAGAGTGAGCAAGGCTAGACCTTGGCTTGCCCCCAGAGACCCCCTTGCCTGTGGATTTGTGCCTCCCACATCTCAGGCGGGTTTTGTAAGATGAGTTATTTTTAATAAGTGTAGATAGTAAATTAATCCAGCACTGTATTTCTTTACCTTTGCTAGCCTGCAATGACCACACAGAGAAACCCAGATTTATTTCAAGCTGCACTTCAATAGCTGGTAGTTAAATGACTATATGAATTCTTTGGCTAATCTGTCTACTACCCAGCCCCAGCCCATGATACTTGTATATTAGTATTGATCTGGCTTTTTGGATTTCAGATGTTTTTCTCACGGTGTCTTCTCAGACTCTCTCCTTCTCTCTTGGCAATCTGAATCTCTCTCTCTCTCTCTCTCTCTCTCTCTCTCTCTGGCTGGTAGAAGCTTTCACTACTTTATCCTCTTTTCTGGCCAACCATTGGGTGATCAGCATCTATTGATAAGGCAGAGGATAAATGGTAAGAATTGTTTACACAAGAGACCGGAGATTCCAGACCTAAGCATTATAATGCTGTGTCCAGATTGAAACAAGATAGGGGGGCAGAGAAATCAGCATTTGAATCACACAAGGATAATCTTTACACAGTGCCTATAGGGCTTCAGATCTCAGCCTAATCTAGATAATCCCTCACAGACACACCCTGAGGCTTGTTACCATGGTGATTCTAAATCCCATCAAGAGGACCAGAGTTTGGACCCCCAGAACCCACATAAAAAGCTAGGCAGGTGTGGTGACCCCCCTGCAATTCCAGGGATCAAGTACAGTAGAGACGGGTATTCCCAGAGCAAGCAGACAAGTGGACCAGCCAAGCTGGTGAGCTCAAAGAGAAGTGATTCTAGCTTGGGAGACCTCTAGACTCCACATGCATGCAAAAACACACGCTAACACATGTATATACATGTACCAACACATGAGCACATTCTAAACAGGTGCAGAAGAACCGCTAAGCCACACCCAGCCCACCATGGATGAAGACTCTTACAAGACTTAGGGGTGCATATCAGCGTGGCGCTTCCATCTGGATTTTGGATGTCCCAAAGGAAATGTAAAAGCCGTCACCCCAGCTTCATGTTACTGGGAGGTGGTCAGACTTTAAGAGGTGGGGTACGTCGAGGACAAAGGTCATTGGGAGTGTGTCCTTGAAGGGGACAGAGAAGCCACAGGCCCTCCTCTCCAGTCTTCTCTTTCCCTGGGCTTCTGGTAATGCCTCTGCCCCACACCTCTATGCTGTGAAGTACCTCTCTCCTCAGACCGTGAACTGAAAACAATACTGGAAGTGAAAGGAAGCCTCAGGGATCTGCATCCCAAGCTGGCCTCAGACTAGTTCTGCAGCCTAGGGTGAATTCAAACCCCTGATCCTGCAGTGAGACTCTTCCAAGTGCAGAATTTCAAGTGTGTGCCACTTTATCCAGCTTAATGCTAGCTTTTGTCTTAAAATTTGTTTACCGTGGTGTGTGTGCGTAAGCGTGTTCATCATGGCTTGTGTGTGTAGCTCCTGGTCCACCTTTCTGTGGATTAGAGAGACTGAACTCAGGTTGCGTGACCTCCCGGACAGTGTCTTTATCTACGGAGCCATCTTCCCAGCCCAAAACTAGTATTTTTGAAGAGAAGATGCATCATGTGTTCATATTGGTATCTGCAATTCTAATTTAGAATAACTGAATTTTCTTTATTTTATATTTTTACATCGTGTCGCACTAAAATGTTTGGCTCCTAACATTAGAATATTTATTTGAATATAGACATATATTGATCCTCAGAATAACCATATTGTACTATTATTAACATAATTATGAAAAGATTCCTTTGGCATTTCTTTCTGTTTTAGAACACATCCCACTAAAGATACACATTCAACTATTTTTTCCCTCAACAACTGTGAAAGTCACTTAAAAATAAAGTGATCTACTTAAAGTCATTTAAATTAAGCCCTTCTGTGTAAGCCGCCTGTTACATAATTGGGCTGCCTGGCTTCTGCGCGGCCTCACTTCTGATTTATGGATTTTTGTGTCTTTATGTGGGTTTCTTTGTCACAACACATGACTGCCAGCTCAAGCACACAGGACATGCGCAGGTTCCTCTGTTGTGAGGCTGGCGATGGAACTCCAGGTCTCACGTATGCGGGGCAAGGGCTGCGCCCCTGAGATGCACTACACCAGCTCCCTAAAACACGGATTCTTTTGCTTTGGTTTTTAAGACAGCAAGTTGCTGTGTAGCCCCGTGTCTGGGCCTTCTGAGTGCTGTGATTATAAGTGTATGCCACCACACCTAGCCAGAATGCATTCATTTAAAATGAGACTTAAGGGCCTGGAGCAACTGCTGGCTGCTCTCGCAGAGAACCAAAGATGGGCTCCCACCACCACACACGGGGCTGGCTCACCATCGCTTGTTAACTCCAGTCCTGGGGGAATCAGACGCCCTCTTCTGGCCTCTGCTGGCTCCTGCATGCACATGGTGCACATGAACTCA
Source organism: Apodemus agrarius (assembly GCA_964023405.1). Lineage (NCBI taxonomy): Eukaryota > Metazoa > Chordata > Mammalia > Rodentia > Muridae > Apodemus > Apodemus agrarius. The sequence goes on from OZ030008.1 coordinate 20,916,009, forward strand.
GGAATACACATAAAGCACAACATAAACTGGGTGTGGTGGCATACATCTAAGATCTGAGCACTGGGTGGTAGAGGCAGGGTGTGTGTGTGTGTGGGGGGGGGGTTGTTCAGGAGTCCAAGGTCATCCTCTGCCATCTGGGGAGTTTGGAAGACAGGTGGCTTCCATGAGATGTACTCAAAGACCAAAGCTACGGTAAAATGAGATATGAGTTCGCCGAACGTTTTATCTTTAAATACTTATTTTAGTTGTTTCTTTAAGACAGGGTCTTGCTAATAGGTAGCCCAGAACGGCCTGGAATTTGAATGTGAACTCCACCGGTGTGGCAGCTTATACCTTCATTTCTAAAAGCAGAGGTGGATATAGGAGGTTGTTACTGGGTGGGACACAACCAAGCCACAGTGACGATCTAAGTGGGTGAAGATGGTGTCTCAGGCTGGCCTCAAAGTCACCATGCATCACCAAGCATCACTGTGCCTCTCCTGCCGCGGCCCCAGCCTCCTCTTCCTCCTCCCTCCACCCCCCCAGCCTCCCCCAGCCCTCCCCCACAGTGCCAGGATTACGAAACCACCCATGTGTGTGCTGTGCCGGTGACTAAACTCAGCGCTTTGTGCACGTGAGGCAAGTCCTCCACTGAGCCACACCTTCCACCCAAAAGCAGTTAAAAAACAAAACAACGAAAAAGAGAACACGGCTTGCACAGAAGCCCTGGGGGGGGGGGCGCTTATGTGATTCCGGTTCTCTCACACCGCATTTCAAGCAGACTCAAAACAGGATCGTGCCTCTCTGTGCAAGAGCTCGTCCTGGAGCTAAGGGTTGCCAGACATCTCCACAGAAGGCTTCGTCCCACCGGGCTCTTGGAACCAGTTTCAAGATGCTCTGGGAGGCACAGCTTTTTCAAGCTTGCAGGGAGAAGGGGGAACAACTCTCCCTTGCAATGGGTTGCTTTCTGGAGGCCACATGCAAGAATCCCTCATAAGTACAGAGCAAAAGGGGCACCCAGACGGCAGGAGGAAAGCAGCAACCTACCACCCGAACTTCTGCCTGCCCGCCTCTCTCCCTCTCCCCACTAACCCCCGCCCCTCACCCATCCCACCACTCCTAGCATCTTACATAGCTCAGCTGCTGGGATTATAGGCTCCAGTCCCACCTACTTGAAATTCTCCTTGAAGACTCTTCTGCTACAGAGCCATATCATGTCCTGTCCCAGACCACACCTGCGCGCTCAGCCTCCTCACCCAATCCTCCTCAGGAGGCGCTCTCAAATTGGGCTTTTCCAAATTGTGCATGCAAGCGCCACGGCTATCCCAGCACAGAGAGGCCAGGGTGGGAGGATCTAGGGTTTGAAGCCAGTCTATGTATCAAGACCCTGACAAAGAAACACGGGAGCAGGGTGGGTGGCGAAAGTGGTGGGAGCCCTTGAGAGTCCCTGGGGTCTGAGTCGGTACCATCCTGGTTTCAGAGCATACTGTGTGCTTACAAATAAATCTAGTCCTTTGCAAAAAGCAGCCCTGAAATCAGAGAGCCTTTGCATTTGCATCCAGGCCATTGTAGTTCCTCAGAAAGCCACTGGGTGGCACTAGAGGACCAGGACTTGCTGGCTCACCAGTCAATTCCTACAGTGAGGGGCTCAAGGTATGGTATGTTCCCAATTTTCCCTGTGTAGCTCAGCAGAACTGCAATGTCCTTGTTTTGGGGGCCGGCTTACGCCCGTGATACTCTAGCATCTGAGAATGCCTACACCAGTCTCAAGGGCTGACAGGGTGCTATCAACAGGGCTCCAGGCCTGTAGCCGCGAATGTTCACAACAGCTGAGACAGAGGTGACCTGCATGCCCAGCGCCACACGGGTAAAGCATGCATAGATCAGCCAGGTGTGGTGGCTCATGTCTACAGTGCCAGCGTCCTGCGGAGGCCAGGGGACTGCCACAAGCTTCAGGACAACCAGGTTTACACAGTACTAGGCCAGCCAATGGCCCAATGGCGGCCACCAGACCATTCCTAAAAGAAAGGAAAAGGGGGGGGGGGTAGGGTGTAGCAGGATTTTCCCTGTCCAATTAATTTAAATATTAATACAAGACGCCTATGATTGGACAGGGAAAAGGGAGGCGGAGCAAAGAGACAGGGACAGGAAGAGAGAAGGAAGGTGGAGCAGGAGGAAGACAATCAGATTCCTCGTGGCGGTAATAGCCACAGGGAGCTATGAACATCATAAAGGGTAGAATGATTGGGATAGTTTGTCTAGGTGGGCAATTTATATCAATATCTATTGGCTCTGAAATTGTGTGGGCACCTTGTGAGTTGAGAATTTATTAATATATAAAAATGACTGATTATAAGCTTCTAGAGTTTTGATTTACTGGGTTAAGGAGATTTGTGACTAGTGGATGGGGGTAGATGGCTGAGAAGGTACAAGCGGATCTGAGGCAGGAGCACTGGAGCTGGGAGGACTACACCACTGGGCTAGCCTAGACTCGGAGAGACCACGGGCAGAGACTGTGACATCACACTAGGCAAAGCAGGCCACTCACAGGATAAGCACTGCATGATCCACGCTTTTCCTTGTTTCCGAGGGCAGCTGTGACAAATTCCAAAGAGAGGGCAGGGACAAGGCGAGATGGTTCCCACTCCAGGGGCTCTTCCAGGACGGCCACTTCCACAGCTTCAACAGCGCGTGGAGCACTCTGGGCAGTCACAGGCCAGTGACACACATGGAAGAATAACACTACATAGGTAACTTTAGAGCTTTAAAGACGAAACCACAAAACAACCGAAAACCAAACACCAACCGCGAACAAGGCTTTCCAGTGCAGAGCAAAGCGCTGCCCACCCCGCCCCCACCCGCTTCCCTCCCTGCCGAGGAGAGCAGCGCCAGCCCATGCGCGCTTCTCGGGCCGGAGGCCACTGTGTCCTTCACTGAGGTAGATCGCCTGCTGTCCTCTGCTGGGCTCCCAGGAGAAATCCAGTCACTAGCCAAACAAGGCTGGTCGGCCCAGGCAGCGCAACGGAGCACTGTCCTTGTCCCGACTTCTGCCTCCACGGCAAGGGCGGGGCACAAGGACGTCCCAGACTCCTCTGCTACGCCTGGTCCCCAGCTCCACTGGCCCCAGAGCCTCTCCCGGAAGTCTGGGTCTCCGAGGCCCGCGAGGCCTGCTTTGGCAGCCGGATGGGGACGTACGTGTTGGAGGCACAGTGCTCCTTGAGGTACTCGCCCCCCTTCTCTTCATAGTCCTTTCTGGTGACCCAGGCTCCACTGTCTTCTAGGTGATCCAAGGCCCAGTCTCGGGCTCCGTACCACGCATCCAGCACAGGGTTCGAGGCAAGCTGGACCTGGGACAAGCAGCAGATGGACTCTAAGTATCCCCCGCCCAGTCGGGACGGCTCCGCAGCCCAGCCACAAGCACCTACACATCCTCAGAAGCATACAGAAAGGCCCGGTGATGCCTCCACTGTGAGAGCAGCCTCTGTCCCCTCTAAGCTAGGCCAGCATGCACAGCCCCTCAGAGCATACTGCTGCACAGGCTTGTGTGTGCCTGCATGGGTGTCTGTGTAGCGCTTACATGTCTAGTGCCCATGGAGGCCAGAAGAGGCAGTGGATCTCCACGAACCTGACCTACAGACAGCTGTGAGCTGCCATGCAGGTGCTGGGAACCAAACCAGGTCCTCTGCAAGAGCAGAAAGTGCTCTAACCACCGAGCCGCCTCGCCAGGCCCTGCGATGTGTCCTATTCTCACTTTAGCTCATTTAAATTGTCTGGAACATGGCTGACCGGGCAGCATGCCTGCACAGCATGCCAGTGGCTCTAGGCTTCCACAAAAATGACAGACAGAAAAACCAGCAAAAGAAAAAACAATATGATCCGTCCAGTTTGTATCACACTAGAGACTGAGCTCTGCACTGAGCTGCAGCCCAGCCCAGCAGTAAGAGTGAAATAACTGGACATGATACTCCCCGCCATCCCACCAAACTGAGGCAGGGAGCAGCAGCGCTCCTACAACCAGGCTCTCCCAGCGTCGCAGGCGGCTTCTGGGATCGCCAAGCTGAGAGCGGGACCATTCCAAGAGCCTTTTACCCAACAGCTTTCTCCTCACCGCCCTGCCAGGCTCCATCGGGCTCAGGTTCGCCCTGAAATGCCACTCCTCGGTGTCCACTGCAGTCCCCCCTTCCCGGCTGCCTCCCTCAACTCCACCAAGATGTGCTCCTGCTCCTAAGTGCCCGTATAGGCTGCGGTTAGGGCTGGACCCTTGGTGCTCCCTGCTCTCCCAGGGGCAGCCCTGAGTTCCCAATGGCCTCTTCCCTTTTCCCTGAGCGCATGCCGCGTCCTGAGACAGGCCCTTTCCTCCACATCAAGCCTGTCCACGTCCTGAGACAGGCCCTTTCCTCCACGTCAAGCCTGTCCACGTCCTGAGACAGGCCCTTTCCTCCACGTCAAGCCTGTCCATTATTCCTAATCTAGTGAACACTCTCTGACCCTCTCCTCTTGAAGGTTTTTGAGAATGAGTCTGTGTAACTTAGGCTGACTTGAATTCATTCATTAGTTCACACTGACCTTACACTACTTCCCTAAAATGTAAATCAATCACATGACTTGTGGCTCAGACTCCTACAAGGTCCCACAGGACCTAAAGTAACAGTTATGCAGAGAGGAGCCATGGAAGCATTTTCCTAGTTACATCAGAAAAACAAGACCCTGTCCAGAGATAAGTAAGCAGTCCGAGACCATGCACGGCACCATGGGAAGTCTCGAGGCTCCGCCTGCAGGAGTGAGCCTCACCCTTTGCTGAGGGTTTCAGGACATGCTCAATGCTGGCAACTAATGGAGGAGCAGAGGCTACATCAGTGCCATTTCCCTCCCGCCTAAGCGAATGCGGCTTCAAGACAAGGCCAGACACGGACCTCTGCAGTGGACGGCGGACTGCAGAGTCCACTCACTGACCGTGACTGTGGCGGTCAGTGCCCGGGATGCCAATCCCATCGGTGGGTGGGTGGGAGAGCGGTCAGTACCTGGAAGGAGGACTGGAAGGGCCTCATCTCCAGCAGCTCCTTCTCCACCCGGGCCTTCATGCCGGGGTACATCACGTTCCCACCAGTGAGGAAGACGTTCTGGACCAGGATATCCTGAATGGCCTTTGGGTACCTAGGAGACAAAGATGTGCCAACTAGGCTGCGGGACACACTGAAGAAAGACCTGGAAAGACAAGCTCCTCGTACGGGGTCAACTCGTTGGTGTCCAGGACAAATGAAAAGAAACTAAAGCAGTATTTCTATTTGTCATTCACAGCTCCGCACTACAGGCCATGTGTGCATACTTCCCCCACAATTAAAAACAAGATTAAATAAGTCACTAGTCTCGCAGGGTACAGTGTCTACACTTAGGATCCCAGCTACTCTAGAAGCTTCAAGCTCAAGGCCACCGAGTACATAGAGAGAGCCGTCTCAATGAGCACACAAAGAAAATGCTCACTGGTTTCTAGCAATGGCAAGTTTCACATGAAGGCCAGGCCACCTCCTGCCCGGGACTCACAGGCTAAGCTGGAAGGCTCACATAGGAGGGACGGAGCTCGGGCCTGTTCTGCCTGCAGGCCTGGGTCAGCCGCAGACTCCCTGCATACGGCCTGCAATGGGGAGCGATTTCCCATCTCCCCGTACCCACCAGCTTCCCATGTAAAAGCCAGGGAGCCGATGAGGTGGTGTCACCCGCTCACCTGTCCAGGACGTAATGGAGGGTCTCGGCGATGCCCGCCTGCTCCTCTCCTATGAGAGAGGGCTGGAAGATGATCTCGGGAGCGCGGATCCTCTCCGTCCCGACAAACAGCTGGTGGTACGCTGCCAAGTTAAACGCGGGCTTCAGACCCAAGGGTAAGAGATGGTTTAGACCATGACCATTCGCTCGCTGACAGTTTCCGCAAACCACATCCCCTCCTCCAGCGCGGCTTCCCTGTTCAGGCTGGAACCGCCCATCCTAAGCTCCACCCCCAGGGCTCCGCCTTCTACCTCTGCTCAAGCTCTGACAAATCCCCATATACTGTGTTGTGCCCGAGCGCCAGGTTGCAGGAGGGACTCTGAAGTACAGTAGTCAAGTGGCCCAGAGGGACAGACCCTGTCTCTGCTCACCCTGGTGTAGCACCACCTCCCACCAAAGCTCAGGTTCAGTGAGTCGAATCTTGCATCTACCACCATGACAGAGGCACAGACCCCAGAAGGATGGTAATACTGGCTAAACCATAAAAGAAAAACCGAGAGCCCACATGCAGGGCTGGAGACCTGTCACTGGCAGTGCTCATATTAGGGGTGCCGCCAGGCCCTCAACCATCCACCAGGGGAAAAGCCTCTGACTGGGCGGGGTCTTCCAATGCTTCCAGAGAAGCACACTGGGCCAGTCACTTATGTGAACAGCTTCAAATGTACAGGTGGTCTTGGTAACAGTAGTCAAACCTGGACTGTGGTGACCTGCGGCTTCTCCACTTCGGGCGTTTCCTCTGAGAACAAGGGCTCAAAATCGTTGATGTTCTCCACGTCCTCCAGGGGGGGCTCCAGTGGCTCCAGGTCAGGGGTCTGAGGACAGGACAGACAGATAAGCAACCACCAGGGGACCTGACCCTGGCAAACCTCAGCTCTGACCTGACCCTGGAATCAGATGGGGTCCCATCTCACCCAATGTTCCAAACACCTGTGCAGAAACTAAACACTCTTCAAAGCAATTCACATGGGATGGGGCGGGGACAACCCGAATTAACAAAAGACTAACATAGGACCAGCAAGATGGCTCAGAGGGTAAGAGGGCTTGCCACAAAACTGACAACCTGAGTTCAATTCCTGAAACCTATATGGGGAAAGAAAAGATTAACTGTCAAAATTGTCCTCTGACAATTCTGTGCGCTACAGCACGTACACACACCCCTCCAGCAAGAAGGTCAGGTGTTGCCAGGCAGTGGTGGGGCACACCTGTAATCCCAGCACTTGGGAGGCAGAGGCAGAGGCAGGCAGATTTCTGAGTTCGAGGCCAGCCTGATCTACAAAGTGAGTTCCAGGACAGCCAGGACTACACAGAGAAACCCTGTCTCTCGAAAAACCAAAACCAAAACCAAAAAAAAAAAAAAAGATCAGGTGTGGTGGCACACTCCTTCAATCCAAGCACTCGGGAAAGGCAGGAGGAAGGGCTGCAGGCTGCAGGGTGAGACCCTGTCTCAAGAAAAGGGAAAAGAGAGAGTGTAAGAGAGCTAGAGAAGGGGAGGAGGGGGGGGAGGGAGGGAGGGAAGGAGAGAACACTACCAAAGTGTTACATCTAGTCCTTACAACATTCTCATGGGAATACTTCAGGGACCACAACGGAATGGTCTGTAGGAAAACTGGGCGCTAGGGGATGCAGGTTCAAACTCGCGGCTGGCTGCACTGTTGACTGGGCCTGCAGTCCACAGCCGGGCTCCACGGGTACTCTGCAGGGCCCACACTATGCACGTCATCCTAACTGAGTTACACTGTGGCAATACTGAAAGGCAGAAGAGGCTAGTGGAGGTCATGGCTGCTCATCGGACTGAGAACTGTAGCTCAGTCCGCCACCAGCAGTCAGGCTCCAACCACAGAACGACTGCTTAAGATTTGGTGACAGATTACTGCATCTGATTGATGAATAGAGAGCAACGTGTGTGTGTGTGTGTGTGTGTGTGTGTGTGTGTGTACACACCGTACACACATCACACGTGTGGCCAGTGTCTTCCATCTTAGACACATATACAGTGTGTGTCTACGTCTGTGTGGGGTTGTGTGCATGTGTGGCCATGTGCCCAAGGAGACCAGAGCCATCAGATTCCTAGAGCTGGAGATACAGGTGGTTGTGAGCCACCCAGTGCAGACAGTGAACACTGAACTGGGGCCCTCTGAAATGGCAGCGCATGCTCTTACGAGCCCAGCCACCTCTCTGGCCCCCACCTAACTCTTTGATGGTCCCTCCCTGAGCCTGACGTCACTGCCTCTGCTAGACTGTCCGTCCAGAGCCCCGAGGGTCCTTCTGTCACTGCCTCCCTGGACGAGGATTTCAGGTACATTCCACCATGCCCAGTTTTCGCCTGAGTACTGGGGATCCAAGCTCAGTGCTCATGCTTGAGGGGCCAAAGCCCCTAAAACAAGCTTTGAAATGCACGTGAGCCTTCCCAAGCCCACAAAGCCCTGCTGTGCAGAAGTGCCCTGAGCAGACAGAGGGATGCTGACGAGAGCCCAGCGCATGACTCTCTGATGGGAACTGCACATAACTCAGGAGAAGCAACAGAGAGAAGCAGCTCCCCAGCCTAACTGCCCGGTCCCATCTTCAGCTGCCGGCTTCTCCCCTGGATGCCAAGCCCCTCGCCTACATCCGACCCTGCGGTACTTTCACATCTTAAGGGCACATTAATGCTGGGCAGTGGTGGCGCACGCCTGTAATCCCAGCACTTAGGAGGCAGAGGCAGGCAGATTTCTGAGTTCGAGGTCAGCCTGGTCTACAGAGTGAGTTCCAGGACAGCCAGGGCTACACAGAGAAACCCTATCTCGAAAACAAAACCAAAAAAAAAAGAAAGAAAGAGAGAGAGAGAGAGAGAGAGAGAGAGAGAGAGAGAGAGAAAACACATTAACAGTTGAATGTACAACAGAGAGAAGGCCAGCTCTGATCTGAACACAGCAGGACGCTTGGAAAAGCAAATGAAAATGCCCAGTGGTTCAGTGGGAACTGGCCTGGGGGGCCTGGAGACAGTGAGGGAGCAGAGGTCCCCTCTTTCCTGGACTGCAGGATTCAGAGAATGTATATGTACAGACACATACATGGTGACGTAGATGGCACCTAGTCCATGCTTATGCAAAGACGGATTCCCAACACTGACCACTGTACAACTGTTGAGGACCCCTCTGCACCCCACAGTATTGACACTTACCCAGGACTTAATTCCCACATAACAATGAACACACCCCTCTCAGCAGCATGCAATATTGCCTTCACTTAGTAGATAGATGGCAGAACCGCATCTCCACACCCGGGATTACGTAAACCTTTCTCTAGGGACAATGGGGTCATCGGCAGAAAAGGTTTAAAAGCCTGCTCTAGAGCAGTCAGGGAGGCAGGAATGCAGGACTGAGAGCCGAGCGTGGAGCTCCAGTCGGGAGCCTGTGTCTAAGAGCAGGTCCACACGGACTCAAACACAGCTGTGACATCATGGAGACACACTACCCTATACCCAGCATCAAATGGCCCCAACCCTGACTGTTCCACCATATCGTTCTAAAATTACCAGTACTGAAGAGCTTAAATCAAGCTACGCAATGGCTGGAGGGGCAGCTTGAACAGCAGAGTTCTTGTCTGGCATGTATGAGGCAGCCCAGGGTTTGACTCCAGCACCCCATTAACCAGACATGGAGGCAGCATGCACTTAAAATCCCAGCACTGGGGAAGCAGAAGCAGGAGGATCAGACATTCAAGGCCACCACGGCTGCATGTGAGGCTCACGGCCGGCCAGCGCGGGCCTTTTATGAAACCCCATCTCAAAAAGAGGAGGCTGAAGGCTGGGCAGATGCTTGGTGAGTAATGGCGCTGGTCACCAAGCCTAAGGACCCGAGAGTTTCCCTCCCCAGGCCCAGTCACCTCTGGCTTGCTGTCCACCACATCCACCTCCAGGTTGGCCTCGGCCTGCAGGATTTTCTGTTTGGCCTGCTCCACGGCCACGGTGAGCTTCTGTATGTAGGACTGCAGTTCTTCTGGGGAGTCCATGTTCAGCTCCATCAGAGCTTTGTGAAACTGGTCCATCTGTCCATCCTCTAGGAGCTCCTAAAACCAGAGCAGTCACAGACAAGCCACTCTCAAAGACGGGCAGTGTGGTCATCAACAAGGGAAGATAGCAAGAAAGCCAGCAGAAGTGCAGGCGGGGGATCTAGTCAGCCCCGGCAGAACCGCCCCTCCAACCCCACCTCAGACTCCTCCTGCCCTCCTCCCCAGCTGTCTGGGCTCCCTAGCGTCGCACACCGGTTCCAGAACTGTCTAATTCTAGTTAGACAAAACTACTCTATGGTGACAGACATCAAAGATGCTGCCACCTTGAGTGGGAAAAAGTCACTGAGAGGAGATGAGGGCAACGCTGCTCCTCAATCTGGCTGCAGGGGCATTCCGTGTGTCACTCTGTGACACTGAGAGGCCCACCCTAAGAGCTGTGCACTTACATGGAAAAGTTCAAAAACAAGAAAATAGATCAATAAAGAGCGTGGGTCCCGGCTCTCTTCTGACCCCTGCCTGCTGCTCTGCATGTTAATCATCTCCGTGATTCTGGGCTCTGGCCTCCCTAATTCAAGGTGACTTCACAGCCAGTGCACATTTACGGCCAAGGGAACCAGACGGGGAGAGAACATCTGGAAGCGGCTGGCAGAGCGGGCCAGGGCCCAGCGCCACAGACGTCACCTGCCTGCACATACACCAGCCGCTCCAGGCGCTCCTGGTCCAGCTGCAGCTTCTCTTCCCGCCGCCGGGCGTTGAGCTCTTGCAGCCGGCGCAGCTGCTGCTGCCGCCGCTCCTGCTTCTCCTCCGCCGTCAGCGTGCTGCCCAGGAGCTTGCTGGAGAACGGGAGCTGCATCTTGTGGACGTTGTTCTCATAGTAGTCAGGGCACTGCCACTTCTGCAATTCTTCAGACAAACAGTTTGGGGGCGTTAGTGAGGAAAAGCCCTGTGCGGTGAAGTGGAGATTCGGTGCCAGCCGTGAGCAGACACACTCAGAACCTCTGAACACACCCGGGCATACACAGACCCGCCCCGAGGGTCTCCAGACAGAAACCACACAGGAAAGCTGGAACCGCCAGAGCGAAGGAAAGGCTGCTGAGCACGCGGGCCGGTCGCCCCAGGAGTCCCTGAAAACCTCTTTGATACCTTGAACTAAAACTAGTAACATCACTGTCTGACGGGGCTCTTGTAGTCACGGGTTTAATACGGGAGACACTTGGACAAAGCAGCACAAACAAGCGCCAACACTGCTACCCTGGTAGACACCGAATCTACACAGACGAGGAAAGGCATGCACTCCTGAACACTCCAGTAACCACCTAAGCAATCCCGGCGCAGAGGGGGGGAAGGAAAAGAAGTCCAGCCGAGCATGGCGATGTTCACCTCTAACCCAGGACTGGTTCAAGGCAAGCGTGGACTACAGAGCGAGCTCCGGGCCGGCCGGAGCACACAGTGAAAGCCTGCCTCAAAAATAAAATAAAATACAAATCCATCGACCTAAAAAGCAGAGAAAAAAGGACAAAGATAAAATAGTGATGCTAAAATCAGAGACAAACACACTAACTGCAAACGGTCCCGGTGCACACGGAATCAAAGCGTAATGAACGTATACTTTAACGTGACCACACGCGCACGCTGACGACACAAAGTAGAGCAGAGGCGAAGGGATGCAAGTAGGGGGTGGTGACTCCTGTTCCTCAACACGCGAGAAGTGGAGGCAGGGGGATTGAGAGCTCAAGGTTGTCCCTCATATATTCAAGGGAATTTTGAGGCTAGCATGAGCCACATGAGACCCTGTTGCTGAATAAATAAATGGGAAAATATGGCAGTGTAAACCACATTCCAAAGAAAGTGGGGGGGGGGGGGGCTGCTATGCTGTTCTGAGACAGATCTCACAATGGACCCCTGGCTAGCCTGGAACTTACTAATAGACCAGGCTGGCCTCACACTCAGAGATCGCCCTGCCTCTGCTTCCCTAGTGCTGGGATTAAAGGTGTGTCTAAAATAAAAATAAATAAAATGAAATACACTACGGAATGACAAAAGGTCAGCTGACAGGAAGCTATGACCATGTTAAATACTAACAAGACAAAGCCGGATACTGACAGCACACCTGACAGATCTGGGCTGGGAACACAGCTCAGAAACAGGGGTGCTTGCCCAGCGCCACTCCTAGTGACAGCGACACACTCCTCCCAATTATCAGCACAACTAGTAGGAGGCAGGTGATCAAGGGTTGGCCACCAGAATACCAGAGCCACGAGGGCACAGCGCATGCTCCTCGGGTGTGTAAGGAACTTCGGTCAAAGATGGCGACATGCCAGTCATACAATAAACAAGTTGAGCAGACATCAAACAAAGTTCTTTCACTATAACGGAATTGAACCAAAGATAAATCACACAAAGGCATTTCACAACATATTTGTAAACAATCAAAGAAGCAGACTTGAAGAAACTAGAAAATATCTGTAAACTCGGTAACAACAAAAATGTATCAAAGCCCATGGGATGCAGACACAGCAGCAGCACTGAAAAGGGAAACTCACAGAGTCACATGCTGGTTGGTTTGTTGACTTATTCTATGCAGGAGTGTTTTGCCTGCATTTGTACTGGCACCACATGCATGTAATGCTCATGGAAGCCACAAGAGGGCATCAGCTCCCCTGGATCTGGGATTACATATGTCTGTGAGCTAGGATTACATAAACAAAAGCAAAGAAAGCAAATACCAAAAGTATATCAAGAAAAGGGAACCCACGCCCACAAATCTTCTTTCCATGTCTATCTTCCCAGCTTCTTTTACCCCATAAACCACAGAAGAAACAAAAGTGTTCTGAACACACAGCTTGTAAACGCCATTCAATTCCCTGAATATGGTTAAAATGAACCCTTCAGTTGGGAACTGAGGCAGTAGAGTCAGAAATTTGATGTTAGGCTGAGCCTATACAGGGAGACTGTTTAAAAGACAAGACAGACAGACAGACAGATGAAAAAGGCAGATAGTAAATTTTATGTCCTGGGCTGGAGAAATGGTCCAGCAGTTAAGAGCACTGACTGCTCTTCCAGTCCTGAATTCAATTCCCAGCAACTACATGGTAGCTCGTAACCATCTGAAATGAGATCTGATGCCCTCTTCTAGTGTGTCTGAAGATAGTTACAATGTACTCACATACATTAAATACATCTTTATTAAAAAACAAAAACAAAAACAAAAAAGCTATGTCCTATGTTTGTTTGTTTGGTTTTTTACCACAATTAGAATTAGGCTTTTATTTGTTTTTGTTGGGTTTTATGTATGCCTCAGTGTGAATTTTTTTTCTTTCTAAACATTACTTATTTATATTTTCTGTGTAAGGCAGCAGATTCCCTGCAACTGGACTCAGGGGTGGCAGTCTGGTGCTCCAAACTAAACCCAGCACCTCTGCAAAAGCAGCAAGTGTCAGCCATCCTCCCACCTGCTGGGTTTGTTTCTTTGAACCGGGGTCGCACAGTCTTTGCAGGCTTTGAACTCACTGTGACACAAAGATAACCCTGTACATCTGAGCCTCCTACCTCTGCTCTGGGCAGTGGCGGTGCGCGCCTTCAGTCCCAGCACTTGGGAGGCAGAAGCAGGTGAATCTTTCTGAGTTTGAGGCTAGCCTGGTCTACAGAGTTGAGTTCCAGCACAGCCAGAGATATACAAAGAAACCTGTCTCAGAAAAAAACAAACCAAACTGACCAAACCAACCAGAAGTTTGAGATACTTAGAGGCTAAGGCAGAGAGACGGAGGGTCTGAGGCCACACTGAGAGACAGTGGCCATCTGAACTTTATAAGGAGACTCTGGCTCAAAATAAAGTCCAAGATATGTGGAAGACTGGGAGGTGCTCTGACGTCACTGAGATGTGAGAGAGAGCAATTCAATTGGTCTCAAACTTTTTTGGGGATCTTTTTGAGGCAGGGTTTCTTTGTGTAGCCCTGGCTGTCCCGAAACATCGTACTCCATGGAGGCAAATTGGAAGAGCTATGCTGTGTGATGGGAACCTACTTATGGCAAGTAGTTTACTTAGTAATCTCACCCAGTGAAGAGCAAAGGGGAGGTGGGTGCTGGGCAAGCGAGAGTCACAGTGTGACGGGGTGGAGAAGCCTCAGTGTCAACAGAATCGGGAAACTGGGGCAAGTTCCTCTGTGTCACCTGCCCCGTAGTCCTCAGCAATGTAGCTATGCTCCTGCAGGATCTCCTCCATGCGACTGAGCGTGATGGCTGTCAGGTGGCCCGGATACTTCAGCTGGAGAAGCCGCTGCAGGTACCCAGCAGCCTGACTTCCTCCCAGGTTGATGCGTTTGCAGTTTTTGGCGTCGAGTCTATACCAAAGTAGTAAAGAACAGCACTGAGACTCTATGCAGCATAAAAGACAAAATGTAGACTGTCTTGGGGAAAGCAGAATGTAATTCAGACAAAGGGACAGACTAGTGGAGGGTGAGGACGCCTAAAACCCTTCATCAGGAAGATTCCTTTGGCGCAACCTCTTAGCCAAGGCCAGAATCCTACTGCATACCCCGACATGTGGACCTTTAACTTCTAACAAAGAAAAGAGGGTTAGGCCAGTAGTGGCACATGCATTTAATCTCAGCACTTGAGAGGTACGCACAGGTAGAACCTGGTCTACAAAGTAAGTTCCGGGGCTATGTAAAGACCCTGCCTCAGTTAAAAAAAACACAAAACAAGAAAACAGCTCAACAGGATGTCTAGGTGTCATGTGACAAGTGGGTACTTCTGCGGCTCCTGGGACCAAGTAGCCTAGAAATAATAATAAATAAAAAAATGGTCAAGAAGGCCAATCCCAAGGGCTATTTGCTCTGGGCCTTGAAGAGTCCCATGTCACAGGCTTCCTGAGAACTGCTTCTCTCCACGATTAGACGAACACACACACACACACACACACACACACACACACACGCTCAAAGGCAAAGGGACTAGAGTCTCATCTCAGCAAGGCTGCAAACCAAGCGTCCAGCTCTAGAACCGGGGCTCGCTGCCTGTGGCACACGGCCCTTCAGGCTATGTGGGAAACACAGGGCACAATGCTAGCTTCATCACACAGGAAAATAAAACAAACTAAACTCTAAGACAGGAACAGACTAAAACTATGTCTGCCTTTTATTCTACTAAACAGTTCCATAATTGCCTAATATGTGTTAGGCAATATAACCAAAAATAAAAGGTATAGACAATATGAATTTTTTTTTTGGCAAAAAATTCTTTATTAAAAATAAACTCCAGAATACCAGATGGTGTAAATTAATGATTCAATTAAGAGAAAAGGAGATGGCCCAGCAGTAAAAGCACTTGCTGTCAAGGCTAAGGACTTTGAGTTCAATCCCTGAGACCCACATGATGGAAACAGAGAACCAATGCCCTTACACTGTCCTCTGACTTCCATTCCTGCCCAGCACTCTCAAGTCCAGACAGACACATACATGTGCACAGGGGCACACGTGTGAATGTACATACACACACACATACACAATTTTTTTTGAGAGAAATAAATATAATTAAATAACTCACTCAGAGCATGTTTACTGAATGTCTACTACGGGCAGGTACCATGTTAACTATTCCCCCACCAGAATTCTAACATTTTATAACTGTCAAACAGACATGAGGCCAACTTGAAGTCCCTCCGGGAGGTGCCAAAGGGCAGGTAGAGTGACCTGTGAAGTCACATCGCTGATGTAGGTCTGAGCTCGGCCCACTCGGTTCACCACCCAGCACTTCCCAGACATTCCAACAGGCACTCCATGTTCCCAGGAAGTCCTGAAAGGAAGCTCCTCAAACACCACTTACACCACGGCGAAGCTCACCTTCCTTCCAAGACGGGCAGGATGTGTGTGCACTGGTAGCCAGAGGAGATGATGAGGCCACTGGAAAGGGCGTTCTTGGGCATGTTGTGATAGAAACTGAAGAGACTGTCTATCCCATAGGCAACCTTCGGGATCCTGTAGCATTCGAAAAGGAGCTCCGACATCATTTGGCGGGAGTAGAGCGGGTTACACACGGCCTCTGTCAGAACTATGGGATGGTCAACGCAGCCCTACTTTGAAGGACAAGCACAGATAGACAAATGGAAGCATGTGTGAAATGCAAACATAACCCCAAATCCTTACCGCAGGGATGAATTTACTTTTGATCTCTAACTAAAAACAGGGGGTGGAGGGGGGCACACTCAGGACCAGACACCAGGACTAGAGAGAACACATTAGAACCCACGCCTGCTTCCCAGCACCTCACCTCTGACTCCAGACACAGAAGATGGAGGGCCTATGGCACCTACACTCTTGTACACAAACACTCTCACACATATAAGTTTGAAATAATACATCTTTTAAAAGGGGCTCACAAGGGGCTGGAGAGATGGCTCAGCTGTTAAGGCACTGACTGGTATGGCTGAAGACAGTTACAGTGTACTCATATAAAATAAATAAATAAATATTTAAAAAGGTGCTCCAAAGCTATTTTAAAGAATACATTTCATCTCCACTGGAGGTCATTTTGGAAAGCCAAAATAACATGGTCAATTTAAGCTTTTTGTATGTTTGGGTTGTTGTGGTTTTTTTTTTTTTTTGGTTGTTTGTTTTTTGATTTGTTTTGTTTTGTTTTTTGTTGTTTTTTGTTGTTGTTGTTTTGTTTTGTTTTCTGAGACAGGGTTTCTCTGTATAGCCCTGGCTGTCCTGGAACTCACTCTGTAGACCAGGCTGGCCTCGAACTCAAAAATCCGCCTGCCTCTGCCTTCCAAGTGCTGGGATTAAAGGCGTGCGCCACCACTGCCCGGTTTGTTTTGTTTTTTTAAGATAAGGTTTCTCCGTGTAGCCCTGGCAGTCCTGGAACTCATTCTGTAGACCAGGCTGGCCTTGAACTCACAAACATCTGCCTGCTTCTGCCTACCGAGTACCTGGATTAGAGGGCGGTGAAACCACGCCAGGCTCATTTCAAACTTAGTAAGTCAAGCTTTGACTAAACTGTTAACTGATAAACTACATTGATCTTATCTTCAAAATGCTTCCAGGATCGGACTGGTGCTTCGTAAAACTCATCTCACTTGGATAATTGCAAACTGGTCCCTTGTGTCTACGACAGCCCATTCTCTGGAAGGTAAAGACATCGTGGTGTACCCTTAGCTCGTAGCACGAGGCCAACACACTCACGTTCAGTACTTGACTGCCTGGCGTGACGGCTGAAACCCGGTACGCCCCGTCCAGCAGACCCTCACCTGCGAGGAGACGCCAAGGTGCTGGAAGCTGTAGTCCAGCAGCAGTTCCTGCAGTTCCAGGTTGACCGGCACGTTGCGGTCGAAGGGCGAGCGCAGCATCCAGCGCAGCGGCTCCAGGCTTCCCAGCGCGTTGCCCACCTGCGGCCCCGGCCCGCCGCGAGCCCCGCCACGGCCGCGCGCGCACACGGCGCGGAACTGCAGGCGCGGCTCCGGACCCGGATCCGGACCGGGGCACGCCCACCCGGCCCGAGCCTGGAACGACCCGTTGTCCAGCACCAGAGGCACCGGCTGCGAGCCGAAGGCCACCGGCCCGGCTTCCAGCACCGGATCCGGAGCAGAGCGGGCATCTCGGAACCGGAACACGTTGGCCTCCATCTTGGCTAGCGCCGGCCCCGCCCCGACGCCGAGTGCGTCACGAAGCCCCGGCCGCGTCTGAGTCTCAGGGCCCCGAAGCGTCCGGAAGCTTCCTCCTTACGGGAGGACTCGCTGCTTTCTGCACCTGATTCGCTCCTGGTGCTCCAGAACCTTCCGTGGTTTCTATTCCCCGCTGATCCGGCCTCAAGTCCAATGGTAGCTCTAGCTAGTCCTCAACAGCCTCCGTGTGACCACGCCTCCTCGCGCTAATGGCTGGCTCGGTGCCCCGCCCCCAGCTCGGGACACAGGGAGGGGAGGGGAGCGTGACCACGCCCCTTGCTCTAACTAGCTGACCAAAGGCTCCACCCCCACTGGGCTGGAATCCGCCCCTCCCGGTTCCTTTAGCTTCCCTGGGTTTCACCTTGCAAATCTAACCCTTAGTTTTGGGACCAAGCTAATCACTCTCCTTCCCCTGACTCTTCATTTTCTGTTCATTTATTTATTTATTGCGTAATGGATGTGGGGGCGTGGCAAGATGCACGTGTGGAAGTCTGGTTTCTTCACCCCAAAAGGATGGAACTTTGGGCCTTCAAAGGCCCAGTCAAACTCCAAACTCTGGGGTACTACTAACTTCAGTTTCTGGGCGTGGCAACCAACAATGAATCTTTAAGGACTTTGTAAAGATTCACCAAGCTGTCACTTAAGATTGCATATTTCAGTATGTATCTTACTGAACAAAAAGCTACAAATATTCAGTTCCCACAGGCTGCTCTCTCAGGAAAATCTCAAATAGTGAGAAAAGGACTGTCAGTTATTGACATCTATCTTTTCCCTGTCTTCCTTCTCCTGATCTAACTCTCTGATGTGGTCATCTTATTAAATATAACCACGTCTCCAAGTTCTGGCAAGTAGGGTGAACATGGAGTAGTTTGATGTGAAATCTACCAGATTTTAACAGAAAAGCACCACCAGGCATGCTCACTCCCTGTGCTCCCCCTTCTACAGGTTAAGGGGGTCACATCACTAAGGACCCCACAGCTGTGCTTTTTGCTAACCGAATGACTCCCCACTAATTGCCTAGCCATCCCTCCATTATTTCACTCATGTAAAAACAGTTTCAGGTGGGGCGGGGTTGATCCCCTGTAATCCCAGCACTGGGAAGGTAGAGCTAAGAGGTTAGCAGTTCCAGGCCAGCCTCAGCTACATAAAGCCCTGCTGAAACAAACAAACAAACAAAAACACTAGCTATCCGACCGTAAGTGGCATGGTATTGCTTCAGCTTGCAGACTCCACAGCCTGGGAGAGGCCCCTGCAGCTACAGCAAGGCTGTCACCTGAACTCTGCCTTTCCCATCACATACTGCTCATTGGATGCTTGTCCCATCTTCAGTCTCATGGGACTTCTCCTAATTACACCTTTATTTCCAAACTTTTTTTTTTCTGGGCTGGGGGTTGGTTTGATTGCTGTAGGTTTTATGAAGAATGGGGGTGGGGCGGGGTTGGTTGGTTTTCTGGCTTTGTTTTGTTTTTGTCTTTAATCATGTCATTGTATCTTATGCCAGCCTTCAACTCCCAGCCATCCTCCTGTTCCAGCCTCCTATATATTAGGGTTATAGACAACACACACACACACACACACACACACACACCAAGAAAAAGAAACTTGAAGTTACATCACCCTGCTGAAACCCGGGTTGTAGTTTGCTCCATCCTTGGCCCCCAGTTCATGCTCCCCGATTTCCAGGAAGAGCGCCCATTGCTTTTACACCCAGAGATGCCTGCAGGTTGGACTGTTATCAGTTCCAATTCCCCTGGGGCTTACTTTTTTCTGTTTCCCTATTGGGAACCTCCCATGGTCATTCTCTCTCCTGCCCAAGTCTCCCAGTTTTCCTGAAACTGCCCAGGTAACCTTCCAGATGTGTCTGCAAACATCTCTTCTCCCAGAATCCTCCAGGCCCTTTTGCCATCAGTGGCTCTCAACTTTCCTAATGCTGCAACCCTTTAATACAAATCCTTATAGTGTAGTGACCCCCAATCATAAAATTATTCCTGTTGCTACTTTGTAATTTTGCTAGTGTTATGAATGGTAATATAAATATCTGATATACAAACCCTATGAAAGGATTTCGCATGACCCTCAGATTAAGAACCACGGCCTTATGGAGTCCTTCCACAAAGGCAAAACTCCAAGATCCTGTGCCAACACTGCTTGTGATGGTTTGTATATGCTTGGCCCAGGGATTGGCAGGATTAGAAAGTGTGGTCACAGCCGGGCGGTAGTGGCGCACGCCTTTAATCCCAGCACTTGGGAGGCAGAGGCAGGCAGATTTCTGAGTTCAAGGCCAGCCTGGTCTACAGAGTGAGTTCCAGGACAGCCAGAGCTACACAGAGAAACCCTGTCTCGAAAAACCAAAAAAAGAAAAGAGAAAAAAAAAAAGTGTGGCCACGTTGGAGTAGGTGTGTCACTGTGGGTGTGGGTTATAAGACCCTCATTCTAGCTGCCTGAAGTCAGTCTTCTGCTAGAAGCCTTGAGATGAAGATGTAGAATTCTGAGCTCCTTCTGCACCATGCCTGCCCAGATGCTGCCATGTTCCCACCTTGATGATAATAGTCTGAATTTCTGAACCTGTAAGCCAGCCCCAATTAAATGTCCTTATAAGAGTTGCCTTGGTCGTGGTGTCTGTTCACAGCAGTGAACTTACACCTTACTAAGACACCGCTGTCCTGGAAGACAGATTTTTTCCCCTCATTTATGTTCATTTTTCGGAGCTCCAAGCCAACATGATTTGGTATTTATTTTATGGCAGGGACTTAAGTTTAACAGCTTTTTGTGTTTTTCTAAATAGCCCTTCTTCCCAGGGCGAGCCCCAGGTCTATTTTCTAGAGCAAATATGCTATCAGGTGCCATGTTGATTTTAGAATGTCCCCATTCCACACCTTCCTTTCTTAGTACTTCTTCCCCAGAACTGTTTCTCTGCCAGGAGACTCCCCACTACCTTACACAAATCAACTACGTAGCCACACTGGCAGAATTCCTAGCCAGAAGCCAGGACAGGTGCGTGCTCCAGCTGTGGGAGATTCAGCCACCCATCT
Organism: Apodemus agrarius; assembly: GCA_964023405.1. Classification (NCBI taxonomy): domain Eukaryota; kingdom Metazoa; phylum Chordata; class Mammalia; order Rodentia; family Muridae; genus Apodemus; species Apodemus agrarius. Next base: position 20,936,430 of record OZ030008.1, read on the forward strand.
GGGTTGGGAGATCAGCAGTGACATTAGATGGCGGATGCCACGCCTTATAGCCTATCATTCTAGAACCTTCCCTAAAGCTTCTAAACTTCTATCGTATAGCAAGTCCCTAAATTACCACCTTATACGTTAGCACCTTCACTGACTTTAGTGCCTGAACTCAGAGAGCCCCTCATCTAGAGTCTCCAGAGTGAGGGATGTCCTTTGGTCTGTGGGTTGCTGTTGGACCTCCTAGCCCTGTTTCTCCCATAGTGAGGAGCTAGTGCTGATAGAAGCTACTGGGGGTAGCTTGAGGCCAAATGATCTGGTTCTCATTTTAGTCTCCAGGGCCTGTGCCAAGGCCTCTGTAACGAATGACATTGGAGCCCGGGGACATTCTGCTAGGCGTGGCTACCAACCACACTTCAGTACCTGTCCTTACTGTCAGTGCCTGTGCTGTGTCTAACAGCTTTCTGGGACCACAGGAACATTTTGAGGGCATTACAGGCTGGAAGTGCCCCGTAACCACCACCACATCCCTGAACCTCCAGCTGGTGAAGGTTCAAGGATACTCATCTATAACCCCCGATCCCCAAATATGCTCATCATGGAACCTCCGTGGCTTCCGGGGGTGGGGGCTGAGCTCCAGGTTCCCATGGGAGTAAACCTGTCCTGTGAGATGATCTTCACTCTCTGTCCCTTACTTCCCTGCGGGGGTTCCCAAATGTGCTGCCCCACTCAGAGGCTTCCAGCGTGACCCTGGGGGCTGCGCTGCTGGGAGACTCCAACTGCAGGTACCCAAGCTCCCTGTGCCCCGAGCTGCCCTCCTGCTTTGTGTCCGTGTGCTCTGCAGAACCCTCTGCAGAGATGCCCCCCCCCCGCCCCCCAGAACACTTTTCGAGTGCTGGCTTCCCTGCTCTTTGAGAAGCAGCTTGGTTCCTGGGAGGAAGAAACACACGAGGCGTTTGTGTGGAGAAAAGAAAAGTCTTTCCCTTTCTTCCTTGAAGCCTCTTCTTCAGTTCCAGCTCATCAGCCTGTTCGTTTCTACTTCCCGGGCTATCTCTCACCTATCTCGGCTCTTCCTCCGCTTAATCTTTAAATGTTATTACTCCACAGCCCTGCCCTAGGAATTCCCCCCCCGCCCCCACTTCACTGGCTGACCGCATGTTTGTTTTCCCGTGGTTTTGCTATTTCAGTGTGCTGATAATCTTTTTGTAAACATATGGCTCTATCTGGTTATAAAACACATTCGGGCAAATTCTGCGTATGAGATCTCTGTTAGTGAAGATTCAGGAGGGAGCTAGGCAGAGACTATCTGCCCTGGAAGCTTACTATGCTTAAAGATTGTCACTGTGATCCAGGTGACACACACCTCTAATCCCAACGTTCAAGACGTGGAAGGACAGGAAATTTAAAGCTAGTAGTATTGGCTACAAGCAAGTTTAAGCCAGCTGGGACTAGGTGAGATTCTAAATACTAAACAAACCAGGTGCGATGGGGCACACCTTTAACTCTAGCACTGAGGAGGCAAAAGTAGGGGCATTTCTGTGAGTTCAAAGCCAGCCTGGTCTATATAATGAGTTCTAGGCTAGCCAGGGCTACATAGTGAGACCTTGTCAAACCAAACCAAAATAAAACAAAATGGGATAGTTGCTCTGGACGCATCCAGCCCCTCATTTCCTTTCTTCTCATCCATTGCACTGGACAGTCATCATTTCACTGGCTCATTTAACCAGCTGTCCATTTCTCCTTCCACTCACTCACCCACCTACCCATTTGCTCATTCATCCAACCACTGACACTCATGATAGCACCCACCCCACTGGCCCATCTGTCCATCCATCCGTCCGTCCGTCCATCCCTCCATCCATCTGTCCATCTGTCTGTCCGTCCCTCCATCCATCTGTCTGTCCATCCATCCATCTGTCCATCCATCCAACCATCCATCCATATATCCACTAACCCATTGCCTCACTCTTCCTCACATCAAGAGGGGAAAAGAGGGGTGGTTAATATCTCTGTATTTATGGCTGAGGTAGGGGGAGAAGTCTTTAAAGTACTTGCTGTCATTTGACCCTGTTTCTTCCAGCCTGGCCCATGTCTCTGAGTAGATATCTCAGGGGAGTGAGGTCCTACCATGTCAGGTTAAAAGCTTTGGGTTTGCTGGGCGGTGGTGGCACGCGCCTTTAATCCCAGCACTTGGGAGGCAGAGGCAGGTGGATTTCTGAGTTTGAGGCCAGCCTGGACTACAGAGTGAGTTCCAGGACAGTCAGAGCTACACAGAGAAACCCCATCTTGAAAAACAAAAACAAAAACAAAACAAAAAAGCCTTGGGTTTTTGGTTTTCTCTCTCTCTTTTTTTTTTTCCTACTTCTTTTCTCCCTTAATTGATTAAAAGCCTTGTAAATAAATGTCTTGCCTTAGATTCAAGGGCACTTTATTTGTTTAAGAGGCGATCCCAGGTGGTGGAGGGAGGGAAGAGGGACAGAGAAGTTGTCTGATGAGCCCGCAGACCCCTCTGGAGCATCCTTGTGGGACAGGCCTCAAACCACAAGGGCCAGAGACAGGAATCACAAACTGGCCCGGTGTTGGAGATAACTCTCTAACTCCAAATTGTGTCTCAGCATACCCTAGGAAGCCTTCAGGGAGGTAAGCCTGGAGTTCAGGGTCTGAGTGGCATTGGAGTTCTAAGTATGCACCGCTTCCTTCCGGTGAACTTGGGTGCATCCAGGAGATGAAGGGGTGGCACTGACAGTTGTTACAGAGACCACTTCTGTCTGGTTTACTGCTGGACTCTCAGGGATAATGGAGCAGGTGCTCCGCTGTCAGTAAGTGCTCCCCTGGCATCCCTGAAGCAGGAGATGTTCAGCTCTAGCAATTCCTTTCCTGTGCCCACCCTCTCTGCTTCCCTCCCTAGCCCAGGGGGCTGCACCTCTCATCCCTTTTATAGCACCCTCAGTTTCTGCCATATCCCCCCCACACACACACACACACACAGAGCTGGGTTCTCCACATTGCAGATTATCTTCCTGGGCGCCTCTGGATGGAAGACCATCTCTCTTGTCCCCTTTGACACCCTACCGTGGGCAGAGGCAGCCACAGCATCACTGTGGAGTTCTTTGTTGACTGTCGGAAATGTTCAAGCCAGATCTCTGGAGAGCTTCCTCCTTTCCCAGGCTTTACCTTACACACAGGGCTGGGAATATAGCCTGAGGCCAAGGTAAAACACTGGCCTCAGGAACAAAACTGAAGATGTCAAAAAATCCAAGAAGTAAGTTGCATGATTTTTTTTTTAAATTGGTATTTCTGTTAGTTTTGTTGTTTTCTTTTATTTTTTGGTTTTGGTGGGGTTTTTTGTTTTTTGTTTCCTTGTTTGTTTGTTTGTTTTTGAGGTAGAATCTTGCTCTGTAGGCCATGCTGGCCTGGACCTTGAAATATTCCTATCTCTGCCTCCTAAGTGGTAGGATCACAGATGTGTACCACTACCCCCGAGTTTTCAATACTAGGGGACAGGGGAGATAGCATCAAGTATCTTCCCTTATCAACGTCCACATTATTTTTGTTTTGTTTTGTTTTGTTTTTTGAGACATGGATTCTCTGTATAGCTCTGGCTATCCTGGAACTTGATCTGTGGATGAGGTTGGCTTCAAACTCAGAGATCCTCCTGCCTCTGCCTCCTGAGTGCTGGGATTAAAGTCGTGCACGGCTCACTTTATTCTTCTCTTGGATTTATTTTTATTTATGTGGAGGGTATAGGATACCCTGGAGCTAGTTCCGGGTGGATGGCTGTGAGCCTTCCCAACATGGATGCTGGGAATTGAGCTCAGCTTCTCTGGAGGAGCAGTCCAAGCTCTTAGTAACTGAGCCATCTCTCCAGCTCCGTCCGTTTCATTTCTTAAAAAGGGTCAGTCGCCAAACCTAAAGAGAACTAATCCAACTGTGCTGGCCGGCCAGCAAGCCTTAGGCATGCCTGTGTCTCTGCCTCCCCAACTGTGCTGGCCGGCCAGCAAGCCTAGGGATCCCCAAGTCTCTGCCTCCCCAGTCTCCCCAGTGCTAGGATTATGAGAGTGAGCCACCACGCCCAGCGTTTGATGTTGGTGACAGAAATCAGAGCTCAAGTCCTCTCCTGCCTGTGCACTGAGAGTTCTATTGATGGAGCCACCTCCCCAACCCTTGTTTAACAGTTTTAAAATCAAAAGCAAGACAAAATGGACCCTGCCATTCACGAGAGTCTGGTAGCTACAATAGGGAAGTGTGAAATAAAGATAGAACCAACTTCAGTCACTTGCTTCTGCCTTGGGCTCCAGGAGACCTTGACTTAATGCTGCCCCTCACCCCCAGTCACATGAAGGTCCTCCTCCTTAAGCATCAGAAACTGGCACAGGTGGACACAGGTGAGCTTGGAGGGCATTGCTTTCAGAGGTGAGCTGCTGGATGGACAGCTGTGCGGGGGGATGATGACTTTATGTCTAGGTGATGGGCGCCAACATGTTGAGTGCAAAATTCCCTCTCTCTCTCTCTCTCTCTCTCTCTCTCTCTCTCTCTCTCTCTGCATTTTAGAAATTGCAGGGGGCTGGAGAGATGACTCAGCAGTTAAGACCACTGACTGCTCTTCCAAAGGTCCTGAGTTCAAATCCCAGCAACCAGATGGTGGCTCACAACCATCCATACTGAGATCTGACGCCCTCTTCTGGTGTGTCTGAGGACAGCTATAGTGTACGTATTTATAATAATGAATAAGTCTCTGGGCCTGAGCGAGCAGGAACTGAGTCATCAAGGTTAACCAGAGCGAGCGAGTGGGGCCGACCAGAGCGAGCAGGGTTGACAGGAGCGAGCACAGGTCCTAAAGTGAATTCCCAGCAACCACATGAAGGCGCACAACCATCTGTACAGCTGCAGTGTACTCATATGCATAAAATAAAAAATCTAAAGAAAAGAAATTGCTTAATATTCAACAGGGATAAAAAATAAAATAACACTGGGGTGGGGGGCTCAAGGCTAGCTCCCTGGTGTCAATCCAGCCCCAGCTGGAACGCCTGGATGGATGGCCAGCCTGCCCCATCCTCAACCCCACTCATTTCCAGGACTAAGCTCCAGTCTTTATCAAAGTCCATCTCTGAATCTTGTCTCTGATCCTCCTCCCAACAGCAAAGCCTGGGTCCTTTCCACTGCTTAATAGGTCCCCGTGGACCTGTCTGGCTTCCTTCATCCATCTAAGGTCCTTGAGCAGAGATAGGAAGAATCCTGTAACAAAACATCCCACAATAGAGCATCGACTCAGCCTGGCAAGAGCCCACTATCAAAAAGTGATACTGGGGACACCTACAAAGCTCTGAAGGATCGGGGGTGCATAAAGAAGGAAGCCTCCTCAAGGGTCAGCAGCTTGTGCTCTGGCCACTGGGGAGGTGAGATAGGGTCATTCGTAGACTCTGGCTGGCAGAGCATAGCACAAGGGCACAAGTCTGGAACGCCAATATCTCTCTGCCGCAGATAGGGGCAGCTTATTGGAGTTAACAGCAAATGGTGTCCGGTGCACTGTAAGAACAGATGGGAACCTTGGGTGTGTGTATGTGGGGGGCAGGGGCCAGGAGTTGCTGATACATATTCTTCAACTCTATTCAAAGTCTGAATGTTCCTAGGACCCAGATGCCTGAGTACCCTGTGGCTAGGTGGATAGGACTTCCCCCACCCCTTTTAGTTTTTCGAGACAGGGTTTCTCTGTTTAGCCCTGGCTGTCCTGGAACTCACTCTGTAGACCAAGCTGGCCTCGAACTCAGAAATCTCCCTTCCTCTGCCTCCCAAGTGCTGGGATTAAAGGTGTGCGTCACCACTGCCCAGCCAGGACGTCTGCATTTTATCTCTATTCACACACATTGGAGAGAAAGGAGGAAATGTGGAGGAGGACCCGTCTGGCCCACAGGAGCCTGAATCCTAATTTGATAACTAGTGACCCACTCACTAGGGTATAGGGTGCTCTCCGCCACCATCAGGATTTGCTTTTGGAGTCTTGAGCTCCTGCATGTTGAGCCCAAAGATTGGAGCCAAAATCCACTGGAGGGATGCAAGCAAAACAAAAACAAAACAAAAAAAACAAAACAAAAAAAACCCAAAACAACAACAACAACAACAACAACCAGAGCTAGCAGCCACTGTTTTTAATCTCATTTGTCCTTCTGAATGCCAGAAGGACATAGCTGGTACGGTGGGACAGAATACCACCCTTTATAGCTTTGTCTCAGGGCTGCATTGTAAGCTCTGGCTCGGAGAGTACCCCTGGTCCACTGAGGAGCAGACAGACACAAGGCAGGAGGATGGGCAGTCATGCCCTCCTCCGTGGTCATGGAGGACCGGAAACAGAATTCTTTGGATTATGCTGGGGCCTGAGCATACAGCAGTGGGGTCGAAGGGAAAGAAAGCTGCGAGGCAGGGAGGGGACGTGCGTCTCAGATGGCCTTCTTAGAGAGGGGCTCGGCAGCCTTCTTCCACGCTGCTGTTCTCTGGCTGCAGAACCGCAGTGACTCCAGCTCACCTCTGTCCTAGGTGCACCACAGACCCAGCCCACACGCACACTCACTTACCAAGGTTTTTGTGAGACATAGATACACCCCTTCCCCTTCCCCTCCCCTCCCCTCCCCTCCCCTTCCCTCCCCTTCCCTCCCTCTTTTCTCCCGCTCCCTCCTTCCGACCTCCCACAACGCAGAGAATGGCCCCTCCTTGCTTCCAGTTAGATTCTCTCTAAAAGCCCTTGCCCAAATGATGACTCCTCCCACAGCGGGGGAGGGGGGCACCCTAGAGCAGCTCAGGCCTTCAGCTGCCAAGGAGAAAGTGTACCCCGATCTTTCCCAGCAGTCCTAGGGAGAAGCCTCTGAAGGTAGCACGGGAAAACTAAAACACCCAAGGCAGCCCGGAGCCGATTCCTCTTCGGATAAACCGGGCAATCACACTCCCAGACTGTGCAGCAAGGAAAATGAAGCATCAATGGCTCGTAAACAGCCAGTCCCTTTGCTGGGGCTGTATACACCCCAGTCGGGGCTTGAGGCGGGTGATTTCAGGTATTAGGTGCCCGCAAGGCAATGGTTTTGGCTCCTGGTTCCTCGGGGCCTGGCAAATCCAACGATAAACCCACTCCTTTATCGTTGTCACAGTTTGCAGTCCCCATGAGTAGTTTGTTTGTCTGGCTTTTCCCCCCTCCCTGAAATCCACCCCCACCCCGGCCCATCACGGTAAGCTAAGAGTTTGCTCTGTTACCCAACACAGCCCTAGCCCCAATAGTCATTTGTTCAGTAAACTTGCACCCCTCCCTCCCCCCCCCTTTAGGCTTGGAAGCAGAAAGAACCCACCACAGTCGCCATGGATCCTCTGGGGTCCCTTACCTCTCGCATCCTGACATCCCAGAGCGAACCAACTTAGTTCTCCCGGGACTCTTTAACCACAGTTACTCCTTGCCTCTGTCCCCGTTGTCCTTGTCAAGATCGAGATGTCCCCCACCACCTGCCTCCCACTTACCACTGCGCCCGGGCAGCCGTGAACAGGAGGCCAGAGACGCCTTTGTTTCTTCTTTATTTGCGGATATAATTATTATGCACCGCACTCTAAATTAGAGATAGAATTTTTTTTTCTGATATACATTTCATCTTATTCACCACGAGCACACCACACGCACAGTATACAGTTCCACAACCGGATACATTGCACAAGATGAGTTTGGGTTCCTGAAAAATCGGCAGGCAAACGGGGGCCCCTGCCGCGGCTTCTCCAGAGGGAAGTCGCCAGCCCGAAATGGATTTCCCGGTCAGCCTTTCAGACCGCAAGGTTGAGATGTCTAGGGCACGGGGGAAGCGCTCTTGCTGGAAATGGCTGGACGCTGTAGATTCCAAGCACTGAATGGCTGTGAAATGTCCCCCACCCCACCCCCAAGGTCAAGTCTCCGAGCCTGCGAGCTGCCCGCTCCTCTGACCCCTCCTTTCCCACCCCTACTGTTGACTGGAGCCAAAGTTTGGTGGTGGTGGTGGGGTGTTCCGGGAAGGACAGAAAATACCCTTCACTAATACGCTCGGCTCCCTCCCCCCCCAAATCAGGGCGATGTGGATTCGAAAGGACGACAGAAACGCAGACGCAGTGGACCTCGGATGTCTAGCCCCTCCCTCCCCCAGCCGGTCCCCGAATAATCAGCGACTAGGAACCGGAGGTGTTTAAAGCTCGGCCTCCCTTGCAGGAGGGGGGCTGGGGGTGGGGGTGGGGGTGGGGCGGGGATGATGGGGGAGTGGGGGTGGGCGGGGAGGGCGCTGGGGGCAGGGTCCCCGCCCCCCCTAGTCCTCGGCGTTGGTTCGGTAGGCCTCGATGAGGCCCTCGAGCGAATGCACGAAGCCGGACACGCTGCAGATGCCGCCGATGACGAAGATGGCCACGTCGAAGAAGACCTGGTGCCAGAGCAGCTTGCGCCAGAGGAGGCGCAAGTGGAAGAGGCTGGGCAGCAGGAAGCAGAGGCCGGCGCCCGTGAGGCTGCCCGTGAGGCCCATGAGCAGCGCGAAGTGCGGCACGTAGATGGCCATGAGCAGGGTGAAGACGACGAGCGCGCAGCGCAGCGTCAGCCCCCAGGACTTAAGGCGACCGTCGCCTCCGTAGCAGGCGGGGAAGAAGGCGCGGCTGCCTTCCTGGAAGAGAGACTTCTCCAGCACTTCGACGGCCGCGAAGAAGGGCAGCGGGTAGGACAGCAGCGCCTTGGCCACCAGGAAGAGGTTGACCACGGCGCGGATGGAGCCGGGCAGGTTGTCCGTGATGACTTCCTTGGTCTCGTCGGCCCAGGTGAGGTAGGCGACGAGCGCGAAGAGGCCCTTGAGCACGCAGGCGGCGATGTGCGTCCAGTTCATCATGCAGTGGAACTCGCTGGGCTGCTGCATGTTGCCTTCGAGCGAGGGCAGGAAGATCTGCGACGTGTAGCTGAACACGATGATGCCGATGGAGATGGGGAACTTCTTGACGTCGATGTAGAACTTCACCTTCTCCCAGGCCCAGTCACGCGCGCGAGACAGACAGTACGCGATGACCAGGATGTTGATGACGAAGTGGGCCAGCGTGCACAGCAGGCTGAACTTGGACACGGCCTTGAGATTCTTCAGGAAGGCGCAGGGCAGCAGCACGGCCGTGGCTATGATGGACCAGGACTTCTGCGACACGGGCAGCCCCGGGAAACTGTTGTACATCAGGTTGCCGCTCACCACCACGTACAGGATACACGTCATCACCAGCTCGATGATCTGCGCCACGTTGACCACGCGGCCGCCCAGCGTGGGGAATCGAGGAGCGCAGCAGGCGTTGGCGATGGCCACGTACGAGTCCCGCACGCGCACCACCTCGCCGTCTTCGTTCTCCTCGTACAGGCACGCGATGAGGATCTTGCCGGTGTAGCAGCACACCACCGCGGCGAAGATGATGAGGAACAGGCCCAGGTAGCCGCCGTGGAGGATGGCGTAGGGGAGGCCCAGCACGAACATGCCCTGTGGTGCAAAGAGGCAACCAGACCCAGGAGCTCAGCTGATCCTCTGGGAAGGGGACCCTGGGGTATAAGCCCCCAAACGATCGCTAGGGGGCGCTAGCTGGAGACAGACTTGTGCCTAAGTCATTAGGAGGAGAGAATGAGGGTGAATCCTCGGGAAAGAGGCCCTAATGCAGGATCTGAGTGTTAAGGTAGAAGAAAGCCCCGGTGCCTGGGGAGGATGGAGGAGGCTGAGGGAAGAGGGCAATGTGGAGATCCTCGTGATGGTTCATGGGGATACAGCCAGAAGAAGGGATGGACCACAGGGACTAGAAAAAGCGGGGAAGCGGGGACCCAGAAGGGCGCTTTGAAAAGGTCTGGAGAACTGGACACCTGATTTAAGGTGGACTGGAACTGGGTGCTTATTAACGAGAAAAACACGAAGGTCTAAGGGTCAAACCAGAGGAGTCGAGATCGGGTAGAGAGGAACCGGCTGAAAAACGGAAGGAAGCCAAAAAGGAAGAAAACACACGGACGCTTTGGGTGGAAGGCACAGGGTCTTGGGGAATGGAGGGGATGGTGGTGGTGGAAATATGGGCTTGGGAAGAAGAACCCGTAAGAAGGGTATTAAGTGGGATCAGAGTAGACACAGACCCTTCCAACCCACAAGCCCGAGCGCTGCGGGAAACCTAAGCCAGCAGGTCTTTAGAAACCGAGGACAGGGGAGGGCCAAACGCTGCGCAGTGTGATTTCTAATTTACATGGGGAAGAAAAGCTAACGAAATAATAGGATTTCCTGAGGCCTGACAAACTCCCGCCTACCATCCGGCCTTACTCCGAGCTACAGAACTGAACCTTGAAAGACCCAAGGAGAATCAGCCCACAACAGCCAAGGCCTCGCGGACTCCAACCCTGTCCTGTATTCTGTCTGCACCTGGAGCGGGGAGTGCCGCCGGGTCAGACTCCTTGGTATCCCGCTGAGCTTATGGCCCAGAGAAACTCGGCAATCGCCTTCCACCCCTAAGAAACCTGTGTTCTCTGTCTTAACGATTCAAGGCTCCAGAGACGCTAGGGAGCCGAGTCACAGAGCCCCGGGGCGCCCAGAATCGGGGCCTCCTTCATCTCAGAAATTGGAACCCACCAACCCCTGCCAGCCTCCAGGGTCGTTTTGTGAACTCCAACTCCTTCCGCGGAGGAGTACCGTGTTTCTGATGGGAACAGGACTGGGATAGGGGTTGGGATTAGAGTTTAGAGGTGGCGGGCTTGAAGGCCGTTCTCAGCCTCTGGAGCAGCTTGGCCCGCTGTGGAGGAGGCGCTCAGGCTTCTACGGTGCAGCCGGGATTTCGGGGGAGAGGAGCTAGTCTGCGCAGCTTCGCACCGCGGAGGATCTCTGACCATGTACCCGCCTATACGTCTCCAACAGAGCTGCACCAGCCTCTGTGTGTGTGTGTGTGTGTGTGTGTGTGTGTGTGTGTTGTGTGTAGACGCGTTAAGATTAAGCTAATGAAGAGATACTTGCTGTGTAAAGGTATTGCTGCTATTGCAAAGCGTCTTGGGGTGTAGTCGAGTGCATTTAGGGTAACCCTGCGAGCTATAAATAGATGCACGTCATATGCCTGTTTGTTAGTGAGGAAGGGGACCGTGGGTACACGTCTGCCCCTGTCCCCGTGCACGACTTCTGTGCGGGTCGGGAGGAGGAGACTCCCAAGCTCAGCTCTTTCTCCCTGTCCACCGAAAATGCAGCTGTGACTCCATTCTGGAGCTCAAGGCAAACTCTTCCTTCGGATGCTGATTTTCTTTCTCCTTCATTCTCCCCCGCCTCCGCCCTTCCCCATATCTCCAGCTTTTGCAGGGTCTTTGGATTTGTGGCCCCCCACCCCCCACCCCCAAACCTCAGCCAGGCTGTCCTGTAGAGGGGACACTAAGAGGGTGGATCTGAGCAGAACACCACCTGGGGGCGTAGATCCCTATGGCTAGGAAGGCCAGAGAAGGGGAGACAAATTATCGAGTCCGGGATTGGGGCGGGGGGGGGGGAAGGCAGCATTGAAACGTAGACCTGCGGGGTTCGCGTGGGGGCAGAGCCTGGTAATGACAGCTCAGGTGGGGGTGATGGCAAGCAGATTTGGGAATCCCGCGCTCACCTGAATGGCATTTGTCACGTTCCAGCCCGCTTCCCACGCCGTGATCTTGGGCTTGTCGGTCCCCCCGAACTCCCCGCCAGCTCCCACGGCCTGGTCCTTGGAGCCCGAGGGTGGCAGGGGAGCGCCACCGCGCTGATAATGAATGTCTCCCTCGACGGGAGGTTCTGCGCCCTCCTCTCCACAGGGCTCGCCCTCCGATTTCAGGATGTCCATCTGCAGGCCCTGGCGATGCTCAAAGTCGAGGTCGTCGCAGTGCGCGAAGCCCACCGCCTCCTCATCCGTGGCCGCCTGAAACCCCATCCTGGCAAACATACCGCTCACCTTGGCCTGGGACTTGTTGGACACGGAGGTGGCCACGTTGGTCAGCTTGCTGCGGAGCAGGGTGGCCATGGCGGCAGCGGCGGGGCTGGAGAAAAGGACGGAAGGGTTTGGGGACGCGGCGGGCGGGCGCGCGTCAAGGCGGCGAGGGCCGCTATCTCCGCTGAGTCTCGGCGCGGCGCCCCAGGGCGCTCTGGCTCATGACCCTCGCGCCTGGCCTGACGTTCGAGGCTGGCCCCGGTCACGACAGTCTGGCTCTCGGTGGGGACCGGCCCGAGAGGCGACGAGTGCACTGCAGAGCTGGTGCGGGTGCCGGCTGGGCTGCGGAGGGCGGCGGCGACGGCAGCGTCAGAACAGCTACGCGAGGCTGGCGCGGCGCCCCCACGCGGGCGCAGCCCAATGCGCTCGCACCCCTCGGAGTCAGGCGGTGCGTGGGTGGGGGCCGAGGGGGGGGAGATGCTATCCAGACCAGGGGGCGTGAGGTGGGGGTCCCGGACCAGGTGAAGGGGACACGGAAGGTTTCGGAAGTGCGACAGAGGCTGGAGAGGTGCACCCTTGGGAGGACGGTGGGAAAGGAGCTTGCGAAGGGGTGGGGGGCCCCCCCAAGTGCTGCATTTCTGGAGGAGGTGCTAAGCGGACGTCCTGGCCCATCCCACCTCGCAGCCACCACAAGGAGGGAGGAGTTCGGTGTGGGCTGGTTCTCGAAGGTCCCCACCCTCGGAACTATGTTCCAGAGTCCCCGAGCCGTGCGGGCTCCGGCTCCTCTGGCTAGCCGTCCGGATGACCATCGGGACAGGTGAGAGTCGAGCTGAGCAGGCCGGCCGGCCGGCTGGTCGTCTGTTTGTGTCTCTGTCATCCATCTATCACTTGTTCTGCAAGTCCATCCTGATGACAGAAGTGACCCTCTCGGATCTCACTTTTAAAGAAGCGCAGTCCCGGGTTAGAGCACCTAAGCTGTTTCTGCTGTCCAGGGATGCCATGGTGGGAGCTGGTGCCTCACCACCAACTGCTCTCCAGACGAGAGCGCAGAGTCGAAAGGCTAACCTCTCTCTCTCTCTCTCTCTCTCTCTCTCTCTCTCTCTCTCTCTCTCTCTCTCTCTCTCTCTCTCGGAACAGGATTCTGGTTCTGAGGCTGCCCCTTCGGTAAGCCAATGCTTATCTGAGAAGGTCAGGATAGACGAAAGGCGAGCTTATATCCTTGCGAACAGAGCTCAGAAACACGGGCGCGCTCAGCCAGGCTGGGATCACCGCCCCCCGGACTGCTGGAGCTCGGATGTTTCGGTTGATTGTCGTGCAGTGCGTGTGCGCGCAAGCTCGAAGACGAGAGAGATCCAGAGACAAAGACATCGCCGCAGATACCGCTGTGGATTGGCGCCGTGTGAACTCTGAGCGTGAGCTTTGGTAACCGCGCGTATTCGGTGTGTGGCTTGGTGCGCAGCTGAGCTTCATTGCCGAGCTGGTGCTTCTGAATGGAGTTGCCTACGTTCGTGCTGGCGTGAGCCCCTTTGTAGTCCCCGTGAGGTACGGGTCAGCCGCGGCTGCTTTCTGTGTCCCCAGCTGGGTTCTCTCTCAAACTCCCAAGCAGCAAACCGCGAGATGGGTCCAGCAGCAGTCCCAGCCTAGATAAAGGAGAAGCGTAGTCCCTGCGCCTAAGAAAGCGCACAGAAATGAAAACAACTCCCCCTCCTCTTCTCCCCCCGAGACTCTTTCTCACTGGGAACCCCAGTCTCCCCTGCGGTATGTTTAGATTAGCTCAGGTCAGTGCACAAGTAGGGCGGCCTGAGGGCTTTGACCAGTGCTTAGGAGCTGCCGGGACAAGACGGGCTCCCCCTAGCCCCTCCCCCTTCAACTGAGCACCTCACAGTCTCTGGAAGAGGTCTCTGTCCAGGTAGGAGACCTCCAGACAACAGACAAGAGTGCTCCTCATCGCTCTGCAACCATCCCCTTCCTTCACACGCTCACTGCAAAAAGCCCCACCTCCTGCTAAACCATGACCAAAATCTCCTCCCGAGAAATCTGGTCAGCCTCAGGCACTTGATAGAAGCAAAGAGAGTAAACTCAGGCACCTCACCTTCCCAAAAGGCTTTGGACAGAAGAGACTGTCCACCCCAGCGCTTCCTCCAGACAAGGGTGTCCATCCCTTTCCCTGCTCCCCTTTCCTGGAGGGATTCCTTTGCCCTCCTGTCATGGCTGTCAGAGAGACCTAGTGTCTTTGTAATGACCTTCTCCTGTGCCCCTCCACACCTTGAGATGGGCATGGATGCCTTCTTTGACAGAGATCCCAAGTACTTAGCTTCTCCTTCCTTTGCAGGGCGTTTGTTAGAGGGAGCAGGGTGGGATGCAGGGTTCTTTCGTCAGTGAGAAATGGGGCCCTTTATGTATTCGCTCTTCCCTGCCACTGGCCTACCTGTGCACGGCTATTCTGTTGGAAGTAGCAGAGCAAGTGGGACCACCACCTGCACTCCTTATCCTCAGTTCTTGGCTCTGAGACACAGTTCTGAGAGATCACTTGATTTATCCTGTCTTCCACCTTCAACTATCCTGGCTGGGCCTCCTTTTTATTCCTAATTTTACTGATAAACCAACCCACAAGGCTGCAATGCAATGAAGTGTCCTGCTCAGTGTCATCCAGAACCCTGGGGTGGGGGTGGGGGAGCCAGATCAGAACCCAGGGAGTTCGATGCTTCCCGCAGGGTACCTTCCCCTGCAGAAGCCTCCACCCCTTCTCTCGGGCTGCTGTCTGGGTTTTTTTGTTTGTTTGTTTGTTTGTTTTGTTTGTTTGTTTGTTTTTGTTTTTGTTTTTTTATCCTTCACTGCCCAGAGAGATGAAATCCAAAATCAGATCTCAGTTCCTCTGGTTAAAATGAGCTGTCAGCTGTTGGGAAAGGAACTCCTTCTCCTGCTGTTTGCAATAAATGCCTCTTCCCAGGCTGGAAGTGGCCGTGGCAAGCTCCCAAACAGCAGGATGATCCTGCCTCTGGCTTCACCATAACCATATCCGAGCTCTGGATCTATCTACCTCCCCGATTTCTCTTATCTTCATTTCTTCATCCCTACCCTGTGAGAGCAGCTTTATATAATTATCCAAGAATCCAAAAGACTCTTGTATGCAAAATGCTTAAAATCTCTGTTTTGTACCTAATATGTGGCAGCCATTGCTACCGGTATTTTTGTTACTGTGCCCCAACTGCTCCTTGTTATTGTTGTTTGGGGGGACAGGTGTGTAAACAAAAAGCATGTGGCTGTGTCTGAGAGTCTGTGCAAATAGGGCTAGGATACTTTTTTTGTCTTAACCCCACCTGTCTCTGTCCCTGCCCCTTCCAGGTCTGATGTGACCCAGAGATAAGGGAATGATGGTCAGAGAGAGGACTTGAGACCTGGGAGGTGGCTCAGGAGGCCAGAACACTAAGCTAGATGAAGATGAGTTAGGATGTGCTCTAGTGATACCAACTCATAGAAACATCGCATATACATATACATGTTTTCACACACACACCACCACCACCACCACCACCACCACCACCACCACCACCACACAATGACAAACCAAGGGACAGAGACAGGGAGAAATGAGGACCAACCTATAGCTTCAAGTATGTTGGGAGATTCATACAGATGGACAGAACTACATAGAGATCAAGGACAGCCCAGCCCAGAGACAATGCAACATTCGTACTAAGACTGGCCGCCGTGCAAAGAAACCAGACATGGAAGATTCCTTCTCACAGGCAGATAAACAAGATCAGATACATATCAACACAAAGGATAGAAACAGACGTGGAGAGGCATACGCCAGTAGTCTCCCAGTCATTAGGACAGGAACACACATGGTTCACACTGAGAGTAACACATGGAAACATCCTTCTGTGATCCCTGATTGTGAAGGAGAGAGATTGTGACAGGGAGAACAAAGAAGGAGAGGGGGTAGAGAGACAAGAAGAAACAAGAAGAGAAAGAGACTGCCAGGCAGAGCCATGAGCCAGCAGAACACAGAGGAGGGTAAGGTACCATAGCTTTTCCCTCTGGCTAAAAACTGGGGAGGGAGGGCTGTGGGGAGAAAGCTGGAGCAGAGCTGCCCAGTCTGGAAGTGGGGGATCTTCTAGGGCCCCCATGGGCTCCTACTGTCTGGGGAGTGGGAGGAGCTTGAGCTTCCTGACAGTATAGATGGAGACTCCCAGGACTCCCGCGGAGTCTGCCCATTCTGGGTCTAAGGACCAGGATTCTGGGGTTCAGATAAGACATATCTGTTTTCCTGATGCAGGAGCACCAGCAGTCACTGAAGCCTTTTGGTATCCAGGGAGTTAAATGCCTGCCCGGCAGAGATGCAAGCCACTTTGTGGGGGGGGGGGGGAGGAAGAGGTAGGGTTAAATAGAACTGGGCTTATCTCCCAGAGCAGGCAGTGACATGGGGGAGGGGGACCCGGAGCCCTTGAATTAATGGCCTGAAAAAGCAGTCATCATGAGCATCATTTCGGGGCTGAGTGATCACAGACAGACCCCTTTCCCTGCCCCCACCATGGCTCTGAGCCTCCCTTTGCCTTTTCCTGCTGAGGGGGCAGGCTCTGATGAGATCCTGGGGTGGAAGCATCCTAAGGGTTTTCCTAACAGCAGGGAGAAATCATGTGGTCTTGTCCAACAGCAGAACCCGATTTCCTCATGCTATGTCCGCAGGCACAAAGGAGGGGGCAGCCAGCCAGCCAGCCAGAGGCTTCCGAGTAGGCAGTATACACGTGGAACAAAGATCCCGTTTCTGCATACAGTGGCGCAAACTAGAGGGTAGTTTGCTGGCTCAGGGTACAACACAGTCAAGTGCATTAGTGACTGTAAACCCAGAAGGTTCCCTTGCCGAGGTAGTGATGTGTCCTCTCCTGGGGACATCCAGGTAGAGGCCGAATGTCCTTCTGGGGACAGTGCCCACGGACGGCTAGATTTCATGATCGTTGGGCTTCTAGGTGCAGGCTTTCTGTGGAAAGCAACCAGGGGGCAAGGGACAGGTGGGCACAGTCCTTGCTCTTGGCAGTCCTTAAAGTCACAGGAAGCTGCACAGAATTAAAGGAAGAGCTCTGGGCCTGATTGGTGGATTTGGATGACGTGCTCCTTTGTGAAAGTGTGTGTGTGTGTGTGTGTGTGTGTGTGTGTGTGTGTGTGAGTCTGGCCCTAAATTCTGACTTCTGTAACTCATGCGGCTTCCATACACACACACACACACACACACACACACACACACACACACACGATGTAAGGTTGTAAGGTTTTATTTATTTATTTATTTATTTTATTATTTTTTTTGTTTGTTTGTTTTTCAAGACAGGGTTTCTCTGTGTAGCCCTGGTTGTCCTGGAACTCACTCTGTAGACCAGGCTGGCCTCGAACTCAGAAATCCACCTGCCTCTGCCTCCCAAGTGCTGGGATTAAAGGCGTGCGCCATCACCACCCGGCATAAGGTTTTATTTTTTGTTTTTTGTTTGTTTGTTAGTTTGTTTGTTTAGACTAGCTTGAGGACCATGCTCAGATCTAGAGAGTTCCTTTTGGAACCTGACATTACAGATACAATACCTGAGAGAGACAGAAGGACAGACAGAGGCTCTGACCCAACAAACCATGTTACAAGGATCCTAGGCTCCAGGAGTTCAAAAGCAGTGTGGTCTGCCCTACACTCCGGGGCCTGCTGGGGTACACTGAGTCCTATGGGGTTTTGGGTGTGCTTGATGCTACTGAAGCCCTCTCTGGAGATTGTTCCTTTACTGTCTCAAGGTGAGACATATTCAAATACACCAGTGAGTGCCAGTAGCTTCATGTTCTTTTGCTATGGTAGTCCACCGCCAACGTAGGTGGTTTCAAAGCAGATACTGCCGAACAGGACATTCAGAGACAGAGACGTTGAATGGGCAGTGGCACAAATAGGGGAAGGGGAAGCCTGGGAGGGAACACGGTGGCAGGGGTAGTGTTGGGTACTGAGGGTAAGAGAGCCATCCTTGCTTCAGCTAGAGACTTCTTTGGTCAGCCTTTGCTGGACAAAACCCGCACTCAAGTTGGGTTTGATGGCACAGGCAATTGGGAGACAGCCTTGGAGGCTAGCCTGAGCTACATAGTGAGATTCTACCTCAAAGATTAAAAAAAAAAAAAAAACAAATAAGGCCAGTGTGATGGCTCAGCAAGTAAAAATGCATTTACCTGGTGATCTGTATTTGATCTCCAGACCCCACAGCAGGAGAGAATTGACTCCCTGGGGCAGTCCTCTGGTCTCTCTCTCTCTCTCTCTCTCTCTCTCTCTCTCTCTTTCTCTCTCTCTCTTTCTTCCTTTCCCTCTCCCTCTCCCTCTCTCTGTATGTGTGTGTATATACACCACACAAACACACATTAATAATAAGTATTATTATAATAAACCTAATCAATGAGCTAAACAAACAATTACAAGGCCGTAGCTAGCCTAACATGCACAAAGCCCTGGGTTCCATCTCCAGCACAGAGAAACAGGGTGTGCTAAGACCTGCCTCTGCCAGACCCTGGCAGCGCAGGGACCAAGGGTTCCTCTTCATCTCAACCCTTGTGGACATCTGATGGGGTCATAGTTCCCTATCTAGATCCAACCCTGGTGAGTCCATGGTCTGAGGATTCAAACTAGAAGCTTCTATCAGAAACTTCTTGCAGTTCTGTTGAAAGCTAGTTGAGATATCAAAAGTAACATTTGGGGCCGATAAGATGGCTTTCTGGGTGTGGCACTTATGTGCAAGTCTGATGTCCCGTGGTCAATTCCTGGGACCTCCAGTGGAAGAAGAGACTCTACTCTTGTGTTTTCCTCTGACCTCCACACAGGCACTATGACATGTGCGCTCTCTCTCTCTCTCTCTCTCTCTCTCTCACACACACACACACACACACACACACACACACACACAAATAATAAGAATTTCTTTAGCCAGCCTGGTCTATAGAGTAAGTTCCTGGACAGCTGGGGCTACATAGAAAAACCCTGTCTAAAAAAAAAAAAAAAAAAAAAAGGCATGTACCACACACCTTTAATCCTAACACTTGGGAAGCAGAGGCAGGCGAGTTTCTGTGAGTTCAAGGACAGCCAGGACGACCCAGAGAAACCCTGTCTCAAAAAACCAAAGTCAAACAAACAAATAGTAAAATAAAAATAAAAGATTTTTTTAGATTTATTTTGTGTTTTGCCTGGATGCGTCTGTGCACCACACACCTGCCTAGTGACCACAGAGGTCAGAAGAGGCGTCCCATAGCCTGGAACTGGAGCTACAGATGGTTGTAAACCACCGTGTAGGTGCTGGGAACTGACCCCACATCCTCTGAAAGAACATCAATTGCTCTCAACCAGTAAGCCATCTCTCCAGCTCAAGAATAATTTTAGCAGCGTTTAATAAACATTCATTCTCCACTAGGTCAAGGCTCTACGTACAGGTTGGGTTACAGCACCAGAAGCTAGTCTCACTCACAACATCACCGTGAGTGTTAATACGTTTCGTGTCCATTTTACAGACTGAGACATTGCAATATAAGATTAAGGAACTTTCCCAATGCCTCCCGGCAAGGTGGGGGAGGCCCAAGATGCAAACCTAAGGCCAGAACAGCCTTGTTCTCAGGCCAGTCTGCCAGGAAGAGTTTTGGTTTCAGAACTCCGGGAGGGTGCTACCACCTGGTATGACCCCCTCTGGCCAAACACATCAGCTCTTGAGCATTCTACCTTCAAGGGCTCAAAGGGCCTCGATCTGGCCTCTGTGGTTGTCATATGCCCTTGGCTTTCCAAGAACATGTAGCTCTTCCCACAAGATAACTTGGACTCCTGGGATACTTACTGCTTCCTAGAATGGCATTAGAGCTCGGATTGAGAGTTACCTAATTTCCTATTGTATTATTTTACATCTAGAATATCTACCAGCAGGTGGTTCTAAGTCTCTTGGATGACCCCATCCTGCTTTAATTGCCACGGGTTTTAAGATGAAAGAAACAGAGGGGGACTAAACACCGAGGAGCAGGGAGCCATGGTCACCGGGTGAGTGCGATTTAATTTGTGCCTGGCCCCATCCATCACGTTGCATTAATTGTGTTATTTTGAACTTGCTGGTTCCATAGCTCCACACTGAAGTGTTATATTTTATTTGCACTTGCAGTCGTATGTTGCTAGAAGGATAAGACGTCTGTCTGAAACCAGTTTCCCATGTGCGCCCGTTCTAGTAACATAATAAAGATGATGTGTCAACTGCCGGGATGTGACTGTGGATTCCACCTCCTTAAAACTGGCTTGTGTGTTACTCGCGTGTGAGAAGCGTGCGTTTAATTCAGTCTGACCAAGTAGAAAATGAGCTCCGCACGCTGGTGCCCCCCACCGCCCCTGCCACCTGGGCCGGCCCCCATCCATTCGGCTCCCCCACCGCTGCCTTCGAGGGGAAATATGACAGCATAATGAACAGTTGTACGACGTGCTATGAAAAGGCAATTAAGGGAACTATCAGACTGGGACAAGCCAGCACGACCCGGTTAATAGCTCTGAGCTCTGAGTGGGGCCGTGGGGAAGACGGGCTAAAGGAGGGGGAGGGGGCTCGCTGTTTACAGTGAGGGCCTCAAGTTATTCTAGCTACCATCAGCTAGCAAAGAGCACCTGGCCGGCCTCATGACCGCTGGGTCCAGGGACATCCCTAGGGTCCTGCTGGAAAAGAGTAAAACTGCTCCCAACCCTGCTCCTGGTGGCCTTAACCTGAGCAAATGACCCCCAGTCTCTAGGCTACAATTTCCTGTTTTGTTAAATGGAATGATCAGTTGGGAACTGTGCTCCGGAAGTGGGCGGAAAGGATATATTCATTGTTTTCATTTGGTGTTCTTGTGTGTGTGTCTGTGTGTTTGTGTATACATATATACATATACACATACACATACATAAACAGCACATACATATCATATGTGCCATGTACAATACACATGCACACACAGATATATGTATATGTATATGTATATGTATATGTATATGTATATGTATATGTATATGTATATATATGGGTATTAGAATCACTTTCAGGCTATGTGCCAATTAATCCAACAATGGCAAGTTATAAACAGAAGGTTCAAAAATCCAGAAGTTTCTCAGTCCGAGAGGCTGACGACTCAGCTCATCTTCAGCAGATGCTGGAATTCTGAGGAAGGAGGCTCTAATGCGGTGGTGCTCAGCCTTCCTGATGCTGCGACCCTTTAATACAGTCCTTCATGTTATGGTGACCCCCCAGGCATAAATTATTTCACTGCCACTTCATAACTGTAATTTTGCTACAGCTATGAGTTGTAATGTAAATCTCTGAGATGCAGACTATCTGATATGCAGCCCCCAGAAAGGTCATGACCCACAGGCGGAGACTGGCTCTAATGTCAGGGAAGGAATGGACTTGCTGGCAAGCAGAGCGAGCAAAAGCTTCCTTCTTCCATGTCCTTATATGGGTTTCCAGCAGGAGGTGTGGCCCAAGTTAAAGGTGTACCTTTCTACCCGATCAAAGGTGTGTATCTTCCTGCCTCGACGGTCCAAACTAGAAGTGGATTTACCCACTTCACATTAACCAAAATTAATCTCTCACCGGCGTGCCCTCCACTTCTGGATTATAGTTTATTCCAGATGCAGTCAAGTTGACAACCAAGGATAGCCATCTCAAGGTCTTTCAATGAACTTAGGGCTCGCTGCTCCAGCTAGATTGTCTGCCCAGCAGGTTCAGCACAGGGTCACAGGTGGGAAAGGCCACTCCCAGCTTCTTACATGAGTGCTGAGATCACGCTTGTGCTAACTCATACTTGTGTACAGCAAGCCACACACGGAAGCCATCTCCCGGCCCGCATGGGAAGGTTTGAACTCAGGTGGAGGCTTTATGTGATGCCCCAGTAGGGACCTCCAGTTGAGTACAGTCTTGGGCTGTGGTGAGTGCTACAGGCTAATCTGCTCATCTGTGCCCGTCACCCTTCGAGGGATGCAAGCTCTCTGGGCGGCTCTAGTCAGCTGCAGGCTGTTCGGTTTTCCCTCTAGGATCCTTCTGTCCCCACTTCCACTCCCCAGGCCCTGCTGCCTTCCTAATTCCTGTTTGTGGTTCACTTTCAGCATAATAAATGACCTGCGGGATGGGGTCAGAGGTCATGCTCGCCCTAGTGCTTGCTTCCCTTGACTGCACAGTGCTGGTGGGAGGAGCTTTCAATCTACACAGGGTAGGAAGTCACCACACGGCACATGGCAAAGACCCAATGGGTACCAGTTATCGTTTAGATCACGAGGCTCTGGGTTTGTATTTAGTACACAGCTCGAAGCTCGGGCTGGCCATTGAGTAAGTGTTTGGTAGCCGTCCGTTGTCTGAAGTGTCTGGTCCTGCTGTCTATCAGACCTCTGAACCCGTTGTCCGTCAGTCCCATAGGGAGAGGAGCCTGCCTGGTAGCTGGAGAAACGTGCCATCCGGGGAGTGGTCCCTGTACATCCCCACCCGCATCCTGTGCCTGAATTTCCAAGCACTCAGGGAGCAACATTCAGCTCTCCCACCACGGGGGTTTATCTTAAAATAGGAAACCAGTGTGCTCAGGGTCTGCGGAGACCCCATCCCCCCACCCCTGCTGCTGCAGATGGAGGCGGCTGACAGCCAGCCCAGTGACAAAGGAGCAATCAGCAGTCATTAGGGCTCATTTAAGGACAGCTCAAGGGTGGCTCGAAAATCCCAGCATGCTCCTCACTCCAGATGAAGAGGGTCTGAGTCCCTGGGCTCTTTCTCTTCAGCACCTACCACAGAGGAGGGCTGTGCCAGGCAAGTGGCCCAGGACTCTGTCACCTTCAGTCCTGTGTGCTGGCATCCCTTACCATTGCAGGCTGCCTCTGAGGGCACAAGGTCACTGTCACTCAAAGCCAGGTTTGCTTCTCACCATTGAGCCACCCTCACGTCAGGAGCAAAATTGATCCCCAGCCCCAGAGCAGAGCAGAGGCCAAATCTGATCTCCTATGTGACCAGGAGACCCAGTCTACCCACATGGAACCTCAGTTTCCTATGCCCGTTTGCTGGGCATAATTAGACCTTCCCCTGAGAGTGGCCCAGAGGATTGAAGGAAGTGCTTACATGTAATATGAACATGCATACAGATTCCACAGGATCACTGCTCATCCTTAGGTCTCTACTTAGAGGCCACCTCCAGTTTGCATGTAAGTTCTCTTGAGTCTTCGAGTTCCAAGCTTGTGTTCTACTCCTAAGTGTTTTGACCCCCTCTGTGTGTTTCCCTGGAATGTTGCACACATATGTGGGTGTGGCCCCAAATCGAGGTGCTCAGTATGACTCGTATCAAAGAAGAGGCTGTCCACAGACCTGTGGAGAGACCACTGTGCTGACAGCCCCGAGAGGGCTGAATGAGATGCTGAAATCACTGGAAGCAGAGTTCCCACTAGCCTGGACTGGGGGAGGTGGGAGTGAGTTTCTAAGTCACCCAGCTCTGTCTGTCAGCAAGACTTGGTCTTCTTCTCACCCTTACCAGGATGTTTTCCTCTCTTGAGACCTCCTATGCTTGGCCAGGGAGTCCTGCTGGGCCATCCAGCTCACAGTGGTGTGTAGAAATGGAACCTGCCTTTCTCCAGCCACAGACTGGCTCTCACAGAATGCATATGGGTATAGTCTGTGTTCTTGTCCCAGCATTTATCATAGA